>JAOWBW010000190.1:1320422-1525283 GCA_026119855.1 Campanula takesimana | reverse complement strand
GGGTCCTACATGTCATACTCTCAACAATTATCCACGAACTCTACCCCACTTTCTCTCTCCTACCAACTATCAACACTCACGACACATCACATTTTCCTTAATTCTTGAACTCAATCATTTTTTGATCTTAATTAAATTGGGACGGACGGATGGAGTATATTTTTATCACTGGGACGACAAGACGCTCCTAAACAATAAAGAAAGGAAGCGTTGGAAGCACGTGGCGGCCCAATAAACAAAAATCCGACCGTGCAATTGCAATAGAAATCACCCCCCCTCTCTCTCTCTCTCTTTCATTATTCCAATTCAAATCAGACCGCTTTCATTCCCCCATTGCCTTCTCTCTCCTTCTCTTCCTCCTCTCTCTCTCTCTCTCTCTCTCTCCCCCCACTCCTCTCTCCCTCTCTCTGTTCGGCCATGACAATCGCAGCAGAGAATCAGCAAGAACAGAAGGTATGATTCGAACATTTCCTTTTCCTTTTTATTCAAAATTTTGTAGGTTCATATCTTACTGGCCCAGGACGAAGATTAGAAATTCTAGGTTTATCCATAAAATTAGGTTTGATTTCTTCATGCTTGTTACGAATTTGCGACTTGATTTGGTTACATTTTGGATGGGTGTGCGGTGGTTCCATTTCTGTGATGGGAGAAACCTAGGGTTTTGAATTCTTATTCTGAGGAACTGTAATTCGTCTTTTTTTGTTTTGAAATTCTTGTTCTATTTTCTTATTTTGCTGTGAATCTACTGATGGAAGAGGAAACACCACTGGTGTACTGCTACTAATTAAAGCGTTTGTGTTGTGGATCTCAAAATAAATTGGTGATAGTTGTTTGGTGTGTACTATATTTAACACAAACGAAAGAGAAGTAAAATGCATATGATGTTTGTACATTTGCACTAGAAAGTGGTGGTAATCTTGTAGAGTTTTAGGGAGAAAATGATCTCAACGTAAATCCAATTTTCTTTTTCAAACAGGCAAATAGTAGGGATTAGTTTCTGTGTTGATCCTTTATATGAAATTGCAAAGTTTAGATCAGAAGGAATAATTAAGAATTTCCCAGTCCACTGACTAGATTCTGATCCTCTAAGTATTCATCCCTGCTAGCTATATAAGGAAGTCAATGTTAAAATTTGCTAGTGGCAATATGCTTAGCAAGTTTAGGTTTCTTGAGGCTATGGGTTAAAATGCAGAATGGTATCTAATCTCCAAATCCATTGAGATGGTAAAAAGTGTACAATCTGCTTGGGAATTTTTTATAATTGAAACAGGATTTGCAGTCCTTTTGCGTGTAGAGAAGCTAGTAAAATCATGTGAAAGTTGGTACCTTGTTTGGACTATTTAGTTTTGAGCTGATTGACATTTCATGCTAATGACACGCACATCATTTTGTATACAAGGTGAAAAAGTAACTCTGGTTACTATGCTGAAATAGTTATACATAATTCAAACCATTGCTATTTTCATTTCTGCAGGCTTCTACAGAGGTGGCATCATCGGAGAAAAAGCGATGGACGCTAACGACTTTGATATGGGAAGCCTCTAGGAAGGGGGAAGTTCGGTCACGTTTATCTTGCCCGGGAAAAGAGGGTTAGTGGTTCAACTACTATTGTTATGTTTCAGATCTATCTTTTATCGAAAAAAATCTATCTATTACAGACTGAATTTATAAGTAAGTTTGGTCAACTGTTTACTAGTTTGTAGACTTTTCTTTCATTTTGTCAATATTCTGTTAATGGATAACATCTTTGCCTGAGAAATTTTCCTTCTCACACATCCTGAACTTAACATAAGTAATACTCCTTCATGCCTTAACATTTTACTCAACTAAAAGCTGTGTTTTGCTGAAACAGAGCAACCATATTGTCGCACTGAAGGGCTATTCAAGAGCCAGTTGAAGCAGTCTCAGGTGGAGCATCAGCTTCGTCGTGAAGTTGAAATACAAAGTCATCTTCGACACTCTAATATTCTTCGGTTGTATGGATACTTCTATGATCAGGTATGAAATAGTTTCTAAAAGGCACTGAAGCGTCAAAGCTTACTAATGACTAACCATTTTCATATACCGTGTCACAATTATTGCAGAAAAGAGTGTATCTGATATTGGAGTATGCTGCCAAAGGTGAACTCTACAAGGAGCTGCAGAAATGCAAATACTTCAGTGAACGTCGTTCTGCTACAGTAAGTCCTTTCTGATATATGAAACCTTGCTCGAGTTTCTTAGTTCATTCGCCATTAACTAATTATGAATCATGTCCCTTTAAATTGGATAACTAGCTCGTGTTTTAAAATGGCCCTACAATATTATTGCTGCTAATGCTTCTTCTTTTTTTTCCTATTGGTGGTTGAAACAGTATGTTGCATCATTAGCTCGTGCCCTCATATATGCCATGGAAAGCATGTCATTCACAGAGATATCAAGCCAGAGAACCTGTTAGTTGGTGCACAGGTAATTCCCATTTTTCATCTGTTGGTTTCATGTTTATCTAACTGCTTCGATTTGAGAGACATTAATGTACTGATACTTTGATCCTCCCTCTCAGGGTGAACTCAAGATAGCAGATTTTGGATGGTCTGTACACACGTTTAATCGCAGGCGGACCATGTGGCACTCTTGATTATCTACCACCTGAGATGGGCAAGTATTTGTCATAAGGATTCAAATTTTGTCAAACGTCCAACCTTTTTTTTTTTTTTTTTTTTTTTGAATCATTCAGCTGTGTTAAAGAGACAAAGTCATCCTCAATTATACTCCATAGATTGGCAGTTCCTTTCGGTTGCTTTCTTTTGGTTTGATTGGCCTTACTTTGTTTGTTCATAATAAAAGGAAGTTACCCTTTTCTTGTCTGCAGTGGAGAGTGTAGAGCACGATGCAAGTGTGGACATATGGAGCCTTGGTGTACTGTGCTATGAATTTCTTTATGAGTTCCTCCCTTTGAAGCAAAGGAACACTCAGATACATATAGACGGTGAGAAATCCACAAAATGAATTGACATGAGCACGGAATTTTTTATTTATTTACGGCACACTGCTATTATTTTTCTTTTTTCTCCTTTCTGTTTCCCTCGAGTATTCACCGATAAAGACTAGTCTACTCTAGTGTTTTATATGGTAGCTGACATATGACCCATTGATGTAATTTCACAGGATTGTTCAAGTAGATTTGAAGTTCCCTCCAAAGCCTATAGTTTCCTCAGCTGCAAAGGACCTCATAGCCAGGTTTCACTCTCTCTCCCTTCTAATCTCTAGTCTGTACTACTACTACTACCTCCGTCTCAAAAACATGGTCCTACTTTTTAGTGGTTAATTTGATCAAATTTTTAACTAAAGATTTAAAAAAGATAGATTATCCAAATGAAACTCTTAACTTTGTGATACACATTATAAGTACTACGAATAACAATTTTTTAGATTGTTATTTTGATAGTTTAGTGGGACTATCTTTTTCACTTTATGGGACGGAGGGAGTGTCTAGTATACACGAAATGACTTCTATCTGTTCTTATTTTCTCATTTACAAGAATTTTTACAGATGCTTGTTAAGGAAACTTCCCAACGCCTGCCACTGCACAAGCTCCTTGAACATCCATGGATTGTTCAAACGCCGATCCCTCCGGAGTTTATAGAGGTTGATTGATGTATATTGAAGTATTAAATGATATGTAAAATACTCCAAATTTGTGGGTAATATTGAAGAGAAGGTTAGATGATTGTATTACTGAAATTGCCAAGATGAATCATCAAGTTAGAACCCTACGAGTTCACATTCTTGAAGCTAATGTTGTATGCTTTTCTCTTATACAAATAAAACCAAGTTACTTTATTTTTTTCCTGTAAGAAATTTATGCATTTGATGCTCGTTTAACCAAAGGAGACTTCTAGGGGAGACCTTGACCAACTAATAGTAGTACTCCTTCCGTCCCCAAATATTTGCTGCGTTTGACTTGCAAGAGTAGGTTTTAGTGGAAACTAGTTTCTCCCTAAATTACAGAAAGTTCACTTTTTTTCTATTTGCAAGCATTTGGCGAACATTTAGGAACAGTTTGACAAATAAGACTTTCTATAATTTTTAGGAGAAGTGGTTTCCCTCAAAATTTTGTGGACTTGCAAACCTATTAACAACAATAGTGTAGCTTGTTGAAACGTTGGTTGTACGGTTGTAACATTTTGGTTTAATTACATAATATCTCTTGGCTTCCATAGAGGATAGTCTTTTACCTTTTTTTTTTTTTTCTTGATTGTCACACTAATTTTTTTCTTTTAAATATCTTGGCTTTCACAATTTTTTTTATTTTTGTTTTACTTTCATGGCTTTCACATTTTTTTATTTTTATCTTTTTATTACCATCTCTTTAATTTTATTTATTTTATTTGCTTTCATCTTTTTGCTTTTTTACTATTTTATTTATGTTTTTCACATTTTAATTTTATTGTTTATGTATCTTTTTTTTTATTATGTTTCTTTTGTTCCAAATTTTTTGATTTGTTCTTTTTCTTGATTGTCTTCACCTTTATTTCTTCTTTAAAAACGAGTTTTTCACAAAGGCCATTTTTGCCTAATTTTATTGCCATAAAAGGATTAGATATTTACTAAATTTCATAAAAATCCTTCTATATTTCAAAGACTAGAATACTTTGACAGCTGAAAAAAAAATGAGGGACTGACTTTTCGACACACATGTAGTATTTTATTATAACACGTAATCTATAAAGAGGGTGTTAGAAGCATAAGGCCGATGACTTGAAGTTTAAGAGCAATGCTAGGGGTACAAAATAGAGTCACAAAATCTTACTCACAAAATGAGGTGGCGATATTTTATTGGTTGCATCGATAGTGGACCCGCCACACTCTAATTAAAAACACCAATAGAATCATTACACCTAGGATTTTGTGAGCAAAATTTTGTGACTTTTTGTGCCACTAGTATTACTAGTGAGTAACCGTCGAAATTCGACGGGAATAATAAGGCTAATTAATTAAGAAAACTGATGCAAGACATTTTCATACTAAGAGAGAGAGAGAGAGAGATAGAGAGAATCTTAAAATTATAGTTCAGCATTAAAAAATAGTATGGATAATGTGTTGTCATTACGATAAAATGCATTTTATGTAAGTAATAGCAACTCTTTTAGAGTTTAATAATTGGTGACAAAAAAAAAAAAAAAAAAAAACTTAAGCGATTCATAAAATAACACGCCAATCCTAAATCAAATTTAACGAAAAATGCAAATTATTGATCATTTTAAAACCTTTAAGGAATTTTAGTATCAATGTAAACTGAAATGCATAAACAAATTAGAAAAATACTCTTTCAATGATCCGTCCCAAAAAAAAAAAAATAGTCCCATTTCCCCTATTTGATTGTCCCTGAAGGTTAGTCTCATTACAAAAATAAAGGCTTCAAAACCAATGAATTTCCAAAACCTAAAATGTAACCTTAAAATGTTTGAAATGTCAAATGGAACTATCATTTTGGGATAAAGGCAGATAAACCAAGGAAATAGGGCAAACGCAATGATAAATTCTGGAAATCCAAGTCTTTTTAAATACTATGCCAACTACTTCCTAACTCTTAATATAGAATGTCAATGCTTCATGCTACCAAACAATGAAGCAATCAATAAAAATACAAAATCTCAAGTGGAAGACCTTGCTTTTGAGATATGCCAATCGACTACATCACTACAAAGGGCTTAAATTTGAGGATAAATTCCATCGTACGGTTACTTCTATTTGGTATTGTAATATAGATTGATAAATCTCTTGTGCAGCATCAGTTATTCCATCTCCATCTTGTTCTGTAGTAATTAAGGATGGACACCTCAACTACTTTACTTTCATGAGATTTTTTACACCCCGGTACAGAACACCAATTTTTTACCAAGTCTGAACGTACTTGAACATAATCGGAAGCCAGAGCAACAACAACATTCTTGAACTCCTGGCTTGGTGGAAACCATGATGGCAGGAAAGGTCAAAAAGCATGTTTACAGCGAAAACATAGTTGACTCTCGCAGTCAAAACCTTTAATCATACTGACAGTACTTGAGTCATTTACCAAAGATTTCATGTTGTATTTGTATAGCCTTTAAGGTACATCCTGGGATTACGTTTATAGATCTAGACATAATGGTTCAACTGTGAGCTGACTTCATCCTCTGCTATTGTTTCTACTCTCCAAGTTGAGAAATATAATGCAAAAAGATTCAAAAATATCTTGACATAGTGTAATGAGCAGTTTAATTGACCATGTACATAACTACTAAATATTTAATCATTTTTATCTACTAATGATCTTTAGTGTTTCTATATTTTCAGAGCTTTGGACCTCAAAATTATGAAACATACTTCGACGACTAAATGTATCTGCGTGCATTATAAGTCGATAATTCCCTCCCCCCCTCCAAAAATAAAAATAAAAATGTTTCACTTGTAATTTCAATGGATGTCTTTAGCAGATGCATTACATCTATGCACATCTACCTAAATGAATTGATGTCCGTGTATCTGTCCAAGAAAGAAGTTACAAAGCTAGCTAAGGAGCAATACAGAGAGAAAATGGCAATATGAAACAGATATATGGATTTTGATTAAAAATAGTCCAAGGGTTTGGTTTATGACAATCATAACATAATATGAATTGCTATATATTATACACATTACATAAAAGAGAAATCATTTTCCCAATCAAATTCCGAGCAGGAAATTAAGAAATTGTGCAACAAAACAGGACGAAAAATTCATAGAACTGAAACACTAACTTGATGATGCCAAAGGGATTTGGGAGTCAGAAATACAAAAAAGAAGATTAGGAAAAGGGGTGCATTTCAAAATAATTAAATTCGTGTGTGCTACCTATTGACTTATTGACTAATTGACTAATTCCTAATTTAAATTGCGGTGCATTTCAAAATAATTTTAAATTTGTGACTTGATTAAGATAAGCCAATTAGTTGTTATCTTAATTAGGAATGTTACCAAAATATGACAATAAAAAATTATTATTTGATTTTCTTAATTCCCTTATTTATAGATTAAATAAGGTCTCCTAGAAACTCGCTTAAATTTGTGAGTTGATTAAATACAAACTAAAATAACTAAAATATACACTAAAAAATAAACTAAAATATACCGGAAGTAATATGAGGTAAGTAACTTTGAATCAAGAAAGGGCTTGGCTAGGATATACATTTGCACTAATTGACTACAATACCGGTAAATTCCAAAGGAAAACACATAACGATACTTTGGGGAATAATTGTTTGCTTAGTATTAGGATTAGATATCTATAAATTGTTAAGTTTCAAAGTGTTATGATAATCAATAACTTAATCTTTTAACTTTAAAAAAAAAACATAAAAAAAAACAAAGAAGCTTAATCTGTTGTGTTCGACTAAAAAAAAATATGTTTGTAATTATTTTTTAATGCATAGTCCGTTAGTATTTAATCTATTATTTCAAATTGATAATAATTAAAGTTGATCATAAAGTGTTGGTAGTGGTTCCCTAGGCACGTTTAATAAACGTTGTAATTGTTATCATTTATTTCATATCAATAAAGAGATGTTTTGATTATTATTGTTGTTCATGTTTACTTATAATAATCCCGTCCCTAGTACTTGTTAAGCATAGTATAAAGGCTAAATGGTCATGGGATGATCATGTTAGATTTATGGGTACTTGTTTGGAACAAGGTACTGGACATGACCCGCTCTATGAGATTTATGTCATGGTCTATGTCGTACATATATCTCATATTAGTTATGTCATTTGAATCCTTAGACATGAAGTTATTATAGTCTTCCACTTGATGAACATTGTGTTTGACATATTCAAACGCTACCTTAACACGGTAGTTATAAAGGGTATGATTGGCATAATCGGATTCCCGTTGGGAAGAATAATAAGCTAAATGGATTTGTCCCTCTTCGGAGAGATATCAAGCTTGGGCCTCTCGTAGGAATGATGTTGATGAAATGTTCGGCCGGACTCAAATGAATTGATTGGATCAATGTCATTTGGATTATCAACATATTCGGAATCGAGAAAGTATTGAACAAAACAAGTTGACTCTTTGACCATGATTTATGTTCAATGATATCGTGGACAAAAGGATTATGACATATTCTAAAGGAATGCGAACTTGTATCTAGTTATACTATTTGGGTAGGTATGACGGTTTGCTAGAACCTAATCATATCTTATGGGATCATGTTTGAGCTCATTGCCAACTTAGTATAATCCTAGAGGGTCACACACAATAGAACGAATCTTTAAAAAAGGACTAAATTGGAATTTTGGAAATTCTGGACATTCTGAAGAGTGTGCGACCGCACAGTATTGACTGGGCGGCCGCACACTTAGGACAGTTTTGTACCAGTTTTGCTTCAGATAGTTGTGCGACCGCACAGATGATTTTGGGCGGCCGCACAGTGCTGTCGGGTGGCAGATTCCTAATTTGATTTGGAAACGAATTTTGGAAGGATTTTGACACAAGTTTCCTATTTGGAATAGGTCATACTTGTGTATAAAAGACCAAATTCGGCCAGCACTCTAGGCTAATGATTTTGTGAGTCTCAAAGAGTTTGAGAGAGGGTTTATTTTGTTCCAAGACATTCTTGGTTGATGAACAAAATAATACACAAAATAAATTCCATATAGTTCTTTTGATTGTGGAAAAGTGTTTCACAATTTGGTCTAGCAACCAAGATCAAAGAAGCTCCTTTGATATTCGTTCGAAGTGTGGATACCGCTAGAGGGTGAAAATCATCATCTTCAAAGTTCGTGTTCAAGCTTTGTGATCGTGATCAAGTCTTCAAACCTCCACCAAAGACCAAGAGAATTTGATAGCCATCAAGGGTTAGTTTATTCCTTTATTCTTATGTTGTATTTGACTTAATCGTATGAACGGATCCATGGCTTTGGGTTTCAAAATTTTAAATGCTAAATTCCGCTGCGCATGTTACATCGAAACCCTACAGTGGTATCAGTGCCCCGTTCATGTTGATTAATTCAATACTTGGATCATGTTATGTGTATATAAATTGTTTATGTGCCTTGCATGATATGAATATTGGAATATGTGATGTTTATGTGTTATGTGATTTTATGTGGTTTATTGTTTTGCAACTTTAATCGCACGATTCAATCGAAATAAATAAATTATGGAGGATTTAGAATTGTTGATTATTAATTTTTGATTGGATCAAAGTTTTAATAATCGGGGAAAAACGATTTTGAGACAAAAATTTTCGAACTTCAAAATTCTGTACATTCTGATCAGTTTGGGCGACCGCACAAAATCACTTGGGCGGCCGCACATGTTTGGGCGACCGCACAGTGAGTTTTGGGCGGCCGCACATGAGGATTAGATTGTCTGATTTTGGTTGAAATCAGAATTTGGAATTTTCAAGAGATCAAACAAAACCAGTAACAGAACCAGTCCAGACTTGCTGATCTGGAATGGGTTTTGGGTAGTTGGTTTGTGTAAGGATCTTGGGGTTTGATTTTCCTATTTGTTTTAGTCTTGTGATTTTAAGATTGGTTCAAGGTTTGGATGGCTAATCTGCGTTCATCGAGATTGTATTTCCCAAACTTGATCGCAATCAAAGTTTCAAAGATAAAACGAAGTTAGAATTATGAAGAGTTCATAATTGCTAAAATTGAGAAACAAAGTTCTTGATTCAATGATTGGAGATCCATGTGGAATTGTGAATGCAATTGGCCTACGTTCATCGAGACCATCTATTGCTTAGTGTCGGCCACATGGACTACTTTCTTGGTTTCTTGAATTAGTGCGGGATTGTGGTTGCCTAATGGCTTAGTTCGACCGCACTTCTTGTTGTCTTGATTTGAAGATAATGACCAAAGTTGAAATAGTCTCATCCTCATAATTATAGAGAAACTAATGACACATAAATACCATGCTTTAATTAATGGAGATTAATTTAATGGCTAAACTTGATGTGTAACATGTTTATATTATGTGCTCATAAATGTGTTATATGCTATATGTGATGAACCTTCAAAGAAAGTTTTAAGTCTTTTACTGCCATGCCATGATTAAAACACATGTTAGTACATGAGTGATTTTAATGTAGATTCGCCCTAGCGAGGTGCATTAAATTTATTTATGTATGAGCAAGATAGATAATGTGGGCACGCCCTAGCGGGACACATTAACTATGCGTTTAAAATGGTTAGACTTAATTGGGCGTCAAAACAGTTTTGGGCCTAGGCAAAGATGAGGTTTAACATGCTTTTGAAATTGGATTTCTTAAAGAATCTCATAAAAGGAACTAAGAGTCATATGAGATATGATTGACAAGAGCTGTCTACCTAATTAATTTGATTTTGTGTAATCCGCCTTAGCGGACTTGAAATTAAATTAAAGTTGGATCTTAACCCATTTAAATTATATTATACATTGGATGTATATGAAGGTTATATAATTTAGTGGGAGTATTTTGTTTGAAAAATACATTATTATCTCTTTAATGAGAATCGGTACTTATTAAATTTTGGAAATTTTTGCATATTTGTAGATAATGACTAATAACACTCAATCAATGTCGTTGCGATCGATCCTTGAGAAGGATAAGCTCGAAGAGAATGGTACCAACTTTATGGATTGGATCCGTAGCATAAGAATCGTTCTTAGGCAAGAAGATAAGTTGTACATTCTCGATGGGCCTCTCCCTGCTGAACCACCGCCTACTGCCCCTAGGGTAGAAAGAGACAATTACAAGAAACATCGTAATGATTCTAGAGATGTAAGTTGTCTCATGCTTGCTGCTATGTGTTCAAAACTCCAACAAAGTTTGGAACATTTGGAAGCCTATGAGATAGGCGTGGAGTTGAGAACCATGTTTCAAGAGCAAGCTAGGCAAGAGAGGTACAAGACCATTGTTGCATTCACTACTAGTAAAATGAATGAAGGGCAACAAGTGAGTCCTCACTTTCTTAAAATGAAAGGTTATGTAGAGCACCTTGAGAAACTTGGCTATCCAATCCCATTGGAGCTAGCCACGGATCTCATTCTTAATTCATTGCCTAAAAGTTATAATCAGTTTGTGATGAATTATAACATGCATGGAATGGATAAGAATCTCTCTGAGTTGCATGGGATGCTCAAAACTGCAGAGATGAAAATTGTGGAGAAAGGTTCTCCCGTTCTCTTGGTTCATGATGGGAAGAAGGCTGGTGCCAAAGGAAAGGGTAAGGCAAAAGTTGTCAAACCCAAAATAAGCAAGGCAAAGGTTGCCAAGGCTTCTGAGGCAAAACCTGATTCACAAAAGGATGTAATCTGTTTCCATTGTCAAGAAATTGGTCATTGGAAACGTAATTGCAAGGCTTTCTTGGAAGAGCAAAAGAAGAAGAAGAGCAGCAAGGCTGCGTCGACTTCAGGTATCTATATGATAGATATTCTCCTTTCTACCACTGATTCTTGGGTATTGGATACCGGATGTGGTTCTCACATTTGTCTAAATGTGCAGGGACTAAAGAATAGGAGACTGCTTAAAGAAGGTGAAGTAGATCTACGTGTGGGGAATGGAGCAAGAGTTGCTGCATTAGCCGTAGGGACTTATGAAGTCACTTTACCTTCCGGATTAATTCTTGTTTTGAACAATTGTTATTATGTTCCGGATTTAAGCAGAAATATTATTTCAATTTCTTGTTTGGATAATGAAGGTTTTAAGTTTCTTATTGAGAATAAGAAATTTTCTATTTATTTAAATGATGTGCTTTATGGTATTGCTAATTCATTTAATGGCCTTTATATCTTGGATGTCAAGAATGAAAATAATGTCTATCATGTAAATAAGAAATCTAAACCTAATGATGTAAATCATACTTATTTGTGGCATTGCCGTCTTGTTCATATTAATGAGAAGCGTATCTCAAAACTCCATGGGGACGGACTTTTGGGTTCATGTGACTTAGAGTCATATGATACTTGTGAGTCGTGTCTTCTTGGAAAAATGACTAAGACACCTTTTACCAAGTTGGGTGAAAGGGCAAGCGACTTATTGGGGTTGATACATTCCGATGTATGCGGACCATTAAGTAGCAATGCTAGGGGAGGATTTCAATACTTCATAACCTTCACTGATGATTATAGTAGATTTGGGTATGTTTACCTAATGAAACATAAGAGTGAACCATTTGAGATATTTAGAATATTTCAAAATGAAGTAGAAAAACAACTTGGCAAAAGTATTAAAGCACTTCGATCAGATCGTAGTGATGAATACTTAAGTCAAGAATTTGATGATCATCTAAAGAATTGTGAAATAGTTTCACAATTGACTCCACCCGGAACACCACAATGGAATGGTGTGTCTGAGAGGAGGAATCGGACTTTGTTAGACATGGTTCGATCAATGATGAGTCAAGTTGATCTTCCAATATCCTTTTGGGGTTATGCTCTAGAAACCGCTGCTTTCACACTAAATCAGGTTCCAACTAAATCGGTTCCAAAGACTCCATATGAGATGTGGAGTGGAAGGAAACCTAGTTTGTCTTTCATGAGGATTTGGGGTTGCGAAGTTTATGTCAAGAGACTTATCTCTGACAAACTAGCACACAAATCTGATAAATGTATTTTTGTGGGATATCCTAAGGAAACTAAAGGATATTACTTTTACAACCGAAAGGACAACAAAGTGTTTGTTTCCCGAACTGGTGTCTTTTTAGAGGAACAGTTTCTCTCCAAAGAAATCAGTGGGAGTAAAATAAATCTTGAAGAAATTCGAGACCCAGAAAATAACATTGAACCAATAGTGGAACGGGAACAAGAACCACAAGGAGTTGTGGAACCTGTTCAAGATACACAAGTAACTCGCAGATCTAGTAGGGTACGATCCGAACCCGAGAGATATGGATTTCTCGTAACGGATAGTAATGAGGTAGAAATCATTGAGAATGATGAACCGTCAACCTACCAAGAGGCGATGTCTTCTCCTGATTCGGACAAGTGGCTTGGAGCCATGGAATCCGAATTGCAATCCATGCAAGACAATCAAGTTTGGAATTTGATTGATGTGCCCGAAGGTGTAAAAACCATAGGATGCAAATGGGTCTTCAAGAAGAAGACTGACATGGATGGGAAGGTGCATACTTACAAAGCTAGGCTTGTAGCGAAGGGTTATAGGCAAGTTCATGGTATTGACTATGATGAGACCTTCCGTAGCAATGATCAAGTCTATAAGAATTTTGCTTGCCATTGCCGCATATCATGACTATGAAATATGGCAGATGGACGTCAAAACCGCTTTCCTGAATGGAAAACTCCAAGAGGATGTGTATATGACACAACTAGAAGGTTTTGAACAAGATTCTAAGGTATGCAAATTGCAGAGATCCATCTATGGATTGAAGCAAGCTTCTAGGAGTTGGAATCTCCGTTTTGATGAATCGGTCAAAGAGTTTGGTTTCATCAAAAACGAAGATGAGCCTTGTGTATACAAGAAGATTAGTGGGAGCATAGTGCTATTCCTTATTTTATATGTGGATGACATATTGCTCATTGGAAACGACATTCCTACACTTCAGTCTGTGAAGACTTGGTTAGGAAAGTGCTTCGCAATGAAAGATATGGGTGAAGCCGCATATATTCTTGGCATTAAGATCTATAGAGATAGATCAAGGAGGCTACTTGGTTTAAGCCAAAGTACATACATTGACAAGGTCATTAGAAGATTCCGTATGGAAAATTCTAAGAGAGGAACCTTGCCCGTGTTACATGGAGTTTCTCTAAGCAAGACTCAATGTCCTAAGACAAAAGATGAGCGTGAGAAAATGAATGATGTTCCATATGCTTCGGCAATTGGGTCCATCATGTATGCCATGATTTGTACTAGGCCGGATGTATCTTATGCTTTGAGCATGACAAGTAGATACCAATCCGACCCTGGCGAAAATCACTGGATAGCTGTAAAAGCAATTCTTAAGTACTTGAGAAGGACTAAAGACACGTTTTTGGTCTATGGAGAAATGGAAGATGATCTCGTTGTAAATGCTTACACGGATGCAAGCTTCCAAACTGACAAAGATGATAGCCGATCGCAATCGGGTTTTGTGTTTATGTTAAATGGTGGAGCTGTAAGCTGGAAGAGTTCCAAGCAAAGTACAACCGCTGATTCTACAACAGAAGCTGAGTATATTGCTGCATCGGATGCTGCAAAAGAAGCTGTTTGGATTAAGAAGTTCATAACTGAACTTGAAGTGGTTCCTAGTATTGCTAATCCAATAGACCTTTATTGCGACAATAATGGTGCTATTGCTCAAGCAAAGGAACCAAGAGCACATCAGAAATCCAAACACATACTTAGGCGTTTTCATATCATTCGAGAGATCGTTGATAGGGGAGACGTAAATATATGCAGAGTACCTACTGATGACAATGTTGCGGACCCGCTAACAAAGGGACTTCCACAAGCTAAACATGATGGTCATGTTAGGTCCATGGGTATTAGATACATGGGAGATTGGGCCTAGGGCAAGTGGGAGATTGTTGGTAGTGGTGCCCTAGGCACGTTTAATAAACGTTGTAATTGTTATCATTTATTTCATATCAATAAAGAGATGTTTTGATTATTATTGTTGTTCATGTTTACTTATAATAATCCCCGTCCCTAGTACTTGTTAAGCACTAGTATAAAGGCTAAATGGTCATGGGATGATCATGTTAGATTTATGGGTACTTGTTTGGAACAAGGTACTGGACATGACCCGCTCTATGAGATTTATGTCATGGTCTATGTCGTACATATATCTCATATTAGTTATGTCATTTGAATCCTTAGACATGAAGTTATTATAGTCTTCCACTTGATGAACATTGTGTTTGACATATTCAAACGCTACCTTAACACGGTAGTTATAAAGGGTATGATTGGCATAATCGGATTCCCGTTGGGAAGAATAATAAGCTAAATGGATTTGTCCTCTTCGGAGAGATATCAAGCTTGGGCCTCTCGTAGGAATGATGTTGATGAAATGTTCGGTCGGACTCAAATGAATTGATTGGATCAATGTCATTTGGATTATCAACATATTCGGAATCGAGAAAGTATTGAACAAAACAAGTTGACTCTTTGACCATGATTTATGTTCAATGATATCGTGGACAAAAGGATTATGACATATTCTAAAGGAATGCGAACTTGTATCTAGTTATACTATTTGGGTAGGTATGACGGTTTGCTAGAACCTAATCATATCTTATGGGATCATGTTTGAGCTCATTGCCAACTTAGTATAATCCTAGAGGGTCACACACAATAGAACGAATCTTTAAAAAAGGACTAAATTGGAATTTTGGAAATTCTGAACATTCTGAAGAGTGTGCGACCGCACAGTATTGATAGGCGGCCGCACACTTAGGACAGTTTTGTACCAGTTTTGCTTCAGATAGTTGTGCGACCGCACAGATGATTTTGGGCGGCCGCACAGTGCTGTCGGGTGGCAGATTCCTAATTTGATTTGGAAACGAATTTTGGAAGGATTTTGACACAAGTTTCCTATTTGGAATAGGTCATACTTGTGTATAAAAGACCAAATTCGGCCAGCACTCTAGGCTAATGATTTTGTGAGTCTCAAAGAGTTTGAGAGAGGGTTTATTTTGTTCCAAGACATTCTTGGTTGAGGAACAAAATAATACACAAAATAAATTCCATATAGTTCTTTTGATTGTGGAAAAGTGTTTCACAATTTGGTCTAGCAACCAAGATCAAAGAAGCTCCTTTGATATTCGTTCGAAGTGTGGATACCGCTAGAGGGTGAAAATCATCATCTTCAAAGTTCGTGTTCAAGCTTTGTGATCGTGATCAAGTCTTCAAACCTCCACCAAAGACCAAGAGAATTTGATAGCCATCAAGGGTTAGTTTATTCCTTTATTCTTATGTTGTATTTGACTTAATCGTATGAACGGATCCATGGCTTTGGGTTTCAAAATTTTAAATGCTAAATTCCGCTGCGCATGTTACATCGAAACCCTACAAAAAGTGTTTTGGATGTTTCGTTACCAAGGTTGTCTTGAAATAGCCCATGTAGCTAATTTTGACACGCATTACATGAAATAGCCCATCTACTTTATTTTAATGAAAATAAAAAATCATTAATAAATATTTAAAATTACAATCGTAAAAGGGAGAACACTTTCAGAACAAAAAAAAAAAAAAAGAAGTGAAAACTCTTGAAGAATGACAATTTTCAATATGATTCGATTCCGGAAAAAACAAACCAGATTTATGAGCCAAATTAAGGGATAGAGGGGATGAATATATACTTGATGGTTAATTCCTTGCTTCTTTTTTTGGCGAAAGGAGAACGGTACCTCCTAGGTTTTATTAATTAAAAAATAAAGTACAGAACATGGTGGGGGACATGACAACCTCAAACACCGGAACGAAAATTCTAAAGGGAAGGAGTTCTACCCAGACTGTAAGTTCCTCTACAATAAGGGACGGGAGTGAAACCTATTATATAAAGCTTAAAAATATGGTTGCGCATATTACTCATCAAAACGACACACAACATGCTCGCCCTCTCTTTAATTTTGAATATATGGGATTTCTTGTCAAGTTTGAAGAGCCATAAAAGTCTCGAGAAAGATCAGATTGTGAATAAAAGACCAAGTTAGATTGAGCATTTGCAACAGCATTTTCCAAAGCATCAGCTACGTTGTTGCCCTCTCGAAGGATATGTGATACCCGAACTTCTTACTCATATGTTTGACAAATATAAGTTGAAGTTCCATCTCCGACAAACACCTTGAGACCAGATTTGAATAGAGGGATAATTTTTGATAACTTTAATAGTTGATCTACAATTTCAAAAGTCAGCTATTTACATCTGAACTCAGTGTTCTAAAAGACCCCCGTCTAGGCCGCTTAGGCGCTAGGCGTTCATGAAACGCCTAGGTCCCATCTAGGATATTATAGTTATTTCAGAATTCTCGGCCCCGCCTAGGTCCCACCTAGGCGCTAGGCGCCCCTGCGTCGCCTAGCGTTTTTTAGAACCTTGTCTGAAATGATTAACGAATAATTCAAATTATCAAAAAAAAAAAAAAAAAACCGCATGAGGAATGAACACAAAATATAACTGGAGACAAATAGATGCAAAGAAAAAACTTTGAAATTACCTCGGATGACTTGAACAATATATTTCTCAACAAAAATAGAGAGACACAGGAGAAATAAAGAGATACGGGAGCGAGATTGGATTTTATTTTCAAACAAATTTTAAATTATTATGGTCAAATTAGGATTGGAAAATTGAGACCTTTTTCTGGTCAAATTAGGATTGGAAAATTGAGACCTTTTTCTGCTGCTCTTCTGGTGGTAAAGATTCCTCAAAGCCATTTTGAACTTGATTTGTTTGGCTCTGAACTCATAGCTTAGTACCACTTCCTGTAGTTTGAACATTAAAAATCAATTATTTACATTTTACACAGATCATAGTCTTAGTAACTCAGTTTTGTAAAGGCTAAGCACCAAACTCCTATGAAAGCAAAAAGTTTATCCAATCAAGAAGAAAAAAGGCAGCAAAATTATGGGAGTTTCATGCGTTTACTTAAACTGCAAAAAGTCAATTCCATAGAAATTCATCCCAGGACTCAGGTCATTTTAAGAGTACGAAAGTTTATATGCTACATGAGTCCAAGAAGAGCATTTGCAAAAAAAAAAAAAAAAAAAAAAAAAAACTAAAGAGAGAAATATAACTGGAAACAAACAAATGCAAAGAAAAAACTTTGAATTTATCATGTCCCCATCAATTCATTTGATCGAGAGCATCATTACTTGCACTTCATGTTCAAGTTGTAAAGTTGTATGATTTTTTTTTTTTCATGTTCATGTTGTACAATTGTATATCAATTAAACAAAAAAAAAAGAAGATGTAAACTGGTATGGTATTGAAAGCAAACTAAATTTATACTTGAAATGCTATAGCAGAGACATTGAAATCTAAACTCTGAGAGAGTGTATAAGATGGTACACATCTTTGATGGATATAGCACAACCATGGGTTCCAAACATACCTATCATACTTAAAAACTGAGATTTGAAATCATTTTGATAAAGCTCATTTCTATTTAAATTTTAAATCAACAAATTCCTGCTACATCAAAAGTATTAGGAAAAAGAAAATTGAATACCCGATTCAAGCAAAAATATTATATAATCATTAATGTATAAAAAACACACTTTTTTAGAATTACCTATAGAAGCCCCAATAATAATGCAAGAAAATTATTATGAAAGAAAATAAAAAAAAAATAGAATTACCTCAAATGAACTCAAAAGCTTGGGAGGCTGAAAAATGAGTAAAACATGTGAAAGAAAAATGAACGGAATAATAATTAAAAAAAAAACGAATGAAAGAAGGTTAAGATTTGTATTAATATATAGATTATATTTCCACAATGAACTAAATCAATCAACTCCTAAATTTATGCTAAAATTTTGATAACAATAATTTCTTTAACCGATTAAATGTGTCAACTCCTATATTATTCAATCAACTCCTAAATAATATTGAATTCTTCTTTGAAATTTCAAATTCCAAATTAACTATTAACTATTAATTGACAGTTATGTCCTTAATTTTAACCTATGGGACTATATGAGCATGAAAATATTTAACCACCCGATGAGAATGAAAATAAACTCAATCAAATCTTTGACATATGATGAAGATTTAAAATTTTAAATTAAAATTTCTAATCAAATCTTTATTCAGCCGAATTTTTAGGTTAAAAAGGTAGGATATTTTTATTTTATTTTCATTTTTTTAAATCATAAAAAATTTGCTGACCAATCAAATGGCGCCACATGGCTTTATGACGTGGCGCGCTGTGAGGCCTGGAAATGTTCCTGCTTTTATATATTATATAGATTGTATTGCTAAAGAGTCGGTTTTAGAAAAAATCAGTTAAGTTTGACGCTTAGAAAGTCGTGTTTCTTAAATGCGTGTATTCCCCATGTACTCCCTCCGTCTTTTTCTTTTTAGTCTGTTCACTCTTGGTCAACAGGAGTAAACTTTGACCAAATATTTAATATCAATCTAATTATCCTAATAAAATTCTAAAATTTGTAATTGATAAATAATCATTTAATTTATCAATAATAATTTTTAAAATTTCATTAGGATTGTTAGATTGACAGTAAATGTTTGCCAAAAATGTAAGTGGGTACACAAAGAAACAAAATTTAAATGACAACAAAAAATGCTCCATACAAGAATTAAACTTGAGACCTCCATCTTGATAAATAGTCTTCTAACCATTAAACTACAAGTATTTATCTATCAAGTAGGTACACTTTTATAAATATAATGAAAATTTTAGATTAAAAGAATTATTTTTATCTCTGAATGTTGAAAACTAATTGGGTACACTTGTCCCCACATTAATACCCTTGTGTCCGCCTCTGAATAATAGTGCCAATGTTATAAAGTAATTCTTCCGTCCTATTTGAAATAGGATTTTTGGCCCTGATATGATATAGGGATTAATGAATACCAATACTTTATTGTAAAAACGAGTTTAAAAAGTGGGTGTTGTGAGTATGAAGGAGAGAGAAAGTGAGTAGGGAATTGTAAATAAAAATTTGTTATGAGTATGACAAGTGAGTCTTATTAATAATAAAATAATAATAATAGAATTCCATGTTGGAATGTTTTATTTCGGGTGGAACATCAAAAATTGCAAAACGACCTATTTCAAGTAGAACGGAGGGAGTATTAGTTATAAGATGTCATTCATTACCTGATACTTTAACCTTTGTTAAAAAAATGTCAATTGAATGTTAAAAGCGTGAGTTATTGAAACTGACACTTTTACACGTTCAAGTTAACCCTTATAAATATTTAAATAGACTCATTTAACAAGTGTCAATGTTAGTGTTTAGAAGTGTCGGCATGTGTTAATAAGTGTCTTTGTGTGTGTAGAAGTGTTTGTGTTAGTGCTTAAAAGTGCCTATGCCTTAGAAGTCTTTAAAAATGCCAGCTTATGTACTGATAAGTGTCAATGTTTTTTTTTTTGACAACATAAGTGTCAATGTATAAGAAGTATCAGTGTTAGTGTTTTAGAAGTTTATGTCTATGTTTAGAAAGTTGTGGTGTGTGTATTTATTAGTGTAGCTTTAGTGTTTAGAAGTGTCAATTTTTTAGTGTTTAAAGACGTGTGTTACTAAGTGCCAACGTAAATTAATAAGTTTTAATTATTTACGCTACCGCCACCTCATGGTGTTAATAAGTTTCAGTTATTTACAATGTTTTCGAAAACCTAATTTTGTATGAATTAAGCAAAACTGGCTTTTGATAAGATTTTAGAATTATGAGGAAAAAAAATAGACTTTTTAATAAATGTCACTCTAATGATTTTCTTTCGACAATATACTCCCTCTATCCCAGAATGATAGTCCCCCTATTTTCATGGGTTTTACGAAAGAACTTCGAGTAATAATTAAGGCTACTTTTAATTTTTCTAATGAAATTTTTGAAATTGTTCTTGATACACCATTATAAATACTATTAATATCAATTTTTAGATTCACATTAACATAATTATAAGTAGCATTTATAACTGCTCAAAGTTCCCTTGTAGTAACAACGAAAAAAAGGTGGACTATCTTTCTGGAACGGAGGGAGTTATACAATAATTTTTTTTAGCTCTAAATATATTATATTTGAATTTTTATGAATATGAGTGTATTTAATGATGTGGGGGGTGTGTGAATAGCAATCCTCAATCTTTTACTCCTCAAAAATTGACACAATTTCAAATCGGATTTCTGGGCCGCAACATCTTACATTCTTATATCAATTCCAATTCAGCCCTCCCTCAAAAACCCTTCTGAAATTCAAATCTTGAATGAAAAGTGTCCGTTAGAACCCGCTTTGAAATCCTCCTAACCGAGTTAGAAAAGTATCCGTTATGATCAGAGTTTCATCTTCTATATAACGACTCACACTTGTTCAATACAGAGTAGTAGTGTGTATATATATATGTAACCATCTTTCTCCGATCAATTACGCCGTCAGGAATTTTCAGACAACCGGGGTTAGCCGATCTAGTTGATTAGAAGAGAATTATGGACCCAGAAGGTTAAATTTCTGTCTTCTTCCACTTTAATTTGTCTTTTACATGAACGGATTATGTAATGTCTGGGTAAAATAGAATGTTAGGGTTTTGATGAATAGAATGTTTGGCGATTCATGCTTGTTTCCACTATTTTGATTTTTTCTATCGTTTAATCAATTTTTTTTTTCTATCCTTATCTACTTTAATTTTTTAGTTTGGTATGTTGGGTTTTGTTTTCCACAGTTCACGATTTTTTCCCCAGATAGGGGGTTTACTAAATGGGATTTATTTGATGAGTCCTTTTTTAGAATCTCTGTCTTTTCAATTGGGTTCTATTGTAGCCAATTAGGGTTTAGTATTTCTTGATTTCTTTTTATGGTGATGAGTACTTGATTAAGTTTTAAATATTCTGTTCAAAATTGTCAGTCAATTACTATAAACCAAATGGGTATTTCTTCATTTTATGATCATTTCTATCATTTTTCATGATTATGTATATATGTGATGAGTACTACTTTTTAAGAATCTCCACCATTGAAGTTGGGTTCTAATTTAGCCAATCAGGGTTTGTTATTTCCTTGTCTTCTATTTATGGTGATGGCTACTTCATTAAATTTGAAATTTATTCTGTTCAAAATTGTATCAGCCATTTACTATAAACCAGATGAGCATTTCTTCATTTTTTATGAGTATTTCCATCATTTTTCATGATTATTTATATATCTGATGCATTTAAATGAGGTTAATTTCTTGTCAAACAAAAGAAAAAGGTCGAAAAGGGCATGTTGTTTGGCAGTGAATTGGGGTTATTTTCAAAAAACCATAACATTATTTCACACAGTTCATTATTATAAACCTGATGGGTATGTCTTTTAGTATTTTTTTTTCATGACACTTTAATGGAAAAAAGGCTGAAAGGGGCATGTTGATGAGAGAGCGGATTTTTTTTGGGATTAATCATTTTTTTGCATGATTCATTATCAAAAGCTGGATTCAAATTATTCCTTTTTTAGATGTACTAATGACTGGTTGTTCCAACCACATATCATTATTTTGGTTCTGTTTTCTTTTTAATGTCCTGGGGTTGTTATGTTTTACATACCCCCATAATTTCTTTTACACTAATACACACACACACGCACACATTGAAGTGTGTCTCGAGCTAAAGAGTCTGGACCCACTTCATGATATTTTGAATCGTTAGCCCCTTTAAAAGTGGCTTCTATCAGAGTCACAGACTACGGGAAAGAAGCCTTTGGCACATTCTTGTCTAAAGAAAGCCTTAAAATGTGTCACTGACCGCCCAACCTCTGTCGTAGCAACATGCAGGCTTAATTACCGATATTTTTCATAAGTTCTGATTTTGTGTTTTGCATCCACAGAAGAGAAAAAGAAAGCCTGTTTGTAGAGTCTCATTTTATGATGTATGGCTTAATTACTTACCACTTAACCTCTGAAAATGTGTCATTAATTACCACTTTTTTTCGTGATTTTTTTTTTTTTTTTTGCACCTCCCAGAAGAGAAAAAGAAAGCCTGTTTGTAGAGTCTCATTTTTATCATGACTAACTTTATGGCTTACTTACCAATTGACCTATTCTGAGTTGTACCTAGGGTTGCCTAAGGCCCAATGAAGACAAGTCCATTTCCCGATTGTAGTCTTCGAACCAAAAAAGAAAGATAGAAGATTGTTTGGGTGGGTGGGTCAGCTTGCAATTAGATTTAGCACTGAAATGGATAAATATATAGGCCATGTTCATATCACTTCAAATTTCTATGAAATTTGATATTTTGTATGCAGTCATCAATTTTAGGGCTATCATGATCAGTTTTTATTGCTTTGACAACTCTGTGAGGAGAAGGGCAACATTTTTTACTACCATTAGGTTTGGCATTTACTACTTCGAAGCATAATTAATTTTGATATAATTAAATTGGACATCTTTTACTTCATTTTCAGTTTTTATTTGAGGCTCTGAACTGTAGATTTCAACAGAATTCATTTCCTTCCCCATTCTTTTGTAGCTTAATTGTTTTTTCATGGATTTATATTCTGAAAGCATAGTATGCCCCCCGTCATGAGTAAATGAATGTGTATAGCTTCTCATATGGAACTAAACTTGAAGAATCTGAGGGGATTTCAGAAATTGAACCTAGTATTCAGAAATTGAACTAAACTTGAAGAATCTGAAAGAACAATTAAATGATGATTCCCCAATTGGTCCGTCGATTAAAAAGTGTTGTATGTGGAACCTAGTATTCAGTTTTTTTTTTTTTTTTTTTTTTTTGAGAGCGTCCTATCCTGATCCGTCTTTTGCTTTCTCATAATTTTAATCTTCTTTGTTATTTAGACAAGGCTGGCCGTCAGGCTTTTGCTTGACCTGTATAAATTTATAGCCGACAATTAAGTGAATCTGTAGTTGTGTTGTAAGCTCATTCAATATGTTGAATCTAACGCAGGGAACCCTGTCGTTATTATGTGATCCACGTAGGGAAAAGCTTTTAATTCTCCTTTTGTACAAGTGTCTTATCATGATCCACATAGGGAATTTCCACAAGAATGCTAGGTTGCTCAGGACAAGAAAGCTTGGACAAACAGGGTTGTTCCTTTTTCTTGTCCACACACGGACATATTTGTAATTGTTATACTGACTAGCGACAATTAATAAACTAGCATGTGCGGTTATGGGTTCAAGAATAAGTAGGTTTTCTTGGTCTGATACCTATTTTCCCTGTACCCTATTTCTGTATTTGTAACTCTGTTTTTCTCATTCACCTTTTTCGAGCATGATATCTTACATTTCCATCTTGGCCATTAGTTTATGGAGTGAATGAAATGCTCACTATTGCGAGCTTAATTATGCATCTTTCCGTGGTTTATATTTTAGTATGTTTTATATTGTGGGGGTTGTCTTGTCTATTTGGACTCACACATACACCTGCATGCATGCTACTTACATTGTAGAATTTTGCTGCTCTTTTACACTTCATACGCAGGGATCCTGACATGCTCTTTTTATGCAGCCTGTCAAGCCAACGAATCAAGAATTCAGGCCCGATTTTTTGTGCGTGATTCAGGTTTGCTCGATTATTTAAGCAATATTTGATTAATATTTGACCTGGAAGAATGGTGTTGAGCTGCTTTTAAAAGCGACTACCTTTATTTGTTTGTGTTATTTATCTTTCTCTATTTGAATCTATAGTCGTGAATTTCAATTTGTGCTTCCAACTTCTTAATGGTACATCTTCATTAATTTGGATCATTATTTGGTTAAACAATTTCCATTAAATCATTTTTTCTCGTACTTTTGTCATTAGAAGTTTAAGTGCTTGTCACCAGCCTTGTGGAGATCAAACGATGAAATTTTTCCAAGTCTTTGAGGTGCTTGAGTTATGTGCATTGTAAGACATCCGAACACAAAGAAGGTAACTCTTGTTTTTATTTTCTTATTTAGAATATATTTTTTTTTGGAAAGATTTTAGCTTCATGTTGAACTTTGAAGAGGTATAAGCAAGGTCTAACGCAAGTTTTCGAACAAATTCCTTAGGTTAAAGTGGTGTTTAACGGATGAATCTAAAATACTTGCGATGTTGTGAACAAATTCCTTAGCCCATGAATCCCAAAGGTTAGTGATTTCTTCACGTGTGCATAAATTCCTTAGGTTAAATGTGGTGGTTTAACGGATGAATCTAAATTACTTGCGATGTTGTGAGCTTATTTAATGCGTTGTGGAAATTCATTTGGTTGGTTGGTGGGGTTTGATTTTGTTTTTCATTTGTTTGCTTTTGGTTTTATATTTATTTAATTTATTATTCCTTATTTTAGTTTTTTTTTAATTTTATTTGTTTATTATATTTATTTATTATGTCTTCTCTTTCTTTTCTTTTCATTTTTTTGTTTTCCTATTTTCTTGATTTCTTTACACTATTTTTTTTCTTTCAAATATCTTCTTGGATTTCACTATTTTTTTATATATTTTTTTTATTTTTTACCATATCGTTACTTTTACTTTGTTTTCTATGTTTTAATTTATTTATTGGATAGTTTATTATTTTTATTTATTGTGTTTATTCTTTCCAAATGCTTGTGCTTTTTTTTTTTTTTCTTGATTTTCTTCACACTTATTTCCTCTTTAAAAAACCTTTATGGCTTTAACTGTTTTTTTTTTTAATTTTATTTCACCATCTCTTTACATTTACTTTCTTTTCTTTGTTGTTTATTTCCTTTTATTTTTCCTATTTATTTTTATTTATTTTTATTTATTTCGTTTATTATATTCCTTTTACTATTTTTTAGATATTTTTAATTGTATATGTTTATTCTATTTTATTTATTATGTCTTTCTTTCTTTGCTATTTTTTCTATTTTCCTATTCTTTTCTATTTTCTTTACACTTATTTTCTCTTGCATTATCTTTGTGGATTTCACTGTTTGTTTTTTTTTTTGCCATTTTGTTACCTTTTCTTTGTTTTCCATGTTTTATACTCCCTTTCTTTTTTATTTATTGGATAGTTACTTATTTTCATTTATTGTGTTTCATTCTTTCCAAATTTTTATGCTTTCTTTTTTTTTTCTTGATTTTCTTCACACTTATTTCATCTTTCAAATACATTTATGGCTTTCACTGTTTATTTTTTTATTATTTTATTTTTTCATCTCTTCACATTTACTCTATTTTCATTGCTTTTTTACTTCCTTCTTTTTTGATTTTCTTATTTATTTTTATTTATTGTGTTTCTTTCATTCCATATGTTATTGCTTTCCTTTTTTCTTGATTTTCTTCACACTTATTTCTTTTTCAAATACCTTTATTGTTTTCACAGTTTTATTATCCTTTCATTTTACCATCTCTTTACTTTTGCTTTATTTTTTGTTTTTCTTTATTATATATCTTTATTTTTATTTCTATTTTTTACTGTTTATTTTTACTATGGTTTTGATTTTATGCATTATTTGTTTATTTATATGCTTAGTTATTATGTTTCGTTTGTCCCAAATAATTTTTTGTTTTCTATTTTTCTTGATTGTCTTGACACATTTTTCTTCTTTCAAATATCTTTGATTTTATTTTTCTTGTGTTATCTGTGTTGCTTTTTTTTTTTTTTTTTGTGATTTCTAGATTGATTTTATTGGTGGTGTTGTTGTGTTGTCTTTTTCTTGTAATTTTGAGATTCTTGTTGTTGTTGTTGTTTTCCAATGGTTATTGTGATTGTTATTTCCGTAGTAATTTGATATTCCAAATTTTATTTTTTCACTTGTTCTTGTTTCTTGTCTTAGTTAAGAGATCATTATTGTTTCCAAGTATGACTGGTAGAAAGCTACTCTCTATCTTTGTGCATTTCAAGTGCTGCTCGGTCTTGTCGTTGATGGGCTGTAATTTTGATATCAAAGAGGTAGTTATAAATGATTCTCCACTATCAATATCTCGCGTAGAATTGTTTCAATCTTGTGTTGTATCATTGACAGGTAAGATGTTTACCTTAACGAGGTAAGAGTACATTTGTATATTGGGTAAGTCAACTGTAATCTTGTGGAATAAGATAATAGTTTAATCTAAAAGAAAAAGATGTTAAATTTATGTTTGTTGTTAATAGGTATTTTGACTTGCGAAATGACTTTGATTTTGCTTTTCAAGGATGCTAAACTAATAGAGTAACACAAGGTATGAGCTTTAGCCTTTTGGTCAAAAATTCACTAAATGATAATCAATTGATGTTTGATGCTCAGTTAATCATTTGCCTTGATTCCTCAGTATGCTTGCTATCTTTTACTAATATTTATTTAGCGTTAGTTATGTTATCGCACATTAATTTACTTGTATATGATTAACTCTGACCCGGAAGAATGCCATTTAGCTTTATTTAATGGTTGCTTTCATTATTTGTTTTATAGCATATCATTTTCTATTTGATTCTGTAGTCATGAATTTTAACTTGTGCATCCCATGATCTTTATGTTGCAACTTTATTCGTATCAATATTTGGTCAAAGACTAACTCGTGAAGGAATATTTCTCGTAGTTCTGCCATTAGAAGTCAAGTGCTCGTCGTTACCTTGGGGAGACCAATTTCCTTGGAAATTTTATGAACAGTTTGGGGATTGAAAATTTTTCAAGTCTTTGAGGTGCCTGAATTGTGCACATTATTAACACATCTGAATGCATTGAAGGTAACCTCGTGTTCTCTTTGACTTTTTACTAAATATTTATTCAGGAAAATGTATCAGCTTCGCGTTGCAACTCTTTTATTTTGTCATAAGGACTGCAAATTATCATTGCAGGTAATCATGGACCTTTTATATTTTATTTTTGTATGTTGCTTCACTGATCTTCAATTCATGGCTAATGCTGCAGTTTATTTTGGTTTCTTGGTATGCTTGCTATATAATTTATTAACGTCAGGTATGGATAGATATAAATAAATTTACTTGTTTATGCAGGCCACTTAGAAACGAGTAAAGATATTAGTCCTGATTTTTTCTACGTGAATCAGGTTTGCTCATTTGCATAATGTATATCATTAACAGTGCATTTAAATATGTGCATCCCAAAATCTTTTATGTGCTTGTTACCAGTATGATGGAGATCAAATTTATTGGAAATTTTACATGCAATTTCAGTTTTAGGATGAAAATTTTCAACTCTTGGAGGTGCAAACATCCAAACGCGACGAAGGTAATCTCATGCTTTCTTTTCCTTACTTACAAAACATTTTTAGTGAAAGGTCTCGGCTTCATGTTGATCTAAAAAGAGTTATATAAGGCATGAATGCAATGTTCTCCGAAAAATATGAAGAAGCCAATGACTACCAAAGGTTAGTGATTTTATATTCCTTTGGTTCAATATTTACAAAGCTTGAATATGGTGTTTATTGAAGGGATAAACCTTTATTTCTTGTCATGTGGCATCATTAGTTAATGTGCAAGTTCGTGTGGGGTTTAATGTTATTATTGCACGTCTTTCTCTTAATTTAATTTTGATTTTTTTTCCAAATTGTTTAATTGCTTATTTTATGAGTTTGTTTTTGTTGTTGTTATTGGCCGAGTTGTGTTTCAAATATTATTGTTGCTTTGTGTTTTTTTTAAGGCAATTATGTTGTTTTCAAATGCTAATGTGAGATTGTTGTTTTGTGTATTTTGAAGTTACTTGTTGTTTTGTGGAAATTCATGTGCTTGATTTTATTTTTTAAATTTGCTTTTGCTTTTTTAATTCTTTTACTATTTTATATTGTTTAGATAGTTTTGATTTTATTTGTTTTTTTATTCATTATGTTTTCTTCTTTCCAAATGTTTCAGTTTTCTTGGTTTCTTTATTTTCTTCACACTTATTTTTTCCTTTCAAAAGTCATCTCGACTTTCACACATTTTTTACCATTCCTTCACTTTACTTTTCTTTATTTTATTTGAGGCTTATATATTTTTTTGTCTTAAATTATATTTTGCATTTTTATTTTTAGATGTTTTTTTTATTTCTTTCTTTCCAAATGTTTTTGTTTTCTTGGTTTTGTTCACATTAATTTTTTCTCTTTATCTTTCTCTTTCATGTATTTTTCTTGATTTTCTTTATTTCTTAATTTGTTTCTATTTTATTATTTAATATTTTATTGTTTATATTTTTCTATTTTTGTTTAATTTATTGTGTTTGAATTATTTTTTTATTAATTTTTTTTTTACTATTTTATATATATATTTTAGATATATTTTATTTGTTTTTTATTCATTATGTATCTTTTGGTCCAAATGTTTTTCTTTTCGTGATTTTGTTCACACTTATTTTCCTTTAGAAAAATTCTTCTTGACTTTTACACATTTTTTACCATCTCTTCCTTTTTTTTTTAATGTGATTTTATTTATATACTTTTGTCTTCAATTATTTCTTAATTTTTTTTAGATGTTTTCTGATTTTTAGATGTTTTATTTATTTTAATTTGCGATGTTTCTTTGGTTTCCAATGTTTCTATTTTCTTGTTTTTCTTGATTTTCTACACACTTATTCCTTCTCTAATACTCCCTCCGTCCCTGTTTAAGGCTCTTACTTTTCTTTTTGGTATGTCTCAGTTTAAGGTTCTTAGTTGCTTTATTCATTAAATGACAAAGTATGAATAGTGTTTTGGACAATTTGTCCTCATAAAGCTCATATATTACAAAAAAACCATCACTCATGATATCCTTCACACACTACTATTGTTGACCCAAATTTGTCTTGGTTTCTTAATAAGCGCGTAATGTCAAACTAAGAACCTTAAACTGAGAC
The DNA here is from genome assembly GCA_026119855.1 of Campanula takesimana. Taxonomy (NCBI): domain Eukaryota; kingdom Viridiplantae; phylum Streptophyta; class Magnoliopsida; order Asterales; family Campanulaceae; genus Campanula; species Campanula takesimana. The sequence continues at coordinate 1,495,945 of JAOWBW010000190.1, read as the reverse complement.
GGAGGGAGTATCTTCTTGTCTTTCACTTTCTTTTATCTTTTTTATATTATTGTTGTTTGTGTCATTACTTTTGGCATTGAAAGTTTAGTTTGTTATTGTCTTATATGAATTTAGATATTGTTTTTGAAGTTTTTGGGCTTGAATTCTAGATGTTTGTTCGTTGGTTCCAATTTTGATTTTGGAATGTTTTTTTGGTGTTATTTTTATTTATAACTTTGTGATTGATTTTGTTGTTGTTGTGGTTTTTTAGATGTAAATTTGAGATTGTTATTTTCGTTTGGTAAATTTTTGGTGGCTCTAGTTTTTTGTTTGTTTTATTTTTTTTATTGTAATTTTGTGTGGTATTTTTACTTCTTGTTTGATTGTAAGTCTTAGATTTTTTTTTTTTTTGTAGTTTTTGTTTTTGTTATTGGTGTTATTTTCTGATTGCAATTTTAAAATTGCTTTAGTTTTTTTTTTGTTTTTTTGTTTTTTTTTTTTGCTTCAAATTATAAATTTTGGTTTGATTTTATTGTTTTTTTTTAAATGAAAAAGTAAGTTTGAGATTGTTATTGTTGTTTTCCAGTTGTTATTGTGATTGACATTCCTACAGTATTTTGATATCCAAAGTTGAGTTTTTTTTCTTCTTGTTATTGTCCTTGTTCTTGTTTCTTTCAATGATCATTGTTGTTTTTTATTGATAATGTTTTCTTCTTTGATATCTTTTGCACGGAAACGTTTGGTAAAAAGCTACTCTGTATCTCTTGTAAGCATTTCTAAAGAAGATTATGGTGCTCCCTCATCTTTTCGCTCTTTGTGAGTACTGTTTCAATCTCGTGTTGTATAAATGACAGGTAAGTCGTTTACTTTATTGAGGTAAGAGTACTTGTACATCTCCGTCTATTAAGTCTGTTCACTTTTTGCCATTTTTGGGTGTCTCATTTTTGATTGTTCACTCTCCTAAAATAGAAAGCTTATATTATTCTTTATTCAATGGGTCCCATTTGTCATACTCACAACAAATATCCAACTCACAATTCCTACCCCACTCACATATCCCATCATACTTTTCATGCTCACAACACCCACTCAACTAATCATATTATAAAATTTCCTTAAAACCCGTGTTTTGGTCAAAGTTTGAACAAACTAAAAAGACGGAGGGAGTATTTGGTAAGTCAACCATAATCTTGTGGAATAAGATAATAGGTAGATATCTTGCGAAATGAGTTTGATTTTGCTTTCCAAGGATGCTAAATTGATAGAGCAAGATAAGACGATCTTTGGCCTTTTGGTAACAACAAAATGAACATGTTAGCTTTCCACACCCCTTCCAAATGCACGTCTCTTAACAAACTTTTGCAATCATGTTTACATTGCAGGTAATCATGGACCTTTCAAATTTGTTTATTTTGGTGATATATTCTTGGTTCCTACTGATATATTCTTGGTTCCTACAAAATGTACTACTTATAGTGAATGGTGTCCCTATATGTTGCCTTCTCATTACAAGAATTCACCAAATGATCTTCAATTGTTGGTTTCACATACTATAGCATTCCAGCTCTGTAGGTTAGTCTAAACTTGAGTTTACTGACAATTCTCTTTTCTTTCCCACGCTCCCAAGCTCCCTCTTTGTGTTTTATAGTGCTTTGATGGTACAGGGCACTCTTTAACATTAAAGCTGCCATGTAAATTGGAGCGCAAAGGCGGGTGTCTACAAAAGGCACTGAACACGTTATTCCGGTACTTATGATATTTATTTTCCCTGTACCCTAGTATGTGCAGTTATGGGCCAAGATTAAGTATATTTTTTTGAGCCGACCCCAAATTATTTTGGGACTAAGGCTTTGTTGTTGTTGTTGTTGTTGTATCTATTTCCCTGTACCCTATTTCTATCAAAATCGAAGCTAGGTAACTCTGTTTTCCTAGATTCACCTTTTTTGAGCATGATATCTATACATTTCCATCTTTGACCATTAACTTATGGAGTAAATAGAATGCTCACATTGCAACCTTAATTATGCTCACATTTAAGTATGTTTTTTGCGGGCTCTCTTGTCTATTTTGATTCACACATATACTTGCATGGTAGCTACTTTTTGTTTTTGACGATGTCCCAAGCCAGAGGAGGGGATCGAACCCCAGACCTCATAGAGTGTGAGGCTTGGATTTACCACGCATGCTTGCTACTTAAATGGTAGAATTTGTCTGCTCTTTTACACTCCATACACATGACATGAATCATGACATGCTCTTTTTGATGCAAACAGGTTACCTCCCCCTAGTGAGTGTGATCTATGTTAGCCGCGCTCCTGTTTTCTCTTGTCGTAAAGACAGCGAATTGTTTTTGTACGTATCATGGACCTCTTATATATGTTTCTCTATGTTGCTTCGTATTACCAAAATTCTCCAAATGACCCTCGGTTGATAGCTGATGTTGTAGCTCATTATTTGTTTTAGTTGGTATGCTTACTATCTATTAATAATCTTTTACCGTCAGTTATAAATAGATATAAATTAATTTACTTGTTTATGCAGCCCAGTCAAGTCAGAGTCAAGAACTCAGTCCTGATTTTTTGTGCGTGATTCAGTTTGCTCGATTTTATAAGTGATATTTGATTAATATTGGACCTAGAAAAATGGTGTTGAGCTGCTTTAAGACGACTACCTATAATTATTTATATTTTCTCTTTGAATCTATAGTCGTGAATTTCAATTTGTGTTTCTCAATATCTTAATCGTACATCTTCATTAATTTGGATTATTAATTGGTCGAACTTTCTCCATTAAAGCAATTTTTTTCTCGTATTTCTGTCATTAGAAGTTTAAGTGCTTGTCTGCCTTGTGGAAATCAAAGGATGGAAATTTTCCAAGTCTTTGAGGTGCTTGGGTTATGTGCATTGTAACACATCCAAACGCAATTAAGGTAACTCTTGTTTTTTTACTTTCTTTTTTTAGATAATACTTTTTAATAAAGATTTGAGCTTCATGTTGAAGTAATGTTGAACATTATTTCTTGCGATGTGGCATTATGAGGTACTTAATGCATTGTGAAAACTCACATGATTGATAGGGTTTGGTTTAGTTTTTCAATTATTTGCTTTAGTTTTTATAATTATTTCGTTATTATTCTATTTTTATTTTTAAATATTTTTTTTATTTGTTTTTTTTATTTATTATGTCTTTCTTTCTGTTCAATTTTGTTTCCCTATTTTTCTTGATTTTCTTTACTTCTTTCAATATCTTCTTGGCGTTCGCTAATTTTTTATTTTTATTTTTTAATTTTACTGTATCTTTATTTTTACTTTGTTTTCTATGTTTTTCACTTTCTTTTATTTTTATTTCTTGAAGAGTTTCTTATTTTTTGGTGTGTTTCTTTCTTTCTAAATATCTTTATGGCTTTCACTATTTTTTATTTCATTTTATCATCTCTTTACATTTACTTTGTTTTTACTTCTTTTAATACTTATTTTCTTATTATTTTTATTTTCTTGTTTATTGTGTTTCTTTCTTTCCATGTGTTTATGCTTTCCTTTTAATCTTGATTTTCTTTGCGCTTGTTTCTTCTTTCAAATACCTTGGTGACTTTCACTATTTATTTTTATTTTACGTCTCTTTACGTTTGCTTTGTTTTCTTTGTTTTTTAATTCCTTTAATTTTTTTTCTTTATTTTTTAGATGTTTACTTATTTTTATTTATTTTATCTCATTTCAAATGTTTTTGCTTTCATTTTTTTCTTAATTTACTTCACATTTATTTCTTCCTTTAAAATGCATTATGGTTTTCCCATTTTTTTTTCTTTTTATTTACCATCTAATTTTTTCTTTACTTTTCGTTTATTTGCTTCTATTTTTATTTCTTACTATTTTTTGTTTTTATGTTTTAGCTATTTTTTATTTCTTTATTAATATTTCTTTATTATATTCTTTTCATCCAAATGTTATGATTTCTTTGTCTTCACATTTATTTCTTCTTTCAAATATCTTGGCTTCTACAAGTTTTAATTCTTCCATCTCTTTACTTATTTTTTCACCTCTTGTGTTGCGACACCATACGATCAAATATTAAAATACTACCTCCGTCCCAGCTCAATGTGCACTTTTACTGTTCATGTGGTCAATTCATTCGAACTTTGACCATTATTTTGTGAAAATCTAGCTATTATTATACAATTTTAAAAGTTGTTATTGTTTTATTGTTTGAAATAGTATCAATAACATCTTTCAAAATTGCATAGAGATATATAGTTGCTTGCTTTTTCTTCAAAAATCTTTTTGTTTTTGTGTTTTTTTATTATTAAAGGGGAGTTGTGTAGAATTGCTTTTTTTTTTTTTTTTTTTTTTGCTATTTCATTATGTAATGCTAGTTTGTTGTTTGTGTTTGTGGGATACATGTATCCGCAAATGTAGCGCACACGTGTCCGGTACGTGCGTTTCTTTTCCGAGTAGCTTGCTATCTCACGGGTAAATCTATCTCTTCCGCGGATTCATCTTTGTTCTGTGGATTCTTTTCCGTCCCCCAGTTTCATCTCTTTTCCGCAGTAGCTTTCTATCTCGCGGATTCAACCTTTTTTCAATATTGCCCTTTATCCCACAGATTCATCTTTGTTCCGCGGATTAAATTGTCCTGCGGTTACATTTCTCTGTCTCGCGGCTACATTTTTCCGTCCCGCAGATACATCTCTATACTTCTTCCGCAATTTGCGATTTGGTATTCGTTGAGTACTTCCCACGAATAGACCGTCAGGGAAAATCTTCTTCTAACAACCAAGATCGCCGAGGCGAGTGGATTGGAGGCTAGAATAATAAAGTTCGCCGTGTGGCTTTATCATAGGGTGACACTTGGCCTAGTTGTGTTTACAAGGGAGAATTGTGGGATGATCCATTACTAGGGAGTGATGTGCAAGACACATGTAGGGTTGGACGCATCTATTAAACAAGAGTTCTGGGAAGATTTAGAGGAGGTTGTGCAACGCGTACCTAGTGGTGAGAAGTTAGTCGTTGGTGGCGATCTTAATGGACATGTGGGGTCTAGTCGACACGACTTTGAGAGCATTCATGGAGGTTTTGGTTTTAGGGGAAAGGAATGAAGCAGGGAATGGGATCCTGGAGTTTGCGATGGCATATGACTTGAGTATAATGAACACTTGGTTCAAGAAGAGAGAATCACACTTGGTGACCTATAGAAGTGGAGGTAATGCGAGTCAAATTGACTTCTTCTTAGTAAGAAATGCTTGTAGAAAGAGTTACATTGACTGCAAGGTTATTCCAGGTGAAAGTACTGCAACTCAACATAGACTTGTGGTACTTGATTTTCGAAGTAGGAGAATTTCAAGAAAGAGAAAACCACTAGTAGAAACTAGAATCAAGTGGTGGAGGCTTCAAGGGGAGAATCAACAGAGATTTCTAGCTAAGATGGCCACTACTGGTATTTGGTCGGGTAATATGGAGGATATGGATATAGATTCGACCTGGACTAAGATGGAGCATACATAAAGGAGATGGCGAGAGAGGTCCTTGGAGAATCTAAAGGAAGTGTGCCACCAAGTAAGGACACATCATGGTGGAACGAGGAAGTAAAGCAAGCGATAAAGAGCAAGCGAGAATGCTATAAATTATTGGGAAAATGCAGGAGTGAGGAGAACTATGAGAGGTATAAGGAGGCTAGAAAAGAAGAAAAGAAAAGCAGTAAAAGATGCAAGAGCAAAGGTGAATCATAAACTTTATGATAGATTGGATACAAAAGAAGGGAAAAAGACATCTATAGACTTGCTCGTATGAGAGATAAGAGGACACGAGACATTGGGAGGGTTATGTGTGAAGGATATAGACCAAAGAGTGTTGGTCGGGGATAAAGAGATAAAGATAGGTGGAGTTCGTACTTCAATACCTTGTTTAATGGCAATCAAGAGCAAGGATATTGGAGATATAACTATCCCTTCGAGTATGATTAATCGAGATTTTATGCGGCGAATTCAAAAGGGTGAAGTGGAAATGGCAATGAAAAAGATGGGATTAAAGAAAGCCGTAGGGCCGGATGGAATACTGAGGTGTGGAGATGTTTTGGGGAGAGGGGAATAGATTGGTTAACAACACTATTCAACAAGATATGGAGAAGTAACACAATGCCATTGGAGTGAGGAAAAGTACTCTAATCCCTTTGTATAAGAACAAAGTTGATGTCCAAGATTGTGCCAACTATCGAGGGATCAAACTAATGAGCCATACGATGAAACTTTGGGAAAGAGTGATTGCACAACGGCTAAGAAAAATTGTGAATATTTCGGATAACCAATTTGGATTTATGCCCGGCAGATCGACTATGGACGCAATCTATCTTATGAGACAAATCATGGAGAAACATCGAGATAAAAAGAAAGATTTTGCATATGGTTTTCATTGATTGGAGAAGGCGTATGATAAAGTGCCAAGAGATGTACTTTGGTGGGCCTTTAGTAAAGAAAGGCGTTTCAAAGAAATATATTGATATTATCAAGGACATGTATAATGGAGTTAGTACTAGTGTAACGGACAAGCGTTGGGAAGACAGAAGAGTTCCCTATCACGATTGGAGTGCATCAAGGCTCTGCACTTAGTCCTTTCCTCTTTGCCCTGATAATGGACGAAGTGACGAGGTCAGTCCAAGATGATATTCCATGGTGTTGTTGTTCGCAGATGATATTGTGCTGATTGATGAGACAAAAAAAGGTGTTGAAAGTAAATTGGAGTTATGGAGACACACTCTGGATCTCGAGGTTTTAGGTTAAGCAGAAGCAAGACTGAATATATGAGTGTAATTTAGCAAAGCAAAGTTGGAAGCAGAGAGGCAGGAGTGATCACATTCGATGGAAAGATTGTCCAAGCTTCCGAGTTCTTTCGCTATCTTGGATCTATTATCCAAAAAGATGGAGAATTGGATGGAGATGTGGCTCATAGGATTAAAGCAGGTTGGTTTGAAGTGGAAGAGTGCCACAGGGTTCCTTTGTGATCGTGGCATGCCAAATAGATTAAAGGGAAAATTCTATCGTACGTCAATTAGGCCTGCACTGCTTTATGGCACTGAATGTTGGGCCGTGAACAGTGGCATATTCATAAGATGAATGTAGCGGAGATGCGTATGCTACGATGGATGTGTGGGCATACAAGAAAAGATCGATTGAGAAAATGAGGTGATCAGGGGTAAAGTAGGAGTTGCGCCCATTGAGGATAAAATGAGGGAGCATCGTCTAAGGTGGTTTGGTCATGTGAGACGGAGACCGAGTGATGCATCCGATTAGGAGGCCTGATGAGTGGAGAAGTGATAAAATGGCGAGGGGTAGGGGAAGACCCCAGCAAACTTGGATTAAGGTGATTGAAATGATATGAGTTTACTCGGAGTGGATGAAGATGTGGCGTTGAAGAGGCCGGAGTGGAGGGCGAAGATTCATGTGAATGATGGGGGTTGATCGTACTTTTATTATTATTTTATTTATTTATTTATCTCTCCATCTTTTTCTCTCTCTCTCTCTCTCTCTTCCTTTTATCACGATGACATATGAGGATTCATGTTAGCCGACCCCAAATTATTTTGGGACTAAGGCTTTGTTGTTGTTGTTTCCACAAGAAACTTCACACGCGTTGTTGCATCGGAAGGGATATTCACAGTGGCGACTCTGCTGGGGACATGCTTTGACTCTATTTCAAACTAAGTGAGTCTAACTTTTATTACTTATCATGATGTTCTTTCTTTCTCTCTCTTACTCTTGCAACCTTCTCTTTTTTCTCCTTAAAAAGAATCAGTTTCCTTGCTACACACTACCACTAGTCCGTGTGTCAGCACTACAGAAAACCTTATTACCCTCGTAGCATTCAATGTGCGGAAATTGGCGGTGCTACTGTCGCCCTCTTTCGAGTCACTTGTTTTCCTCCACTCACCATGTACGCTTTGCGAGCGGTTGGGACCTTTACCATGTTGGGAATGGAGTCAAAACCAAGGAGAGGGTCAAAACCAAGAAAGAGTTGTAGGAGCAGGCGGGCTCCTGGTATGGTGCAGGCGGGCGCTTACCTGAGGCAGAAGGCTGCGCGTTCTCTGAAGACTACAAGCGGGCGCCTGGTATGGGGCAGGCGGGCGCCTGAAGGCCGGGCAGTTGAAGTTGACGTGGAGTAGGAGTCTGGAAGTGGGTGAAGGAATTAGTTTCCAACATGACTTGGTTTCCTTTTGGTAAACCAATTATACTCCTTCCGTCTCAAGGACTTCGGGTAAATTAGGTTTTGATCAGGATTAGGTTTTGTATCTCTATAAAATATATTGTGACTACCACCATAATATTTAGTACTTTACTTTGTGTAGGAGAAAGTTAGGATATCAAGAGAGAGATACAAAATAGTGTATAGGAGGGGGCCGGGGGCCGGGGGCCTAAGAAAGCCATAGGGGGCGATCCTAGAACCCGGGCATGACTATGTTTGTATGTTCTTGAGGAGGGGAGATAATAATGTATCGGTGAGAGATTATTATTGGAGAGTAGCCATGCTAGATCTATGTGAGCGCATGTGCTAAAGTTGTAATCTTTACATATATTATTATAATGATATCCTGGCTATGTGCCCCCAGATGTAGTCATGTGTTGATGAACTGGTTATCAAATCATGGTGTCTATGTTCTTTCACGTGTTGAATTATTTCTCCATGTTGATGACTGCTAGTATGGGCTAGTGGATGCGGCGATCCCCCCAATTCCCCAACAACTGGTATCAGAGCTTTGGTTTGAGATCTAGGAGAGATCCAAGGTGAAGAAAAGAGACAACAGATTTTCGTACAGCGTACGTGCAGAATTCGTGCAATGAGCGCACGTGCAGATTTCGTGCAGTGCAAATTCTTCGTGTGGAAGACGTGCAGGGATCTGAGAGCTTCTCTAGGGTTTATGGTTGAAACAAGACACGTGCCAAATAGGTCAACGATCGTGCGGAAGATCAGAAAGTCCGAAAAGTTCGTTTGTTTTTTATGAGATCTGCAGAAATTCGAGGGGAATTTGGAGATGCAAAGATCAAGATGGATCTGGAGGTGTTCAAGGGATCTTGGGGCAGTCAAGTTGGTTGGAGAAAAAATATGAAAGAAAGGAGGATTGCATCAGGCACTTGCGTAAGCAACCGACGATGCAAAAGGTGAGTGGTATAAGCCGGTTAGACCACGTGAGAAGAGGAGGACTTCTCGCAAACGACGGATGGGGAGATAGGAGGATGTTGTACTCTACCGACAACATCAAATTCGTTCCGGGTGGGAGCAAGAGGCATAAAGACCGGCCTATTGGTGTAAAAACGAGGAGAGACATCAATAAACGACATATTAGGGGGAGAGTGACTCAAAAGTTGCAACGCGGTGGGAGTCAAGTGGCCCTAACAGAGAGCGAGAAAAGACCACAAGAAGACAATGCAAGAAGCAAGGTGTGTCCGAGTTTCATGGGGAGCATTGCAAGGGGAGTGGATCTAGGAGGGAGAAGGCGAAGTTAGTCTTGCAAAGAAATCAAGGTAGAAGTTGATTTGGGGAGGCAAGAAGGATCTAACACGGAGAGGTTGTGAAGCGTCGCTTGGTTTCAACTCGCCTTATTATTTGGGCGTGGAGGAGCGTGGAGGCTTATCATCATCAAGGAGGAGCTTGGTGTTACAATGGTGGTGTAAAAATATTTGGTGGTTCATTCTCTGGTGGGAGTATGATAGGAGCATGTCACAATGGTGGTTTATGTCTCCAGTGGGAGATTGTTGGGAATGGAGTCAAAACCAAGGAGAGGGTCAAAACCAAGAAGAGTCGCAGGAGCAGGCGGGCGCCTGGTATGGGGCAGGCGGGCGCCTGAAGGCTGGGTAGTTGAAGTTGACGTGGAGTAGGATGTCTGGAAGTGGGTGTAGGAATTAGTTTCCAACATGACTTGGTTTCCTTTTGGTAAACCAATTATACTCCTTCCGTCTCAAGACTCCGGGGTAAATTAGGTTTTGATCAGGATTAGGTTTTGTATCCCTATAAATATATTGTGACTACCACCATAATATTTGTATTTACTTTGTGTAGGAGAAAGTTAGGATATCAAGAGAGATATACAAAATAGTGTAAAGGAGGGGGCGGGGGCCTAGGAGAGCCATGGGGGGCGATCCTACAACCCGGCCATGACTATGTTTGTATGTTCTTGAGGAGGGGAGATAATAATGTATCGGTGAGAGATTATTATTGGAGAGTAGCCATGCTAGATCTATGTGAGCGCATGTGCTAAAGTTGTCGCGACCCCGACCCCGCGGGTCAAGAGCACGCGAACTGGACGTCGACTTAACACACAATTACCAAAATACTGAAGATAAAAATTCCAATTTGTACCAAAAGTTGATAGTATAAGTTTTATAAATCCACTTGACAACAACAAAATACAACTAGCATAAGCTCCACAAGCTTATACTCAAAAATACAAAATACACAATTCTTAATGACTTCAATGTTTGGTAATACTATCCCCAAAAGGTATTACATTTAAATAATGTAAACCAAATAACCACCTGCCCAAAAGTCGCAAACCCTCTCTACGTCCTCCTCGTGATCAGCGAGTCCTATTCCTTTCCTCCTGGGGGGGGGGGTGTTAAGGAAAAACAAAGATAAAAGAAAGGGGGTGAGATAAATCTCAATAAGTTACTAATGCAACTACATAACATGAAATGATGCAATAAACGATAATAAATCACATATAGCACATAGCAATAGCAGTTAACAGATAGCAGCGGAAATAACAATTAACAAAGGATATTAGCCAAGGTTTTCCAACTGATAGAACCAAATAAAGGATCGCTGCGCAGCTTCAATAATCAACCAATCAACATCTTCATAGCAGCATAAAAGCCGAAGAGAAAACCCCGGTACCGGAACCATAACCAATAGTAACATGTCACAAAGGACGGGAGTCATGACACAAAGTCATACTCCAAAAGTTAGCTAGACTACTTCTCGAAGGAAGCTAGCTCATCTCGACCAAGGCCAATCTGGAAGAGGAAAATAAGGCAAAACAATGGTCACATTATAATGGACTTGGCTCGGAGCCATTATAATATTCCCATCGCCCGACACAACCACATATACCAGCTGGACTTTCAAATAAATGCCAAATAATAAATACTAGTTTAAATAAACAACTCATGATTCCAAAGTAGGGAACCATTCCAAATAAATCACCACAAAGGTAAACAAATCCAAACAACACATCAAAGATGGCCAACATTCCCAAAATGATACTTAATCAAATTCCATAACATATTTATTCACAAAGGAACCAATTTCAATCAATAAGGTGTTCCACGATGTTAACTTGAATTAATTAGAGTAATGAAACTTAAACTAAGAAAGCAATCTAGTTTTAAACAATCAAAAAGAAAGATTTCCAGAACAGGGGGCGGGGCGCTCGAAAGGGGTCAGGCGGGCGCTCAATTCAACAGAAGGTTGGCACAAGGGGAAAAAGGCCAGGTAGGCGGGCGCCTGGCTCCACCCGGGGCGGGCGCTCGGTCTGGTTCTGGGTCGGGAATCAGCAGCTGGGTTCTTCCATTTCTTACCCATTTCACAAAATTCTCAAAATCAACCACAACCAACTTTCCACCAAGCATAATCATGAACCAAAACAATTTATAAACTAGAAAGGGACCTAAATAACATCATCTATCAACCTAACTAAGATTTAAATCCCAACATTCAAAATCTCACAAAAACCAATCCAAAATCCAAATGAGTTCTAAACTCAACCAAAACACCATATATATGAACTAAAGCATTACATAAACTAAAGATGAACATTTTAGCATAAAAATGGGGGAAAAGCAACTTACTTGAATTTATGAAAGATGACGGAATTCGAATATTTTTGGCTCTACACGATCCTATCGACGATCTAAACACATTTCATCAAATGAGCAATAGAAATAGAGGGAGGAAGATGACCAAAATGAAGGAAGAAGGAGAGGGAGATTTCTTACCTTTTTCCATGGAAGAGAGAAAGAGAGTGTGCTGTGTGTGTGGTGAGAAGAGTGAGGGAGAAGGGGAAGTAGGGAGAGGGGGGAAGTAGGGAGGGAGTAGGAGAGATGATTATTTAAAAAGTTACACTAAGGCCCCCTCCTCATCTACCTAGTACAAATAAACCCCAATAACCCTTCTACCAATTTAATCTCCTACTTCACACTTAACACAAAATCAACCAAATAATGCTAGGCACAAATTAATATTATGAGATATAAAATGCGCACATAAATAAATAATCAAATAAATAAATAAATAATAATTATTACTAGAAAATAGAGACGGTTTTCGGGTCGTGACATTCACTCCTCCTTAAAGAAATTCGACCCGATTTTAAAGATACTTACCCGAAACAAAAAGCCACGGATATTTCCGTTCCATCTCTTCTCGAAGTTCCCACGTTGATTCCTCGACATTGTGATTCCTCCATAGCACTCTAACCAACGCAATTCTTTATTCCTCAACTCTTGGACTTTAGTATCAAGAATCCGAACCGGTCGTTCCTCATATGACATGTCAGGTTCTATATCCTCGGGTACCCTCGTAACACGTGAGATGGATCATGCAAATACTTCCGAAGCATAGAAAAATGGAAAACATTATGCAACCGGTCAAGAGAAGATGGCAATGCGAGTCGATAAGCAAGAAGTCCCACTTTTTCCAAAATCTCGAACGGTCCAATAAACCTCGAGCCAATTTACCTTTCTTCCCAAACCTTCGAATACCAACCTTCGGAGACACTTCAAGAACACAAAATCTCCGGTCTGAAAATTAAGATCACGTCTCCGGTGGTCCGCATAGCTCTTATGTCGACTCTGCTCTGCTGCGGTCTTCAATCGATCCCGAATGACTTTGACTTTCTCAACTGAATTCTGAACCAAATCGATACCCCATATCTTCGCTTCCCCGATTTCATCCCACAGATAGGTGATCTACACTTTCTCCCATATAAAGCCTCGTAAGGAGCATCTCGATACTAGCCTGATAACTGTTATTATAAGAAAACTCCACTAGAGGTAAATGAACATCCAAGAATCAGAAAAGTCTATCGAACAAGCTCGCAACATATCCTCTAAAATTGAATAGTCCTCTCGGATTGACCGTCAGTCTGAGGGTGAAAAGCTGTACTGAATCTCAAATCGGTACCCAAAGCTTCCTGTAACGCTTTCCAGAATCTGGAAGTAAACCTCGGATCACGATCCGACACAATGCTAACCGGGACCCACAATGCAATCTGACAATCTCATTTATATAAAGGGTCGCAAGCTTTTCCATCGAGTATCTAATATCAATGGTAAGAAATGGGCAGTCTTGGTCAGTCTATCCACGATTACCCAAACACTGTCAAACTTCCTACGGGTACGAGGTAGCCCCGTAATAAAATCCATAGTCACATGTTCCCATTTCCACTCCGGAATCTCTAATGGATGAAGTAGTCCTGCGGGTCTCTGATGCTCGGCCTTTGACCTGCTGACAAGTTAAACACTTCGATACATACTCAGCTATTTCTCTCTTCATGTTGTTCCACCAAAATTGTTGTTTCAGATCTTGGTACATCTTCGTACTACCGGGGATGAATAGTATATCTCGATTTATGACCCTCATCTAAAACTTTCCTCTTTATAACGTCAACATCGGGCACACACAATCGTCCACGAAAGTCAACACCCCAACCGGACTGATAGAAAAATCCTCGAAGTTCTTCCTTCATTTTACCCATTATTTTCACTAACTCGGATCTTCTTTCTGAGCTTCCTTATTCTTTGAATTAGGTCGGAGATACCCTAATATTCGCAAAAATAGCCCCATGTCTCGATTCACGAGGACACCAATCTCGAACAACCTCAAGCATTTCCACTCTCGAACCATCATCGAAGCCACATAAGATTTTCTACTAATCGCATCGGCTACAACATTCGCCTTCCCGGGATGATAGGATATCTTACAATCATAGTCTTCAAAAGTTCCATCCATCGACGCTGTCGGTTATTGAGTTCCTTCTGAGAGAAAAGATACTTCAAACTCTTGTGATCCGTGAAAATCTCGAATTTCGCCCCATAAGGTAGTGCTTCCACTTCTGAAGAGCAAATACGATAGCTGCCAATTCCATATCGTGAGTAGGATAATTTGTTCACTCGGGCTCAACTTCCTCGAAGCATACGCGATATTCATACAGGTGCTGCATGGCGAGATAATAATGTATCGGTGAGAGATTATTATTGGAGAGTAGCCATGCTAGATCTATGTGAGCGCATGTGCTAAAGTTGTAATCTTTACATATATTATAATGATATCCTGGCTATGTGCCCCCAGATGTAGTCATGTGTTGATGAACTGGGTTATCAAATCATGGTGTCTATGTTCTTTCACGTGTTGAATTATTTCTCCATGTTGATGACTGCTAGTATGGGCTAGTGGATGCGGCGATCCCCCCAATTCCCCAACAACTGGTATCAGAGCTTTGGTTTGAGATCTAGGAGAGATCCAAGGTGAAGAAAAGAGACAACAGATTTTCGTACAGCGCACGTACAGAATTCGTGCAATGAGCGCACGTGCAGATTTCGTGCAGTGCAAATTCTTCGTGTGGAAGACGTGCAGGGATCTGAGAGCTTCTAGGGTTTATGGTTGAAGCAAGACACGTGCCAAATAGGTCAACGATCGTGCGGAATATCAGAAAGTCCGAAAAGTTCGTTTGTTTTTTATGAGATCTGCAGAAATTCGAGGTGGAATTTGGAGATGCAAAGATCAAGATGGATCTGGAGGTGTTCAAAGGATCTTGGGGTAGTCAAGTTGGTTGGAGAAAAAATATGAAAGAAAGGAGGATTGCATCAGGCACTTGCGTAAGCAACCGACGATGCAAAAGGTGAGTGGTATAAGCCGGTTAGACCACGTGAGAAGAGGAGGACTTCTCGCAAACGACGGATGGGGAGATAGGAGGATGTTGTACTCTACCGACAACATCAAATTCGTTCCGGGTGGGAGCAAGAGGCATAAAGACCGGCCTATGGTGTAAAAAACGGAGAGACATCAATAAACGACATATTAGGGGGAGAGTGACTCAAAAGTTGCAACGCGGTGGGAGTCAAGTGGCCCTAACAGAGAGCGAGAAAAGACCACAAGAAGACAATGCAAGAAGCAAGGTGTGTCCGAGTTTCATGGGGAGCATTGCAAGGGGAGTGGATCTATGAGGGAGAAGGCGAAGTTAGTCTTGCAAAGAAATCAAGGTAGAAGTTGATTTGGGGAGGCAAGAAGGATCTAACACGGAGAGGTGAAGCGTCGCTTGGTTTCAACTACGCATTATTTTGGGCGTGGAGGAGCGTGGAGGCTTATCATCATCAAGGAGGAGCTTGGTGTTACAATGGTGGTGTAAAAATATTTGGTGGTTCATTCTCTGGTGGGAGTATGATAGGAGCATGTCACAATGGTGGTTTATGTCTCCAGGTGGGAGATTGTTGGGAATGGAGTCAAAACCAAGGAGAGGGTCAAAACCAAGAAAGAGTCGCAGGAGCAGGCGGGCGCCTGGTATGGTGCAGGGTGGCGCTTACCTAAAAGGCAGAAGGCTCCGCGTTCTCTGAAGACTACAAGCGGGCGCCTGGTATGGGCAGGCGGGCGCCTGAAGGCTGGGTAGTTGAAGTTGACGTGGAGTAGGAGTCTGGGAGTGGGTGTAGGAATTAGTTTCCAACATGACTTGGTTTCCTTTTGGTAAACCAATTATACTCCTTCCGTCTCAAGGACTCCGGGTAAATTAGGTTTTGATCAGGATTAGGTTTTGTATCCCTATAAATATATTGTGACTACCACCATAATATTTGGTACTTTACTTTGTGTAGAAGAAAGTTAGGATATCAAGAGAGAGATACAAAAATAGTGTAAAGGAGGGGCCGGGGGCCTAGGAGAGCCATGGGGGGCGATCCTACAACCCGGCCATGACTATGTTTGTATGTTCTTGAGGAGGGGAGATAATAATGTATCGGTGAGAGATTATTATTGGAGAGTAGCCATGCTAGATCTATGTGAGCGCATGTGCTAAAGTTGTCGCGACCCCGACCCCGCGGGTCAAGAGCACGCGAACTGGACGTCGACTTAACACACAATTACCAAAATACTGAAGATAAAAATTCCATTTTGTACCAAAAGATGATAGTATAAGTTTTATAAATCCACTTGACAACAACAAAATACAACTAGCATAAGCTCCACAAGCTTATACTCAAAAATACAAAATCCACAATTCTTAATGACGTCAATGTTTGGTAATACTATCCCCAAAAGGTATTACATTTAAATAATGTAAACCAAATAACCACCTGCCCAAAAGTCGCAAACCCTCTCGACGTCCTCCTCGTGATCAGCGAGTCCTATTCCTTTCCTCCTTGGGGGGGTTAAGGAAAAACAAAGATAAAAGAAAGGGGGTGAGATAAATCTCAATAAGTTACTAATGCAACTACATGACATGATATGATGCAATAAACGATAATAAATCACATATAGCACATAGCAATAGCAGTTAACAGATAGCAGCGGAAATAACAATTAACAAAGGATATTAGCCAAGGTTTTCCAACTGATAGAACCAAATAAAGGATCGCTGCGCAGCTTCAATAATCAAACCAAAACATCTTCATAGCAGCATAAAAGCCGAAGAGAAAACCCCGGTACCGGAACCATAACCAATAGTAACATGTCTCAAAGGACGGGAGTCATGACACAAAGTCATACTCCAAAAGTTAGCTAGACTACTTCTCGAAGGAAGCTAGCTCATCTCGACCAAGGCCAATCTGGAAGAGGAAAATAAGGGCAAAACAATAGTCACATTATAATGGACTTGGCTCGGAGCCATTATAATATTCCCATCGCCCGACACAACACATATACCAGCTGGACTTTCAAATAAATGCCAAATAATAAATACTAGTTTAAATAACAACTCATGATTCCAAAGTAGGGAACCATTCCAAATAAATCACCACAAAGGTAAACCAATCCAAACAACACATCAAAGATGGCCAACATTCCCAAAATGATACTTAATCAAATTCCATAACATATTTATTCACAAAGGAACCAATTTCAATCAATAAGGTGTTCCACGATGTTAACTTGAATTAATTAGAGTAATGAAACTTAAACTAAGGAAGCAATCTAGTTTTAAACAATCAAAAAGAAAGATTTCCAGAACAGGGGCGGGCGGGCGCTCGAAAGGGGTCAGGCGGGCGCTCAATTCAACAGAAGGTTGGCAACGGGGAAAAAGGCCAGGTAGGCGGGCGCCTGGCTCCACCCGGGCGGGCGCTCGGTCTGGTTCTGGGTCGGGAATCAGCAGCTGGGTTCTTCCATTTTCTTACCCATTTCACAAATTCTCAAAATCAACCACAACCAAACTTTCCACCAAGCATAATCATGAACCAAAACAATTTATAAACTAGAAAGGGACCTAAATAACATCATCTATCAACCTAACTAAGATTTAAATCCCAACATTCAAAATCTCACAAAAACCAATCCAAAATCCAAATGAGTTCTAAACTCAACCAAAACACCATATATATGAACTAAAGCATTACATAAACTAAAGATGAACATTTTAGCATAAAAATGGGGGAAAAGCAACTTACTTGAAATTTATGAAAGATGACGGAATTCGAATATTTTTGGCTCTACACGATCCTATCGACGATCTAAACACATTTCATCAAATGAGCAATAAGAAATAGAGGGAGGAAGATGACCAAAATGAAGGAAGAAGGAGAGGGAGATTTCTTACCTTTTTCCATGGAAGAGAGAAAGAGAGTGTGCTGTGTGTGTGGTGAGGAAGAGTGAGGGAGAAGGGGAAGTAGGGAGAGGGGGAAGTAGGGAGGGAGTAGGAGAATGATTATTTAAAAAGTTACACTAAGGCCCCCTCCTCATCTACCTAGTACAAATAAACCCCAATAACCCTTCTACCAATTTAATCCCTACTTCACACTTAACACAAAATCAACCAAATAATGCTAGGCACAAATTAATATTATGAGATATAAAATGCGCACATAAATAATATAATCAAATAAATAAATAAATAATTAATTATTACTAGAAAATAGAGACGGGTTTCGGGTCGTGACAAAAGTTGTAATCTTTATATATATTATTATAATGATATCCTGACTATGTGCCCCCAGATGTAGTCATGTGTTGATGAACTAGGTTATCAAATCATGGTGTCTATGATCTTTCATATTATTATTTCATGTGTTGAATTATTTCTCCATGTTGATGACTGTTAGTATGGGTTAGTGGATGCGGCGATCCCCCCAATTCCCCAACATACCCTACCCGTGTCAACCCACATAGAGTTTATGACACTTCATACTTGTGACCGGTTAGTTTGGCTAGCTTTTCTTTATAGACAAGTAACGTGTTGTCCATGTCGAGTCATCCCCAAGTCAATGGTGAGATCTTTTGAGAGAAAGTGCACAAAAAAATTGATTCCTCTACAAGGGACGTGCCACGGTGAGATGAGTGTTACATTGTCAAGATCTCCATTCATCATTAACTTTTGTTGGATGTAACATAGACATCACGTTAAGTGTCTTTAAAGACATGTTAGTCGTAAGATCCGTTGATTGGTGGAAACCGCTTGCCCTATAGGACCCTCCCCCAAATTGTACTCCAAAATCCAAATGAGTTCTAAACTCAACCAAAACACCATATATATGAACTAAAGCATTACATAAACTAAAGATGAACATTTTAGCATAAAAATGGGGAAAAGCAACTTACTTGAAATTTATGAAAGATGACGGAATTCGAATATTTTTGGCTCTACACGATCCTATCGACGATCTAAACACATTTCATCAAATGAGCAATAAGAAATAGAGGGAGGAAGATGACCAAAATGAAGGAAGAAGGAGAGGGAGATTTCTTACCTTTTCCATGGAAGAGAGAAAGAGAGTGTGCTGTGTGTGTGGTGAGGAAGAGTGAGGGAGAAGGGGAAGTAGGGAGAGGGGGAAGTAGGGAGGGAGTAGGAGAATGATTATTTAAAAAGTTACACTAGGCCCCTCCTCATCTACCTAGTACAAATAAACCCCAATAACCCTTCTACCAATTTAATCCCCTACTTCACACTTAACACAAAATCAACCAAATAATGCTAGGCACAAATTAATATTATGAGATATAAAATGCGCACATAAATAAATAATCAATAAATAAATAAATAAATAATAATTATTACTAGAAAATAGAGACGGTTTTTCGGGTCGTGACAAAAGTTGTAATCTTTATATATATTATTATAATGATATCCTGACTATGTGCCCCCAGATGTAGTCATGTGTTGATGAACTAGGTTATCAAATCATGGTGTCTATGATCTTTCATATTATTATTTCATGTGTGAATTATTTCTTCTCATGTTGATGACTGTTAGTATGGGTTAGTGGATGCGCGATCCCCCCAATTCCCCAACATACCCTACCCGTGTCAACCCACATATAGAGTTTATGACACTTCATACTTGACCGGTTAGTTTGGCTAGCTTTTCTTTATAGACAAGTAACGTGTTGTCCATGTCGAGTCATCCCAAGTCAATGGTGAGATCTTTTGAGAGAAAGTGCACAAAAAAATTGATTCCTCTACAAGGGACGTGCCACGGTGAGATGAGTGTTTACATTGTCAAGATCTCCATTCATCATTAACTTTTGTTGGATGTAACATAGACATCACGTTAAGTGTCTTTAAAGACATGTTAGTCGTAAGATCCGTTGATTGGTGGAAACCGCTTGCCCTATAGGACCCTCCCCCAAATTGTACTTTTGGGAGTGTGCAGTACAGATAAAAAATGAGGGTCTATAGACGTAGTGATGACCTCCGTTCGAGTGGTTGACTACAACGCATAGCAACAGATCCGTCCGCGTTCTCAGTCTCAGCTTCTCCAATGGCCGGTCTTACTTCAGCCTCAGTTTCTGCAGCCTTTGCCGCTACTCCTAGCACCGCCGAACTCAATGCGGCACCCCCCTCACTGACATCCTCCGAGTCCTACAAAGCTTCCTCACCAACGTCGAGCTTAAGGTCAAACAACTCGAAGAACGCAACAACACTTTGGAGAGTCACAACCAGCAGTTGAAAAGCCACATTTAATAAAGGGATCAATGTTATAGTGCGACGGTGGTGATGTTGTCTACATCAAAGATGGAGAGGTGACACTAACTACCCCGTTAAGGTGCCCCCTCTTTCAACCTGCCAAGCTATAAGAGTGTCATGCCTTCGGCGCTTTATGGCCAAAAGGCAACCACTTCCGTGAGCTCTTAGAGGTGCCTATGAACCTTCTCCTAACTTACTTGGTGGCTACCTATCGCTAGCAAGCTCCCTCCACCGTCATTGCCATTTAGTATTGAAATGGCCGCTCTCACTACTTCAACCACTCCCCCTGCTATCTTGCCAAAACCTGTCACGGACATCTTCACTCACCCAGTCGTCATCGCCATGCAGAGAAAATGCGTCGTTTGATAGAGACAGTTGACAAGCAAATAGCTCCCACAACCAAGATAATCAACCCGAGCCAAGTCGGTGCTCTCCCAAAAGACTTCAAGATGTTTCATGGTATTTCTTGTCCTAGAACTCATTTGGACAGTTATGTGTTGGCTATGAGAGCCCGATATTGCACCAATGAGCAAATGGCCCGTGTTTTCCATAGCACGTTGAATGGGATAGCTTTACGTTGGTTCTTGGGACTAGAGCCAAGCGAGAGGGAAACTTGGGATCGAATCAGTACCATCTTCTGCGAGAAGTACCAAGCTAATTTAGATTGACATGTGAACCGAACAGACCTTGAGAATACTACGCAAATGCCCAGCGAGCCTATCTTTGACTTTTACAAAAGATGGAACCATAGGCTTTGTGAAGTCCAATACCCCCCGAAACCGAAGGAGCAAAAACAAATTTTCTACAAGTGCTCGCTCCCAGAATTGAAGGTAGCAATCGTCAATGGGTATTTCCCTGATCTGCGAGAGATGGTCGATGCTGGAGTAAGATATGAACCCGGTATCACTGGGATTGCGCAACCAAAAGATACCGCCAAGGGTGGCAACAATAATTCCTTCCGCTACAAGGCGCCTGCGAATCCCATGGTCAAGGGTGGGAAAGAACCCGCCGGTCAAGTCAACATGGTCCAAGGAGGAACCCCGTTTGATGTCCAAGCCGTCACAAGAGGAAATGGTGCTCCGCCACAACCTGAAACGGAACACTTCAATGATTTTTGGTATGCCGATGGGTAAGGTTTTTGATGTGCTAGTCAAGAAGGGTCTAATTCACCCATTAGAGAACAACCAACTCACTAATCCAGGAGCCAATTTGGACGCTTCCAAGTTTTGTAAGTATCACAATTACATGGGACACACTACAGATACATGTCTTCAATTGAAGCGTGTAGTTCAAGGGTTGATCAACGATAGGAAGATTAAGAAGCCAAAAGGACCTAACGTGGTTGGACACCTTCTCCCGGACAATGGTAGGGTTCACATAGTGCAAAGCAGTCAGATTAGTATCTTAGAGCTTGTGGATACTGTTGAAATGACATTGGTTACAATAAGCAAACTCCTCCAAGTCCTCGTGAAGGATTACTCAAGCCACTAGAAGGCTACATGCCTCATCCCCAAAGCGACTTGTCAAAGTTCTGCCACTAACCACAAATGCATCGGTCATACTACCAAAGAATGTTTCACTCTCAAGAAGGTCGTGCAAGGGCTCATCCACGTAGGCGTGATAGAAGACCCTAGGGGATGCTATGGCTAGTGATATACTCATGGTAGGGATTCAGGAAATCCTCACAGATCCGGCCAAGTTTGTTGTGGCAGTCTTTGAGTCAAATTGTACTCCAATAGTTAATAAAAAATCTTCTTGCTATATGCTGTCTTTAGAAGAATTGGCTAGAGAAGTATAATCCATGGGTAAAGAAAGATCTACACCTGACCAACCTCTTTCCTTTGCTGAAATTTTCAAGGAGGCGGAAGGGCTAGAAACTCCCCCACTTGTTCAAGGGATGCCAAGAACCCAAATGTTCAAGTGGCTAATGAGCATCGGCAAACTAAGCCCCCTAGGCGAATTTTCCATGCTATCTGAACTACCACCCCTTCAAACCTTTGTACCCGAAATTTTTTGTGAATACCACCAAAGGGAGATACAAGACTTCATCAATAAAGGACGCCTGGTCAAGCAAGACGAATGTTGGATGTTTATAGAAGCCGACGGCATGGAACCAGTCAATCTCAGCTAGCTCAGACGCTACTACGACTAATTCCCCTTCTAAAAAAACGCAAAAAGAAGCCCGATAGACTGAAAACCGCAATTGGAGGTCTATGCAAAAATAAAGGTGCGTACAATGCTCGCTAGATCGAAAACCCGCAAGGGCGGTCTAGGCAAAATATAGAGCATTTCCCTCTTCTATCTTCCCTTTCTAAAAAATTGTGTGACTAAGAATGAACTACGATGACCTAAGCCCCTTAGCCCTACTTGTAAAAGGGGAACGTAGGCAGCCTTATATGGTGCCGTCTAATAAATAAATAAACATCCTAATTTGCCCAAGTACAACAAAAGGAGAATCTGTGTTTCTAAAGCAAATAAACTTTTATTCCCACAATCATTACATATTACACTTATTCGATAAGTCTAAGCTCGACAAAACTTGCGACTAAATAACCTGTTAAGAAACTATCTAAGACAAACAAATGAAAATAAACCTAAATGTGTGTGCAATGACTGTGGGTGGATACTCGGAACTACTCCTTAGCGCAGTGCCTTCGGTCTCCTTTTAGAAATTAAAAAGGGAGGGATCTTGTTAGGATACTCGGAACTACTCCTTAGCGCAGTGCCTTCGGTCTCCTTCTTCTTTCTTAGCCCCCGGCGAACCTTCTTGTTAGGATTCTTAGTAGAAATTAAAAAGGCAGGGATCTTTGGAGATAAATATGTAATTAACGCCCAGAAGCGCGCGCCTCCTGCCATGGGGGTGGGAAGCGCGCGCCCCTGACACCAAAGGGTGAAGGCACCCAAGCACCCACTTTTAAAAATAATTTATTGACATAATGGAGTGAAAAGTTAGAACTGTTATTCAGGTTACCCCCGAAACTAGCGGAGTCAGTCATGAACTTAAAAAAAACAAGTAAAACAAAGTATAAACACAAACTAAGCATGAAATCAGGGTGAGAGGTCCAAGGCGGGGTACAGAGTCCCTCGGCGGCGTGGATTGCAAAGAAAAACGCGGCGACGAAAGAAAGACAACCGCCGGAAGCATAACGAAAAAGCAAAGAATCGATAAAACAAGGAAAATGAAATAACATGAGATAGAGAGACCCCCTCTGTGTGGGTGATTTTGAGATTCTGAGCTTGGGTGCAGATGACCGAAGTTTGCCGCTAATTGGGGATTGAGTGATTGATGACCGTCGGTTTACCACTTAAGTTTGCGAGTGACCGTAGTTTGTCGTTGCTGCTTCCCAGAGAACTCACGTTGCACCTGTCTGGTTTACTATCTAGAGTTTGTGCGGTAGATGATTGTTCGTTTACCACTTAGGTTTGCGAGTGACCGTAGTTTGTCGCTGCTGCTGCCCGGAGAACTCATGTTGCACATGTCTGTCGTAGATGATTGCAAGTTTACTATTGTTGCTGAGCACGGGTGACCGAAGTTTACCGCTAAGGATGACCGTTAGTTTATCACATAGGCTTGCGAATGAACGTAGTTTGTCGTTGGTGCTGCAAGAAGGAATCGCGCTGCGCCTGTCTGACGTGGATGACTGCCAGTTTGCCATTGCTGCATTTGTAAGAGTGTGTGCGGGTGACTGTAGTTTACCGCGTTTGATTTGTTTGTAAAGAGGGGTGGATGACCGTAGTTTACCATCGTTGTTGAGTTCTTTGTGAAGAGGGGCGTATGACCGTAGTTTACCACCGTTGACTTGCTGAGAGTGTGAATGACCGTAGTTTACCACTTGAATTGATGTTCCTTGCGGTATGGTTAACTTGTGGCATACCGCGATGATGCTTTGGAAACCTTGCTGAATGTCTCGAGACTTGACCCGATTTACATGCCGGTACGGACGTAATTGTCAAGTAATTAGTGTCCGTTGCAAAATTGTTTTTTGAAACTGTTGAAGTGAAGCTGAAACTCGGATGTGTGTTGGAGAGCATTGATTGGATGATATCAAAGCGAGCGAAGAAGACACTTTTATCGACTAATTATGGTGGCTAATGCATCGATGAAGCTGTTCTTGTCCCTTGGCAAATAATTGAAAGTGACGTTCTGAAATCGCTCACTACCTCTTCAAGATGTTGACCATATTGCTGAAGGGTTGGATCTTGAAGTTTCCATTTGCCGGAGGTTTGATTGATGATGAGTAGGGAATCACCAAACAACTCGAGTTCTTGAACATTTCTTTCCAGGGCCGCCTCTATCCCCACTATGAAAGCTTCATATTCAACGATGTTGTTTGTGGCATTGAACTCTAGACGGATAGCAATTGGTGTGTAGACGTCTTTGGGATCAATAAGCAGCATCCCTATCCCATAACCATGCTTATTTTCCACTCCATAAAAAAAAGTTGCCACTTATTTTCGTCCGTTGTAGTGCATATCATGTCTTCGTCGGGAAATTGCAGGTCTTCCCCCTTCACTTCGTCACACGGAAATTCAGCAAGATGATCAATGAACACTTTTCCCCTGATGGATTTTAGTGTGAGGTAAGTGATATCATAACCTGCAAGCATGAAGTACCACTTGGCTATTCTTGTTGACATGAACTGCTTCTCGAAGATGTAGCGGAGCGGGTCGATCCTTGCCACAAGTTTTATTGGAAAAGCCTCCATGTAGTGTTTGAGCTTGTAAGTAATCCAAACTAAAGCGGCACATGACTTCTCCAAGGTGGAGTAATTTCTTTCGCCTCTTTGAAATCTGCGACTCACAAAGTAGATTGCATTTTTGACGTAGCGGAAGACTTGATAGAGATTAACTACTGAATTTCGCTCGAGAAATCCAGCAATCAATCGACAATTTTCGCTCGAGAAAATTGAAAGAAAATGATCAATATCATAAAAAGGCAAAAACTGCCTCTTCAAACCCTAAAACAAAGTATATAAAGTCTGGGAAAACCCTACTTGAAAATAAAACCCTAAAACATGAAAATGACAAAAATATCCAAAATACGGTAAAACTGATAGAAAACTTCAGAAGGCCGTTTGAGGCCCTTAGAAGCGTTTTTTTTTTTTTGCCTTTTTACGGTCCGCTCAGGGGCAAAGCCCGATGACTTTTGTTCCTCTCGAAAAGACGATCGTTTTGATATGCTGTGCGTCCCGTAACTCCTTCGGAATCAAAAGTTATGTCCATTTCCGCGTTGTCGCTCAAACGATTCCAAAAACGACTCCGCAATTATGTCCGCATCATTCTCCCCAGGCTGGAGAAAATTCGACCTCAAATTTGTGCCGACGTCCTCGTCAGAATAAGCATCACTTGTAAATGGGATCAAGTGTTTGACGTTGAAGACATCAGCAGTACGAATGTGACTCGGCAGCTTCAACCTATAAGCATTCAGATTAATCTTCTCCACAATGTCCACTAGCCCAATCTTCTTGGCAGACAGCTTGTTGTACGCACCAACCGGAAAACGCTCTTTAGTCAGTACTGCCCACACATAATCCCCAACCTCGAACTCAACCTGTCGCCGCTTCAGATCCGCTAACTGCTTATACTTACTGTTGGCAGCCCGCAAATTATCATAGACAGCTCGGTGCACATCCTGTAACCCGGACACCAAATCAGCCGCCTTGTGATGCACCTTCTGTTTGTTGGGCAGAGCGATCAAATCCAACGGTCCCTTAGGCTGAACGGAATACACCACCTGGAAAGGACTGAACCCGGTACTGCGATTAACCGCATGATTATGAGCAAACTCTGCCTGACACAATTTCTGATTCCATCCCTTAATATGTTCCCCGACCAAGCAGCGCAACAGATTACCCAACGAACGATTAACCACCTCTGTCTGTCCGTCTGTCTGGGGATGATAAGCACTGCTAAAATTCAGCTGCGTGTTAGTCATTTTCCACAAGCTGCGCCAAAAATGACTAAGAAAACGAGTATCACGGTCAGAAACAATAGAAGCTGGCAAACCATGCAGACGGTAAATCTCCCGAAAAAACAACTGAGCAACATTAACTGCGTCGGTGGTCTTCTTGCAAGGGATGAAACGAACCATCTTGGAGAACCTGTCCTCGACCACGTAAATAGAATCATAACCCCGCTGAGTACGTGGCAACCCCACCACAAAATCCATACTCACATCAACCCAAGGCTGCGTCGGAACTGGTAAAGGCATGTATAACCCAGCATTAGTGGCCGTCCCCTTAGCTGCATGACAAACCCGACAGCGCTGCACATACTTCTCAACCTCCTTACGCATGCTAGGCCAGAAATAAGAAGTCTGGACCAACTGTAGCGTGCGATCTCGTCCCACATGACCCTCACCATGGAGCTCCTGAATAATCTGCAAACGAAGACTACAATCTGGAATGCACAATTGATTACCCTTAAACAAAAACCCCTCTTGTAGTAGGAAGTCCGTTTTCTCGCCCGCCGTCACCTTGTCAATAATGCCAGAAAAATAAGGATCAGCTGCAAGAGTATCGCGGAAAGAATCAAAACCTGGTACCTCCACACGCATGGTACCCAACAACCCGCGACGACGACTCAGTGCATCAGCCACCCTATTAGAAATCCCTGCTTTGTGAATGACCACAAAAGTAAATTGCTTAAGGAAAGCAACCCAGCGAGCATGTCGAGGTGAGATTTTATCCTGACCATGCAAATGTCGCAAAAAATCATGATCGGTAAACAAAATGAACTCCCTCTGGAACAGATAATGGCGCCAATGCTTAACCGCCTGAACAACTGCATAAAACTCCAGATCATACGTGCTGTACCGTGTCTTTGCCCCAGATAATTTCTCGATGAAATAAGCAACCGGTTTACTATTCTGACTAAGAACAGCACCTATCCCCACCTTCGATGCATCCGTGTGTAACTCGAACGGCTGAGTAAAGTCAGGCAAAATCAGAATCGGTGCAGTGGTCAGTCTCTCCTTAATCTGCTGAAATGCCAAATCTGCCTCCTCATTCCAAGAAAACCGAACGTTCTTCATGCAATCTGTAATCGGTGCCATGATGCTACTAAAATTAGGAATAAAACGCCTATAAAACGAAGCCAGACCATGAAAACTCCGCACTTCCGTCTGTGTCGTCGGGCGAGGCCATTTCTGCACTGCTTCGACCTTAGCATCATCAACCTGCAACCCATCACTCGAAATCACATAACCCAGGAACAGTACACGAGACACCATAAAAACACACTTCTTTGTTACTGCATAAAACTCATGCTGTCTGTGAACTGTAAGGACTGCCCGAATATGCTGAATATGCTCCTCCTGATTCTTACTATAAATCAGAATGTCGTCGAAGTACACAACCACAAAAGTCCCAATAAAAGGACGCAGCAACTGATTCATCACCCTCATAAATGTGCTGGGGGCATTCAACAACCTAAAAGGCATCACTAGCCACTCATATAAGCCCTCTCGTGTTTTAAACGCTGTTTTCCATTCATCACCAGGCCGAACCCGAATATGATAATACCCGCTCTTCAAGTCCAGCTTAGTAAAAACCACAGCCCACTAATCTGATCAAGCAAATCATCGAGTCGAGGAATCGGGAATCTGTACCGGACTGTAATCTTGTTGATAGCCCGGCTGTCAACACACATACGCCACGACCCATCCTGCTTAACCGTCAATATAACTGGCACTGCACAAGGGCTCATGCTCTCCCTGATATGCCCCTTTGCCAGTAACTCTTCTACCTGCCTACGCAACTCCTCATGCTCTTTGGACTCATCCGATAATGTGGTCTGTTAGGAAGACTTGCCCATGAACCAAATCTATATGGTGCTGAATGTCACGAAGGGGAGGTAATCCCACCGGTAACTCATCAGGAAATACACTAGAAAACTCCTGCAACAGAGGAGCAACCGCTTCCGGAACAGAAACTGTATCGACTACTGTCTTCCCAATCAACACAAAAACTACATCAGAATCTTCCAGTTCATTGTCGAACTGTGCCCAATATAAACAAGTTAATTTAGGAACTGCTGCAGCCACTTTTTCTGCAGGTTTACTTGGTACCAACACAATTTTAGAACCTTCGACATACAAACTGTAAGTATTATGTCGACCGTTGTGAACCACCTGCCTATCAAATTGCCAAGGCCTACCCAATAATAAATGACATGCATCCATAGCTACTACATCACACCAGACCTCATCACGATATTTAGACCCAATTAAAAAGGTAATACAGGCACGTTTAGAAACAGTTACCTCACCGCCTTTTTGAGCCAAGCCAGCTTGTACGGTTTAGGATGTTTTTCAGTCGGGATGTTCAGCTTTTGCACTGCCTCCTCTGCAACAATATTCTCGCAGCTTCCTGAGTCAACCACAAAACGGCACACCTTGCCCAGAATAGTACATGTAGACTGGAAAATATTGTTACGCAGCCACTCCGTCTCGGCTGTAACACGCGGAGTCAGGCACGACCTCCGAACTACCAATGAAACCCCAATGTCGCCCTCTACATATTATTTCTCGCCATGAACAGCCTCATCAAAGGTTGGATTTTCAGGAAGTTGGAAGTCCTCATCGTCTTCTTCGTATTCAGTCTCGGTAAACAATGCCTTTTTGCCGGTTTTCTTACAATCAACCTGTCTATGCCCGGATTCCCACAACTGAAACACCGAGTATTACTGGTTGCTGCACGAGATGGTTGCCCTGCTGTTGGTGGTTTGTTGACAGTAGTAGTTTGCGTTCCCCCAGAAACTGCACCACCACTGCTACTGCTACTGAAACGCCGTGACTGTTTCTCCACTGCCAAAGCCCGCTGATGTGCCTCTGAAACGGTGCCAATGTCAAACATATTGAGAGTGTCGTGCAGGTTAATTCACAGTCCCCCAATAAACCTAGCCACCATCTGATCTCCAGTCTCCTGAATTTCATTACGCGCTATCAACTGGTAAAATTCAGTCGTGTAATCGTCCACTGATTTCTGCCCCTGTTTCAGATTCTGCAACCGCTGATACAAAGTGCGCTGATAATTGTAGGGCAGGAAAGCATCCCTCAACTGCTTCTTCATCTTGTCCCACGTCACAATCTTAGATTTACCCAACCGCGCACGTGAAAGTTTCAACTGCTGCCACCACGCCGATGCCCTGCCTCGCAAACGTGTAGCGATTAATGGTACTCGTCGGTCCTCCGGTACCCCTTTAAAATCGAAAACTTCTTCCACTGTTGCAAGCCAATCAAGAAACTCCTCGGCCTGTAACCCACCATGAAATTCTTGGATCTCTGTTCTCATACCCGCTTCCCAGCGCCGTTGTCTTCTTCGACTGGAACCCTAGGTTGTCGACGACGGATCTGGGGAATTTCTTCATAAAACTCGCCACCGCCAACATCATCGTCAATTTCCCAATCCTGCTGTCGATTACGATTTCCACCAGCCCGTGGAACTCTCTGATTCTGGTGTTCAAACATGTCGGCCATCCTTTCGGTCAAAACCTCCAGGATTTGGTCCATACGTGGATCCAAGATCTGTGCGATTCGCTCTTGAAGCGTATCCTCCTCACGATCAAAGGACTCTCCCACAGTGGTTTTCCTCTGCCCTTTCGGTGGCATTCTGCCTGGAACGAACGGAAGACTGATACCAACTGACGTAGCGGAAGACTTGATAGAGATTAACTACTGAATTTCGCTCGAGAAATCCAGCAATCAATCGACAATTTTCGCTCGAGAAAATTGAAAGAAAATGATCAATATCATAAAACGGCAAAAACTGCCTCTTCAAACCCTAAAACAAAGTATATAAAGTCTGGGAAAACCCTACTCGAAAATAAAACCCTAAAACATGAAAATGACAAAAATATCCAAAATACGGTAAAACTGATAGACAACTTCAGAAGGCCGTTTTTTTTGGCCTTTTTACGGTCCGCTCAGGGGCAAAGCCCGATGACTTTTGTTCCTCTCGAAAAGACGATCGTTTTGATATGCTGTGCGTCCCGTAACTCCTCCGGAATCAAAAGTTATGTCCATTTCCGCGTTGTCGCTCAAACGATTCCAAAAACGACTCCACAACTATGTCCGCATCAATTTTCCTTTGTAGTGTCCTTTTGCTCTTGAGCTAGCATACCCTTTAGGGCGTTGTCATTTACTGTCAAATAGAGCAAATCAGATAATGCTTCACTTGATCGAAAGCCTTTTAACATTCATTGGTCCATTCAAGAGCCACATTCTTCTTGAGAAGCTTGAAGATTGGCTCGCAATTGTTGTAAGTTGGTGCACAAACCGACTGATATATTGAAGACGACCTATGGAACCCTTGATTTCATTCAATATTTGAGAAGAGGAAGATGTTGAAGCTTGACTAGGGACATTGTTTGGGATGACTCCGCCGGATCGAGTCAACATGTTGACATGCCCTTCTTGTTTCTTCTTCCTATATTCTAAGACCTCTCTTATAACTTCATCATAAGTCACTACATAACAAGAACTGACACTTTCATTGATAAAGTTGGAGCCCTCATTCACAATTGAGCTTGAATGAGTGGTCTCCTCCAAATTACCTATTTCTATTACATTGACATCACCTCCACTTGGGATTACAAACTCTTTCTTATCTATGAGGTCTTGGATGATGTCTTTGAGGTTGTAGCATCTCTTGGTGGTATGGCCGCTATGTTGATGATAGGCACACCACTTGTCGTGAGCATGGTTGGGGCGGATTTGTTTTACTTTGAACCCCTCCATCGGTTTGATTTGCCCATTTGCCATGAGGACCTTGAAGGCCTCGGTTGAGTCATGCCTCGAAGAGGGGTGTAGACACGGTTGTTTGTGAATTTCTTGCCTTCACGGGGTGGAGGGACATTGTTATAGGTCCCTTTGCCGATCACAATGGCATTGACCGAAGCCTCCTTTGCTGCATTGGAGGAGGGCTTGTAGCAGAAGGTAGGAGGGCTTTTCTTAAGTTCACGGAGCAATTCATCCGCGCGAACCACCGCCTCATAAATGTGAGCAAAATTGGGGTAGCATCCTCCACTTAGATGAGCACGGTAATCCACCTTGAGGCATCTGAGGAAGATCTCCATTTGCTCTTTCACAAGAGGTCTATCAATGACCTCGGCAAGCTTGTCATTCCACCTCCCAGCAAAGTCAACAAATGACTCCTTGTCCCTTTGGGTGGTGTTCTCGAGCTCTTTCTTGGTACGACGGTGGGTGGTGTTGCCTTGATATTGCGTCTTGAAGGCAAGCATAAGTGTCCCAATCAAGGCGAGTGGCGATAGGGAGAGTTGCATACCAATCTTTTGCAGCCCCCTCGAGACTGAGTGGAAAACATTGGGCCATAACCTTTGGAGAGACCTTCTTTGGAACCATTGCCCATATATAAGTTTCTATATGAGCAATAGGGCATGAGTGGCCCTTGAACTTGCCGATGTCAGGAATCTTGAACTTGTCGGGGAGAGATGCCATTGTGTTCATGAGCACTGAAGATTGATAGAGACTTGTGTCGTGACCCTTGCCAATTCTGAGCCCATTAAACTTTTGGTCAATGTAGGACATGAGAGCATTGACAATATACTTAGCAAGTTTAGCTTTCTTGAGGATGTGGGTTTAAAACTCAGAATGGTATCTGATCTCTCCAAATCCATTTACATGGTAAAAAGTGTACAATCTGCTTGGGAATGTTTTATAATTAAAACAGGATTTGCAGGTCCTTTTGCGTGTAGAGAAGCTAGTAAAATCATCTAAAAGTTGGTACCTTGTTTGGACTATGTAGTTTTTGGGCTGATTGATATTTCTTACTAATGACACACACCATTTTGCATACAAGGTGAAAAAGTAACTCTGGTTACCATGCTGAAATAGTTATATATAATTCATACTCATTTCTATTTTCATTTCTGCAGGCTTCTACAGAGGGGCATCATCAGAGAAAATGCGATGGACGCTTAACGACTTTGATATTGGGAAGCCTCTAGGAAGGGGGAAGTTCGGTCACGTTTATCTTGCCCGGAAAAGAGGGTTAGTGGTTCAAATTCTATTGTTTGTTTCAGATTATCTTACTGACTTAATTTATAAGTAAGCTTGGTCAACTGTTAACTAGTTTATAGACTTTTCTTTCATTTTGTCAATGTTCTCTTAATTGGATAACATATTTGCCTGAGAAATTCATCCTTCTCACACCATCCTGAACTCAACATAAGTAAAACTTTTTCATGCCTTAACATTTTACTCAACTAAAAGCTGTGTTTTGCTGAAGAGCAACCATATTGTCGCACTGAAGGTGCTATTCAAGAGCCAGTTGAAGCAGTCTCAAGTGGAGCATCAGATTCGTCGTGAAGTTGAAATACAAAAGTCATCTTCGACACCCTAATATTCTACGGTTGTATGGATACTTCTATGATCAGGTATGAAATAGTTTCTAAATGGCACTGAAGCGTCAAAGCTTACTAATGACTAACCATTTTCATATACCGTGTCACAATTATTGCAGAAAAGAGTGTATCTGATATTGGAGTATACTGCCAAAGGTGAACTCTACAAGGAGCTGCAGAAATGCAAATACTTCAGTGAACGTCGGTCTGCTACAGTAAGTCATTTCTGATATTTGAAACCTTGCTCGACTTTCTTAGTTCATTCGCCATTAACTAAGGCTCCGTTTGTTTCGCGTAAAATAACTTCCGGAAAATGTTTTCCCCATTTTCCGGTGTTTGTTACGCACCGGAAAATGAGGAAAATATTTTCCGGAAAATGGTTTTCCCTCTTTTCTAAGTAAAATGACTTCCGGATTTTTACTAAGTCATTTTCCGGAAAATGTTAACTCTCTCACTCACACCCAACTCTCCATAAAACCCCACCCTACCTACCCTACCCACTACACCTCTAACACCACCCTCTTCATCCATCCTATCCACCACCCCCAACTACCCCACCACCCACCCCACCCCCACCCCACCCCAAAAAAAAAAAAAAAACTTCTTTTCACTCATATTAAAAAAAAAAAAATTGAACACCTCCACCCCCTACCCCCACCTCGCCCCCCCCCCCCAAAAAAAAATAATAATAATAAAAAAAATCACTCATATTAAAATTATTTTTGAACACCTCCCCCGCTCCCCACTACCCCACCTACCCCCACCCCACCCCACCCCATTCCGGAAAACATTTTCCTTAGATTTACCAAACAACCAAAAAACATGTTTATGTCATTTTCCGGAAAACATTTTCATTTTCCGGAAAACATTTTACGGGAAATCATTTTCCGGAAATTGTTTTACGCGAAACAAACGGAGCCTTAATTATGAATCATGTCCCTTGAAATTGGATAACTAGCTCGTGTTTTAAAATGGCCCTACAGTTTTATTGCTGCTAATGCTTGTGTTTTTTTTTTTGTTGTGTATGTGGATGAAACAGTATGTTGCATCATTAGCTCGTGCCCTCATATATTGCCATGGAAAGCATGTCATTCACAGAGATATCAAACCAGAGAACCTGTTAGTTGGTGCACAGGTAATTCCCATTTTTCATCTGTTGGTTTCATGTTTATCTAACTGCTTCGATTTTGAGAGACATTAATGTACTGATACTTTGATCCTCCCTCTCAGGGTGAACTCAAGACAGCATATTTTGGATGGTCTGTGCATACGTTTAATCGCAGGCGGACCATGTGTGGCACTCTTGATTATCTACCACCTGAGATGGGTAAGTATTTGTCATAGCGATTCGAATTTTGTCAAACTTCAACTTTTTTTTTTCTTTTCTTAGTGGCTTTGGATTTTTTTTTATTATTATTAAATTTTTTTTTTTGAATTATTCAGCTGTGTTATAGAGACGGAGTGATCCTGAATTATACTCCATAGATTGGCAGTTCCTTTCAGTTGCTATGATATCCCTCATCCCACATCGGAAATATGTGGGAATTGAGTGTGCTATATAGAAGGCCCATACACTCCTACTAAGCATCAAATCATCCATTGGACTTTTGGAGGCCTGTGATGGGCTGTGGTTGACCCAATTGAGGAGATGCTTGGTGGGCTAGTGTATGGTACCTATGTGGCGGGTCGGGTCTGCGGACTCGGGTCGTAACAAATGGTATCAGAGCCTTACCCCGGCCTTAAGGCTTGCGAGCTAGCCCGGGGGTACGATCTGGGTATTGATTGACCTTGCCAGGGACGGCAAGGGTTTGAGTGGGGGAGATTGTGATATCCCCCATCCCACATCGGAAATATGTGGGAATTGAGTGTGCTATATAGAAGGCCCATACACTCCTACTAAGCATCAAATCATCCATTGGACTTTTGGAGGCCTGTGATGGGCTGTGGTTGACCCAATTGAGGAGATGCTTGGTGGGCTAGTGTATGGTACCTATGTGGCGGGTCGGGTCTGCGGACTCGGGTCGTTACAGTTGCTTTCTAGTGGTTTGATTGGAAGCCTTGCTTTGTTTTGTTTATAATAAATGGAAGTTACCCTTTTCTTGTCTGCAGTGGAGAGTGTAGAGCATGATGCAAGTGTGGACATATGGAGCCTTGGCGTACTGTGCTATGAATTTCTTTACGGAGTGTCGGAGTTCCTCCCTTTGAAGCAAAGGAACACTCAGATACATATAGAAGGTGAGAAATCCACAAAATGAATTGACATGAGCACGGATTGTTTTATTTATTACGGCACACTACTATTATTATTATTTTATTTCACCTTTCTGTTTCCCTCGAGTATTCACCGATAAAGACTAGTCTACTCTAGTGTTATTGTTAGGTAAATTGTATATAACAATAGTAAAGGTTTTCTTGAACTTTAACGATAATGACAAATAAATAAATGAACCAAAATAAACTTAACGGGCAGAAAATAAGGATAAACTATAAATGTAAATATTAAATCAAACCGGGCAATAAATGAAGTCGAGTCTTGTGTTGGACACAATCTCCGCAAGAAGATATTGCCCCGCACTGGTGCTAACGGTCTGTGGCAATCTTCTCTCAAGATGAAACGACTTTACAATCGTTAATAGAAGCACTTCAAATTAACGATTTCGGCGAACATAACAGTGTTTGACACTTCCAGACATTGAAGGAACTTATGCAACAAGATGATTCTATCTTCTAACCGATGCCTTGAGAATTCCTTTGAATTCTAACAGAATTCCATCGAATTCAGTTAAGTATTTAACCGAGTTCTTTAACTCAGTTAAATATGTGCTCCTCTACTTCTGATATAAAGAGAGAGTGATTTGAGTGCTATACAATTGTGATTGAATGACTTGGTTAAGAATGTCAATCCTGGTGGGGAGTATATATAGTTAATGAAGAGATAGGGTGCCTTTTGGGAATAGACACAAATTGCACCTGGTGGAATTTCAGCCCTTGGATCAGATCTTGGATGGAGGGATGTGATTATCTGGATCGACCCAGAACTCCTGACCCGCCTATTTGAACAGGCGCGGGTCGCCCAACCCCGAACCATCACGACCCATGGTCCTAATCCCAACCGATCCGCTACAGACCAGATGGGTTTCGGCCGAGGCCCATCAGCCCAAGCCCACGAACCCAACGTTCTGGACCGAGCCGCCTTGACTCGAACCATGCCATGGGACGGACCAACATCGAGCCCATCTTTGCCAAAAATTTAAGCTCCACAGCTCCCAGCGACCGATGCGTACGTGCGAAGTGCAAAGTGCGCCCTAAACCGCCCTTCGCGTCGCTTCGCGGGTCATAGGTCTATTTTGGGCAAGCCCAAAATTAACTTATTTACCCACTAGCTTGCATGGTTAGCCCAAAAGCCCACTTAGCTTGGAAGCCCAAGTCCACACTTGATTGGAACCTTCTTAGATGAGCCATATTAAATACTCTCCTCTTTTCATTTTCCAACCAATGTGGGATACATGGCTTTACACATTCCCAACTCTTCATAAACCCATTTCAACTTGCATACTTTGGACATTAATTTCTCATTCACCCGGAATTGGTTTTGAGAAAATAAATATACCACACTAATCTACTCCAAACGTAGATTATAAATATGCAATTAATTTCCATTTACACAAAATGGAACCTAATGGAATTCTTGGTCAAAAGTCGGTCAAACCACACTTTTTCCAAAACAAATTCCAACAATCCCCCACATGAATGACAAACTTAATGCATGAATGAATGCAGACTCGTCTGGAAGTTTCGGCGAACCATTACTGCATCAGGATAGGTAGCTTCTGGCTTTGAACCTTCCTTAGTAAAATACTATCGGATATACTAGTCGTTTGGTAGCGCTATGCTTTGAACCACGTGCTGTATAGTGTATACCAAGACAATAGTACTTACACAATAATAGCTCTAACACGTTTTGTTCTCACGTTTTGTCCATTTCGGCCTTGGACCGTGCTTGACTTCATAAGTGTTTCAATTTGAAGCGGCCTTATTACTTCTCACTTATATAGGTGATCTCCTATAAAGAGTAACCTGCATACTCCACCACATAGGTATAGGAATCATTAAAAGCTTTAAGCTTACCCTCACCACACGTCATCAGGATTTACTTTTAGCACTTGATGGCTTCTGAGAATAGGTTATAATAGGTTTCAAGTGCACTACTAGAATGTCCATAATTTAGTTGTCTCATTGAACCAAGGGCCTGGGATCTCCATTTCTCATGGTTGAGTGTCCACTATGGATTTCTTTGTTTGTGTGGGTTTTAACCTCATTCCCCTTACCAAACAATTTGATCTCTTATTCATACCCTTTTGGTATACAGATCTGCTTTTTGACTTCACATAACTGATTGTGATAGTTCTATCTGAGATCAATTGTTTTATGGTATTGTATCTATGACCATTAAGTCTAGATTTACCATACTTTATGCCTTTTTCCTAGTTTTCATTGTCGTTACAATACTTTAGGATATGTAGGCATAAACTTATTCCGACAAGGAATTATTTCCAAGAGTTTATTAAACCATTCCGCTTATCCTTAAGCGTTGTCTAATGCTATTAACTTAGATTCCTTGAATCGAGTTATCCATGTCGTCTTGGAAGATTTCATTGACACCGCTCCATCGTCTATTGTGAACACATTTTCACTTTGGAGTTTATTAGTGTCTGATATTCGATCAGTATATCATTTTCATACTATTGAATATCTCATCTATTGTAATCACGTGTATGTCCTTAAGTACTCCAAGTACCTTGACTATACCTTTTCAATGATTGATTACAATTCCATTTAGACTTTCAGTCTATTTAGAATGATCAGTCGTTTCAAGTGATCAATTCTTCTAGAGGTTAGTTTCTTCGAGTGGTCAGCATCTCTGTAATAGTCCGATTTCTCGAGTATTCAGTATCTCTAAGTGGTCTGACTTTCCGAGTCTACCTCTCTAGAGTATATCTCTAAGAATCTACCTTACAGAGTCTACCTCTCAAGATTCTACCTTCTTAGACTTCTCAAGAATCCACTTATTCGAGAGTCTATCTCATGAGAATTTATCTGATTCTCCTGACTCTACCATTAAAGAGTCTATCATTTTAAGAATCTATCTCTTCAGATTCTATTTCTCGAGAGTCTATCTTTCGAGATTTAATTTTCAAGAGATCTGCCTTTTCAGATTCACAAGTCCGCCTCATCAGAGTTTATTTCTCAAGATTATTTTCCTTTAGAAATCTATCTTTTGAAATTATGACTCTCTTGACTATTCTTATTGAAAGTCTACCTTTTCAGGATCTATCTTTCAAAAGTTTTCTTCTATAGATTCATATTTCAATATTTCCTTTTAAGGACCAATTTGCAACCCAACGGTTAGCATCACGGAGGAAGATCAAACAACTTCCAAATATTGTACATATGATTAACTATCCATTTTAACTGTTAATAACATTCTTTAACAGTTTGCATTTAATTTTCTACCATAGAAAATAAGGATCAAAAGACTATTTTCCTTTGTCCACCAACTGTGCCTAGGTTCGTCTTTTTTAAGATGATCTATTTGCACTTACATATGTTCTCTGGCTGGAACTCATTTATTTCATCCAATGACATATGGTTTTAAAGGAATATCTAATTCCTTATCGTTGGCTTAAGTACTTTTAGCCCGTACCCCCACACTTGAGGTGTACCCCCACACTCAAGGTGTACCCCCATACTTAAGGTATTTCTAAAACATCTTACGATTATTACATAATTCGTAAGGAGTTTTATCAATTCCTTTCTTGGGTATCTTACTAAGAATATAGTCGTACGGAGTATTGCTTCACCCCCTTACAATTTTTCTGAGTAAGCCTGACCATTGCATTTATCATCTCCTTAAGAGTATGAATCTTGCATTCAGCTACTTCGTTTAGACGAAGGTGTATATGGTGCTGACGTTTGGTAGATTATACCGGATTTACAACATAAGTTTTCAAACGAAGCAACATATTCTCCTCCTCTATATTTTGAATCTTCTTAATCTTTACATTAAGTTGATTCTCAACTTCAATTTTATAAGTCTGGAAAGCCTCAAAGGCTTCCTCCTTATTACAAGATATTCAAAGCAATATCTTCTGTCATTGTTTATAAAAGTAATTAAATACTTTTACCTCACCTCGAGTTTGCACTAAATCAAGAGGTGCTGTGTTTCTTCGTAATTTCCGCTTACACGCAAATTTCACACATGTCAGATGAATCGAATTATTAAAGGTAATTAATTCTTGACTCACTAACGTCTTAATTGTGTTGAAATTCATGTAACCTAATTTATCAAGCCATAAATTACAACCTTCCATAAGAAACACCAATGTCCTTCGCATCCAGGCAAGGTACCCTTTTCCAAGAAACAAACCTTTCTTGGTCAGTATAACTTTATTAGACTTAAAAACTAGTCTAAATCCAGCCTTGCTGAACAGCAATCTGAAAACTATGTTCTTGTGAATGTCCGGGACATGTAGCACATTCCCGAGAGTCAGTTCTTTGTCTGAAGTCATCTTCAGTACAACTTTCCAAGTCCCACGACTTTGGAAGTAGTAGAGTTTCTCATGTACAACTTCTTTCCAATTAAAGGAGTGTATGATGAGAAGCTCTCCCTATCAGCACATATATGGCGGGTAGTCCTATCGTCTATCCACCATTCTTTTGGGTTGACCTTCAACTTGCTAAGTTGGCTTCAAACCCCATTAATGCTCAATCAAGCCTATTCAACCTTTCGTTGATGTTTGGCTTTGATTCACGTTGTCCATTTCCTTTCAAGGAATATGACAAACTCTGCTAAGTGAACAAGTTTACCAAATCTGTACCATATCTTGGAACTGGTTTCTTGAACCTTAAGGTTCGTACCAAAAGGTTCCACAACTCTTTGGCTGTCCCTACGAGACATTTCTCTAGGTAACGGCATCACTTAGCCCACTCAATATGTACATTCGACATATGAGAATTTTATTATCCATGTCTTTGCGGATCATGGCTCATCATCCTGGATCGTCGGATTATCTTCTTCCACGAACTTCTTTAGACAGAGGGTGGTTATCCTGGATAGTCTTTTATTCTTTAGACAGAAGATGTTATCCTGGATAGCATTTTAATCTTCTTCCACAGATTTCTACAATTGTAAGTCCGCTCCATGTTCAACAATGTCTTTGAATCTCTTGTGTGAATATTGTTTCCCTTCTCGTTATCTTTAAAGCTCTTCTAGTTATCCTTCCTTGGAAACTGTCATACTTCTCGTTAAATCTCTAACGATAACGTCATTCGTTGTCCATCATCATTGGCTCGCATTTGTCAAAACATTCAAGAAAACGTAGATATCTTCTTGCGATTGTTAGGTAAATTGTATATAACAATAGTAAAGGTTTTCTTGAACTTTAACGATAATGACAAATAAATAAATGAACCAAAATAAACTTAACGGGCAGAAAATAAGGATAAACTATAAATGCAAATATTAAATCAAACCGGGCAATAAATGAAGTCGAGTCTTGTGTTGGACACAATCTCCGCAAGAAGATATTGCCCCGCACTGGTGCTAACGGTCTGCGGCAATCTTCTCTCAAGATGAAACGACTTTACAATCGTTAATAGAAGCACTTCAAATTAACGATTTCGGCGAACATAACAGTGTTTGACACTTCCAGACATTGAAGGAACTTATGCAACAAGATGATTCTATCTTCTAACCGATGCCTTGAGAATTCCTTTGAATTCTAACAGAATTCCATCGAATTCAGTTAAGTATTTAACCGAGTTCGTTAACTCAGTTAAATATGTGCTCCTCTACTTCTGATATGAAGAGAGAGTGATTTGAGTGCTATACAATTGTGATTGAATGACTTGGTTAAGAATGTCAATCCTGGTGGGGAGTATATATAGTTAATGAAGAGATAGGGTGCCTTTTGAGAATAGACACAAATTGCACCTGGTGGAATTTCAGCCATTGGATCAGATCTTGGATGGAGGGATGTGATTATCTGGATCGACCCAGAACTCCCGACCCGCCTATTTGAACAGGCGCGGGTCGCCCAACCCCGAACCATCACGACCCATGGTCCTAATCCCAACCGATCCGCTACAGACCAGATGGGTTTCGGCCGAGGCCCATCAGCCCAAGCCCACGAACCCAACGTTCTGGACCGAGCCGCCTTGACTCGAACCATGCCATGGGACGGACCAACATCGAGCCCATCTTTGCCAAAAATTTAAGCTCCACAGCTCCCAGCGACCGATGCGAAGTGCAAAGTGCGCCCCGCCCATTCCGCCCTTCGCGGGCCATAGGTCTATTTTGGGCAAGCCCAAAATTAACTTATTTACCCACTAGCTTGCATGGTTAGCCCAAAGGCCCACTTAGCTTGGAAGCCCAAGTCCACACTTGATTGGAACCTTCTTAGATGAGCCATATTAAATACTCTCCTCTTTTTCATTTCCAACCAATGTGGGATACATGGCTTTACACATTCCCAACTCTTCATAAACCCATTTCAACTTGCATACTTTGGACATTAATTTCTCATTCACCCGGAATTG
Organism: Campanula takesimana; assembly: GCA_026119855.1. Taxonomy (NCBI): domain Eukaryota; kingdom Viridiplantae; phylum Streptophyta; class Magnoliopsida; order Asterales; family Campanulaceae; genus Campanula; species Campanula takesimana. The sequence goes on along the minus strand of JAOWBW010000190.1, from coordinate 1,454,867 downwards.
GTTTTGAGAAAATAAATATACCACACTAATCTACTCCAAACGTAGATTATAAATATGCAATTAATTTCCATTTACACAAAATGGAACCTAATGGAATTCTTGGTCAAAAGTCGGTCAAACCACACTTTTTCCAAAACAAATTCCAACAGTTATATGGTAGCTGACATAACCCATTGATGTAATTTCGCAGGATTGTTCAAGTAGATTTGAAGTTCCCTCCAAAGCCTATAGTTTCCTCAGCTGCAAAGGACCTCATTAGCCAGGTTTCACTCTCTCTCCCTTCTAATCTATAGTCTGTACGACTACCTCCGTCTCATAAAAATGGTCCTACTTTTTTAGTGGTTGATTTGATCGAATTTTAAGATTTAGAAAAGATTAATTGCCCAAATGAAATTCTTAACTTTGTGATACACTACTATAAGTACTGCGAATAATATTTTTAGATTGCCATTTTGATAGTAGTACTTCCGAAATCTTTAGTGGGACTATCTTTATCACTTTATGGGAGGGAGGGAGTGTCTAATATACACGAAATGACTTCTGTCTGTTCTTATATTCTCATTTTACATGATTTTTTTTATTTACAGATGCTTGTTAAGGAAACTTCCCAACGTCTGCCACTGCACAAGCTCCTTGAACATCCATGGATTGTTCAAAACGCCGATCCCTCTGGAGTTTATAGAGGTTGATTGATGTATGTATATTGAAGTGTTAAATGATACTCCCTCCGTCCCAAAATAATCTTCGCGTTTGACTATTCAAACTTTTTAAGGATATGAACACTTGCTTCACTGGTCATGCTTTGTTTAAGCCTAAAATATAGAAATGTGAAGAACTTTTAGGGACAATGAGAAATGGCAAATGAGAAGATCATTTTGGGACGGAGGGAGTATGTAAAATACTCCAAATTTGTGGGTAATATTTTTTGACTATTCAAAAGTTAATTTTTTTCCTAAAAGAAATTTATGCATTTAAATTTAAAGCTCGTTTAACCAAAAAAAGACTTCTGGGGAGACCTTGACCAACTAATAGTTCTCCTTCCATCCCCAATATTTTTTGCGTTTGACTTGCAAACCTTTTAACAACAGTTACACTTGTTGATACATTGGTTGTAACATTATTTTTTTAATTACATAATATATCTTGGCTTCCCTAAAGGATAGTTTATTTTTAAGATTTTTTTTTTACTTGATTGTCTTCATCACACTTATTTCTATTCTTTTAAATATCTTGGCTTTCACAATTTGTTTATTTTTTATTTTACCTTCACGGTTTTCACAAAATTTTATGTTTATTTTTCGTTTTATTTACCATCTCTTTAATTTTTCTTTATCTATATTCGCTTTCATTTTTTTTTCACTATTTCTTATTCTTTTAAGTGAAAATCTTTTTAAGTGAAAATCTTGAGAAAAACTTGTTTTACACTTTGTTTTAGTGTAAAACTTGTTTTCATCCCTTAATGTAAAACATAATCTCTTAATGTAAAACAGATTTTACATACTCCCTCCGTCCCACCTCACTTGACACCCAAGAGGTGGGCACAATAACTAAGGAAAAAGAATAAAATAAGGAAAATGTTTGGTAGAAAATGAAGAGAGAGAGAACGAGTGGGGTAAATAATAGTGTTGGTTGAATAAATTGAGTGGTGGAAAATGAAGAGAGAGAATGAGTGGTGGGGTAGAGCGAATATAAAATTATAAAAAGTAGGCTAGTTTGGGAAGTGTCAAGTGAGTTGGGATGGACCAAAATTGAAATAAGTGTTAAGTGACCTGGGACGGAGGGAGTATATTTTATTATGTTTTTTTGTTCAAAATGTTCTGATTTGCTCTTTTTCTTGATTGTCTTCACCTTTATTTCTTCTTTTAAATATGAGTTTTCCATAAAGGCCCTTCTGCCTTAGTCTATTGCCATAAAAAGATTAGATATTTTCAAAATTTCACAAAACTCCTTTTATATTTCAAAGACTAGAATAATTTTGATAGCTAAAAAGAAAAAGAGAGACTGGATTTTTGAAAGGCATGTAATATTTTATTATTAACCACATAATCTATTTAGAGAGGGTGGTGGAAGTTGAAGGAGGGGATACAACATGGGAGGAGTCCCGACTGTTTTTCCATGGTTTCACAGAATGCATGGTACGAGCATAAGGCTTGACTTGTGGTCTTAATTGGATCAAGAAATCTTCTTCTTTTGCCCACTAAAAACTGTTTATATAGTTAAAGAGTCGATTAAAAAAAGATCCATTTAAGTTTGACGTTTAAAATATCTTATTTTTCAAATGCGTGCATTAATGCCCCTTGTGAATGATAGTGCCAATGTTATAAAGTATAAATTATAAGATACCAGTCATTACTTGACACTTTTAATATTTGTTAAAAAGTGTTACTTAAAAGTTATAATAAATATCAAGTATGAATGTTAAAAAGTGCCACCTGAATGCTAAAAGAAACTATTGAAGGCACAAGACAAATTATCACCAAGCTTCAACAACAACTAGGTAAACCATAAGTAAACCGATACAACCCCTTCACAAGCCAAAAATTCGACAAGAGAGGGAGAAACTTGATCATCTTGTGAATGCTCTTCACGAATATTGGAGCTAAAGAGCCAAACAGAACTGGTATACTCTGGGAGATAGAAACACAAAGTACTTTCATCGAGTAGCAACCATTAAAGCACGAAGTTTAGGAATCTATCAGATCAAAAAATTTTGATCCACGACAACATCCTCATTAGCCATGAAATTTTTGATGCTGTTAGAAAATCCAAAAACAAAAAACACCCCAACTGTTTTGCCAAATTAGACATTAGTAAAGCCTATGATAGGCTTAAATGGGATTTCATTTATAAGGTCTTAGCCAAAATGGGCTTCAGCCAAAAATGGATTTCTTTAATCCAATCCTGCATGTCAATAGTCTCTTATTCCATCCTCATAAATGGATCTCCATCTCCCTCCTGCCTTCCCAAAAGAGGAATTCGTCAAGGGGACCCCCTTTCACCATACATCTTCATCCTTTGTGCAGAAGCACTCTCTTCCACTTTAAACCACTTCAATGAAACCAAAATCATTCCAGGTATTCAACTCAGTAGAACAGCTATCCCTCTAAACCACCTTCTATTTGCAGATGACTGTCTTCTGGCTTTTAAACTCACACCAGAAGCTTGTTGGTTCATAAAATGGACCCTAGATGCATTTAATAGCCAAGTTGAGGAAAAAATAAACTTCCATAAAAGCGACCTTTATTTCTCTCCCCTCACTGACAATAACCTAAAAGATCAAGCCACTTCCATTCTCTCAATTCCAAACAGCATTGTAGATGGGAAATACTTGGGCCTAAAATAAATGTTCTATGGAAACAAAAAAGAAATATTCTCAGAAATAACATCTAGAGTTCGACTAAAACTCCAAGGTTGGCAGGGTCCTAAACCTTGCTGGCCGTATTATCCTTGTCAAACATGTTCTATCAACCATCCCTTGTCATGCCATGTATTGTTTTAAATTCCCAATTACCTTTATCAAGGAACTCCATCGCATTTTTAACAAATTTCTTTGGTTTGGGGTGGGAAAGGAGAAAGGCATACACTGGGTAGCTTGGAACAAACTGTGCCTTCCAAACAATAAGGGGAGTTTAGGTATGCGTCACATGGGAGTGCTTAACCAATCCTGTTTAGCTAAGACTGCCCGGAGAATAAAACAATTTCCAAAAAGCTTCTCAGTAGCACCCTTGAAGCTAAGTATTTTCATGGAAAAGTTCTTAGACATTAAAAAAATAAACAGAGGCTCATCGAGATGGAACAGTATCTTGTGTGGTAGAGAGCTGATTAACCCAAACTTGACCTGGAGAGTGAAAACGGGTCAGGCTATACGTGCTCTAAAAAGTAGATGGATCCCTGACTTCCCTCTATTCACTTCTGATAGCCTTCTACACCAAAACCTCCCAAACCTTTTAGTGTATGATCTTATCAGTAAAACCTCTCTACAATGGAAAACCCCTATAGTTAAAGCTCTTTATTCCCCCCCCCCCCTTCCATATCGCTGATTCAATCCTAAATATCCATATCCCCAAATCAGGATCTGATGATCAAACCTGGATGCATGCAAATAATGGTCTATACTAAGTAAAATCAGGTTATTTCATTGGACTATCCAACCATAATGACACAAAAAACCTTCTGGAAACTACCCAAAACCCTTCCATCCAAAAATCTTGGATTTTTTTTTGGCAAACCCCCATTGAGCCAAAGCTTAAAATCTTCTTCTGGAGACTCCTTCAAGAAAATTTACCAACCCAAGAAGCTTTACTCTTAAGAAAGTGCACAGATATAGGTCTTTGCAACCGATGTGGACATCATGAAGAATTTACTGTTCATATGTTTTTCACATGTTGGATATCCCAACAAGTTTGGAGTTGGTCTCCTGTAAAACGTGTTTTTCCTAGTGTTTAAGAAAAACATGTTTTTCAAAACCTTCTGGCTATCACTTTCAAAGGTTCTGGCTATCAATCTCATATCCAGAAGGTTTTATATTGATATCCAGAACCGTCGAGAAGTTCTGATTATTTACAAAAATGCCATCGCGCGTTTTTTAAAGAAGTTCCACGTATTTACAAAAATGCCACCACGTTTTTTAAAAACACGTTTTTTCTAAGAGTTAGGAAAAATGCGTTTTTTCCAAGATTTTGTGACAAGTTTGGCTCTCCTCACCACTACCTCCCCCTCCGATCCCTGTGGACACTCCAGGAATTTCTCTTCTCGTGGATAACAAAATGGATTATCTCTTCTCTCAGCATGCTGGACTTAGTTCTCATCATCCTCATCCTTTGGGAAATGTGGCTAAAAAGAAACGATGTTATTTTAACCACGCTCAACCTAATATAGACAACATCCTCCCCGCAGCGGTCAACAAACTACAACACATTAAACTTCTGGAATCAAAAAGGACACAATATCAACAAACTCGAAGGCACACAAACACAGAAGGAAACTCTCAGAGCAATACTAATGGGAATATCAATCCCAGGAGTCTTGATTCTCGAAATGGAAAGACTCTATAAGAATACCTCAAAAACAATACCACACGCAGCTCACTTACCCTTGCAATGTTGGGTTTTGAGGGAACATGCGTAGCGGAAGACGGCAATATAAATCAACAAAACCCAAGAGCCTATGGATCCATTCATGATGATTGAATTAATAACAAGATGAATTTATAATACTAACCATGTTGTGCGATTTAAATTTTTCCGGATCTTCAAATCTTCAAGCTTTAGATTTGATCTCCTCGTTCTTCGCGTTCTTCGGATCACGATCACAGGAACACGAACTCGAGATGCTAAAGGAAGCACCCTCTATGTTTATCCACACGCGAACGAATATCTAGAACCATTCTAGATATGGATTGCTAGACCCATTAGAAAATATGCTTTTCTAATCTTCAAATGCTATATGAATTTATTGGTGTTCTTGAGTTTTTGATTCACAATCGAAACTCAAGAATGTGTTTTTCAAACACATGGAGGCTACCAATAATGATACAATATCAATTAGGTTACTCCTATTCAATTTCATATTAACCAACACAAAGAGATATGTTTTTATACTTATTTAACCTAAACCCTTTAGGAGAAATAGGCCAAAAACCCGTCAAACCTCGGAACAGGAAGTCAGAAACTCGGAACAAAGGAGGTCCGCCCGGGGCATTGCATAGGTCCGGCCGGGGCACCACATGGGTCTGGTCGGGTCCCCACATGGGTCCGGTCGGACCATTAACCCTTTTTCCACTTTTCTGTTTTTCCCTTTAAATCCGATTTTTACGCTCTTTTACGCAATTCCAATTTTAGCCCTTTTGTAAATTCGTTCTTTTGTTTGTGACCCCATAGGATTATATTAAGTTAACAATGAGTCAAACCAAGGTCAAACCCATAAGTCATGAGCGGACTCTAGCAAGCCATCATGACTACCCAATTAATATAACATAAAGAAATTCGATAATCCTCATAGAACATATCACAATCCTTTTGTCACACGATATCATATTGAGCATAAGCCACGGTCTAAGTCAACTTAAGTGCCCAATGCTTTCTCGATTTCAAGTAGATTGATTATGAGCAAATGACATTGAACACATCAATTCATTTGGGCATGACCATGCACTATCATCAATCTCACTCTCGAGTGGCCAAGCTTGATATCTCTCTTTGAGACAAAGAGGGACAACATTCTATCTTGACTTATCATTCTTCCCTACAAGAATCCGATTGTGCCAATCGTAGCCTTTATAACTACCTGGTTAAAGGGTAGCGTTTGAATACGTCAAACACAATGTTCATCATGTGGAAGACGATGATAATCTCAGGTCTAAGGATTCCAATGATATAACTAAATGAGATTTAATTATGACATTTTACCATGACATAAATCTCATAGGTGGGTCATGTCCAGTCCTTGTTCTCCAACAAGTACCCATAAGTTTAATTTGTATCATATACACATGATCATCAATTAAACTTATACTAGTTCTTCATAAGTACTAGGGACGGGGATTATTATATGAAACATGCAAAACATATTATAATCCAAGTTGTTATCTCCGTAACAAAATGAGAACATGATGTAACACAATGCCTTTCTCAAGGGCCAAGCGCATAATCTCCAACATGTAACAGATGGGGCATGGAAGAAAGACGCGAGATGGGCAGGATTAGGATGGGAACTTTGGGACACAAGAGGCGGTAGAATAGCTATTGGAAGCCAATCTTGTAAAGCACCGTCAAGCATCCACACAGAGTGCCTAGGAATTCACAAGGGTTTGGAATGGGCAATTAATCATAACGTTACAGAAATCAAGGTCCTCACAGACTTTCAGTTAGCATGTGCTTACATTCAAGGTACTATGCAACTTCCTCAAGATTTGGACAATATCATCTAAGATAATAAGGACTCTATTAGATCATGTTATGTTTTTAATATTTGTAAAGTTGACATACAGATTCTTAGGTATGCTCATAAGAATGCCATATATGCTAGGAATCTGTATAATAACTTTATTGGCCTTGAGCCAATTTTCTTAAATATATAATGTTCGTTTTCTGGTAAAAAAAAAAGTTTGACACTTATAAATATTTAAAGGGTTAATGAGAATTTAGACCCTAAAGTCATATACCACCCTTCCAAACGAACCCCGATGTTTTTTTTCGCCAGATTAGACCTTGACGTGGAAATTACTCGCAAGATAGGGTCTTTTTAACGATTTTCGTTAGAAAAGTCAGTTAAGTATCATGTGCCATGCAGGTGACTAACGCATTGGTTCGTTTGAAGTTGATATCTCTTTTAAGAGGGCTCAATGAAAATTTCAAATTTAGTATGGTTGAAACCAAAACAATTATCAAATATTAAATAAAACTATACAAAATAAATTCATTATCATTTATTTTCATCTATTATCATCTATGTTAAAAAAAAAATAATAATAAATAATTATTTTAAATTTATCACTATTTACATGAAATTTTAAAGAATGTTGATAAAAAAAGATTAATTTACCATTTTGTGTTTAATTTTATTTTATTTTTACCAATTTCTATGAATGAATTAGTTTATTTATTTTTTGGTTGACTTGAAAATGATAGTGTATTTAGAAAGCTAAAATAAACTTGCACTTTCCGATATTATATTTTTGATAAAAAAAAAAAAAAAAAATATAAACTAATTCCCCCAAATTCTATGTTGTGCAAAAAAAAAAAAAAAAAAAAAAAAAAAAAACAAAAACAAAAACAAAAACCCAATCCCTTTCCCAGTTCGTCTTCAGCATTAAACTCGTCGGACCGCTTCCTCTTCCGGCCACTTTCACCGGCATTATCCCTATCCCCCCCCAATTCACGACTATATAACAGGAAAATGATAAAATAAATTGTTGAAATGATGAATCAATTTGACCTAAATTGACAGAATTAAACGAGATTAGAATGGTGAACTGAGAATTAGGTTGAGAGGTTTAGAGAGAGAAAGTTGAGAGAGAATTGATAAGAGATTGCTAAATTTCTTGTTGTATTTTCCTCCGTATGCGGATCACAACATGGTACTGTAACAGATGGCCAATTTCGATGGATAAAAAAAGTAATTGTATTTAACATTTAAAGCAACAAGGAAGCTTCAATTGTCAACAATGGTGGAATTGGCTAAAGCTAAACTATAGCTAGATTATACTACTTAGACTCCTATGAAAACAAAGAATTGAATGATAAAAAAGAACAAATTCAGCAACAATGAAGCTTCAGTCACTCACAGATATGGGTCCTTCGTCTCTGTCCGGTTCCGCCGTGCCACCGCCATCGTCTGATGACGGCACATTTTCAGGTCCTGGGAAGAAGGGAGACGTAGATGCGGACATAATTTTTTTTTGTTTCACCCAACCCCTCATTTTTTAAATCATTCATTTAAGCCCTTAATAGCTAAAAAAATTACAAACTCATCCAATCCGTCTGTCACGTGCAATGCACATGCCACTTAACTGACTTTTCTAACGAAATTCGTCAAAAAGGCCTTAACTGGCGAGTTTTTTACACGTCAAGGTTTGATCTGGCGAAAAAAAAACATCAGGGTTCATTTGGAAGTGTGGTATATGACTTTAGGGTCTAAATTGTCATTAACCCTAATTATATTTGAATTTTTATGAATAAGAGACACTGAGTGTATTTAATGATGTGGGGGTGTGTGAATAGCAATCCTCAATCTTTTACTCCTCAAAAATGGGCACAATTTCAAATCGGATTTCTGGGCTTAAACATCTTACACTATTATCAATTCGCATTTAGCCCACCCTCAAAACCCTTCTGAATTTCAAATTTAGAATGAAAAAGTGTCCGTTAGCACCCGCTTCGAAATCCTCCTAACCGAGTTAGAAAAGTATCCGTTATGATCAGAGTTTCATCTTCTATATATTGACTCACACTTGTTCAATACAGAGTAGTAGTGTGTATATATATATATGTAATCATCTTTCTCCGATCAATTACGCCGTCAGGAAATTTCAGTCAACCGGAGTTAGCCGATCTAGTTGATTAGAAGAGAATTATGGACCCAGAAGGTAAATTTCTGTTTCCTTCCACTCTAATTCTTCTTTTACATGAACGCATAGAGGAATTATGTAATTTTTGGGTAAAATAGAATGTTAGGGTTTTGATGAATAGAATGTTTGGCGATTCATGCTTGTTTTCCACTATTTTGATTTTTTCTTCGTTTAATCAAAAACTTTTCTATCCTTTTCTACTTTAATTTTTTAGTTCGGTATGTTACAGTTTTGTTTTCCACGGTTCAAGATTTTTTTCCCAGATTGGGGGTTTATTAAATGGGATTTATTTGAGTCCTTTTTAAGAATCTTCACCTTTTCAATTGGGTTCTGATGTAGCCAATTGGGTTTAGTATTTCTTGACTTCTTTTTATGGTGATGGGTACTTGATTAAGTTTATTCTGTTCAAAATTGTGTCAGTCAATTACTATAAACCAGATGGGACTTTCTTCATTTTATGATTATTTCATCATTTTTCATGATTATTTATATATGTGATGTTTACAATTAAGGTGGATTTCTTGAAAAACAAAATTAAAGGAAAAGAAAGGTTGAAATGGGCATGTTAGGGTTTTGTTTCCCACAGTTCAAGATTTTTTCTCAGATATAGTTCATTAAATGGGATATCTGTGATGAGTACTAGTACTTTTTAAGAATCTCCACCATTGAAGTTGGGTTCTAATTTAGCCCATCAGGGTTTATTATTTCTTGTCTTCTATTTATGGTGATGGGTACTTCATTAAATTTGAAATTCATTCTGTTCAAAATTGTATCAGCCAATTACTATAAACCAGATGGGTATTTCTTCATCTTTATGAGTATTTCCATTTCATGATTATTTATATATCTGATGCATTTAAATGAGGTTAATTTCTTGAAGAAAAAAAAAAGTTGAAAAGGGCATGTTGTTTTGGGAGTGAAAAAAATTGAGGTTATTTTCAAAAACCATGACATTATTTCACATAGTTCATTACTATAAACCTGATGGGTATATCTTTGTTTTTATGATTATTTCCATCATTTTCATGATTACTTATATTATCTGATGTGCAAAATTGAGGTTAATTTCATGACAAAAAATGGAAAAAAGGTTGAAAAGGGCATGTTGATTTGGGAGCGAAAGAATTTGGGATTATTATCAAAACCCATAACATTTTTTCTTGCATGATTCATTATCAAAAGCTGGATTATTTCCTTTTTTCAGATGTACTAATAATTATGTTGGTTCCAACCACATATCCTTATTTTGGTTCTGTTTTCTCTTTAATGTCCTGGGGTTGTTATTTTTTACTTACCCCCATAATTTTTTGTTTAGACACACACACACACATTTATTGAAGTGTGCCTCGAGCTAAAGAGTCTGGACCCACTTCATGATATTTTGAATCATTAGCCCCTTCAAAAATGGCTGCTATCAGAGTCTCCATGACAGACTACCGGGTAGAAACCCTTGGCACATTCTTGTCAAAAGAAAGCCTGAAAATGTATCACTGACGACCCTAACCTCTGTCGTAGCAACATGCAGGCTTAATTACCGCTATCTTATATAAGTTTTCATTTTTATCACGACTAACTGTATGGCTTAATTACTTATCGCCTAACCTCTGAAACTGTGTCATTGATCACCTAACCTCTTCGTCACAACATGCAGGCTTAATTACCACTTTTTTTGTAAGTTTTTATTTTGTATTTTGCACCGCCCAGAAGAGAAAAGGACAGCCTGTTTGTAGGGTCTCATTTTTAGCATGACTAACTTTATGGCTTACTTACCAATTGACCTATTCTGAATTGTACCTAGGGTTGCCTAAGGCCCAATGAAGACAAGTCCAGTTCCCCGATTGTACCAAAAAGAAATATAGAAGATTGTTTGGGTGGGTTAGCTTGCAATTAGATTTAGCAATACCTTTATTGTTTTCACAGTTTGTTTTTTAATCCTTTTATTTACCATCTCTTTACTTTTGCTTTATTTTTTGTTTTTCTTTATTACATTTCTTCATTTTTATTTCTATTTTTTAGTATGGTTTTGATTTTTATGCAGTATTTGTTTATTTATATGCTTAGTTATTATGTTTCGTTTGTCCCAAATATTTTTCTGTTTTCTATTTTTATTGATTGTTTTGACACTTATTTCTTCTTTCAAACATCTTTGATTTTAATTTTCTTGTGTTATTGGTGTTGCTTTTTTTTATTATTATTGCATATTTTTTTTTTTTTGTGATTTCTAGATTGATTTTATTGATGGTGTTGTTGTGATGTTTTTTTCTTGTAATTTTGGTAGAAAGCTACTCTCTATCTTTGTGCATTTCAAGTGCTGCTTGGTCTTGTCGTTGATGGGCTGTAATTTTGATATCAATGAGGTAATTATAAATGATTCTCCACATATCAATATCTCGTGTAAGAATTGTTTCCATCTCGTTTTGTATCATTGACAGGTAAGATGTTTACGTTAACGAGGTAATAGTACACTTGTATATTGGGTAAGTCAACTGTAATCTTGTGGAATAAGATAATAGTTTAATCTTAAAAGAAAACGATGTTAAATTTATTCTTGTTGTTGTTGTTGTTGTTGTTAATAGGTATTTTTACTTACGAAATGACTTTGATTTTGGTCAAAAATTCACTAAATGATAATCAATTGATGTTTGATGCTCAGTTAATCATTTGCCTGGATTCGTCGGTATGCTTGCTATCTTTTACTAATACTTATTTAGCATTAGTTATGTTAAACACACATTAATTTAATTGTATATGATTTAACTGTGACTGAAAGAATGCCATTTAGTTTTATTTAAAGGTTGCTTTCATTATTTGTTTTTATAGCATATCATTAGAAGTCAAGTGCCCGTCGATACCTTGGGGAGACCAATTTCCTGGGAAATTTTATGAACAGTTTGGGGATTGAAAAATTTCCAAGTCTTTGAGTTGCCTGAATTGTGCACATTATTACAACACATCTGAATGCATTGAAGGTAATCTCGTGTTCTCTTTGAATTTTTACTAAATATTTATTCAGGAAAAGGTATGATCTTCAGTTGTTGGTTTCACATACCGTAGCATTCCAGCTCTGTAGGATAGTCTAAACTTGAGTTTACATTTCTCTTTTCTTTCCCAAGCTCCCTCTTTTTGTTTTAGACAAAAACTTGTGTGAGACGGTCTCACACGTAAGACGGATCTCGTTGAGAGAGTAAATGATTTGCCCCCCTATGGGCGGGGCGGGGCATGCCCATTTCCTCTCTCGTCGAGATCTGTCTCATGTGTGAGACCGCTCACACAAGACTTCCTCTTTGTTTTATAGTGCTATGATGTACAGGACACTCTTTATCGTTAAAGCTGCCATGTAAATTGGAGCGCAAAGTCAGGTGTCTACAAAAGGCACTGAAGACATTATTCCGGTACTTATGAGCTTATCTAATCCTATTACTCCCTCCGTCCAAAAATGATCTTCCTACTTTTTTTGCCGTTGTTATGAATGAACTTTGAGCAATAATTTTAGGTTGATTAAATAATGCTAATGCAAGTCCAAAACTTGTTATTGATACACCATCAGCAATACTATCAATGAAATTTTTTAGATTTTTCATTAGGATAGTTAAGTCAACCTAAAATCATTGCTCCAAGTTCATTCGTAGTAAGGGCCGAAAAATTTGGAAGACCATTTTGAGACAGAGGGAGTATTAAATACTTATGATGAATAGTGAAAAGAAGAAGGTTAACTTCTTTTTGTTGACTGTGTTTGTGTTCGGGTAATCTGGGTGAGTAAAAGGTCTTCCCCTGTTTTTGGTATAAGTTGACAGCTTTTGCTAGTTGGACTTGACGATTGAATTTAACCTTTCCATAAATTTGCAAGCACAATTTTGATATTCTAGGTTTCCTTTGCGCTGATTTGTCGATTACTGATCCCTTCGTTCAAGGGTCTTATTATGATCCAGATAGGAATTTTTCACAAGGAATGCATATTTGTAACTGATGTACTAACCAACAACAATTATTAAACTAGTGTGTGCAGTTATGGGTCCAAGATTAAGTATATTTTTTACTCTGATATCTATTTTCCATGCACCCTATTTCCATTTAAAATCGAAGCTAGGTACTCTGTTTTCCTAGATTCTCCTTTTTCGATCATGATATATTTACATTTCCATCTTGGCCATTAACTTATGGAGTAAATAGAATGCTCACATTGCAACCTTAATTATGCATCTTTGAGTGGTTTATATTTAAGTGTTTTTTTTTTTTTTTTTTTTTTTTGTGGGCTGTCTTGTCTATTTTGATTCACACATATACCTGCATGCTAGCTACTTTTTGTTTTTGACGATGTCCCAAGCCAGAGGAGAGGGATCGAACCCCAGACCTCACAGAGTGTGAGGCTTGGATTTACCACGCATGCTTGCTACTTAAATGGTAGGATTTTGCTGCTCTTTTACACTCCAAACCCATGTATTATGACATGCTCTTTTTGATGCAAACAGGTTACCTCCCCCTAGTGAGTGTGATCTATGTTAGCCTCGCTCCTGTTTTCTCTTGTTGTAAAGACAGCGAATTGTTTTTGTACGTATCATGGACCTCTTATATATGTTTCTCTATGTTGCTTCATATTACCAAAATTCTCCAAATGACCCTCGGTTGATAGCTGATGTTGTAGCTCATTATTTGTATTAGTTGGTATGCTTAGTATTTATTAATAATCTTTTACCGTCATTTATAAATAGATATAAATTAATTTACTTGTTTATGCAGCCCAGTCAAGTCAGAGTCAAGAAGTCAAGTCAGAGTCAAGAAATAAGTCCGGATTTTTTGTGCGTGATTCAGGTATGCTCGATTTTATAAGTGATATTTGATTAATGTTGGACCTAGAAGAATGGTGTTAAGCTGCTTTAAGACGGCTACCTATAATTATTTATATTCTCTCTTTGAATCTATAGATGTGAATTTCAATTTGTGTTTCTCAATATCTTAATCGCACATCTTCATTAATTTGGATTATTAATTGGTCGAACTTTTTCCATTAAAGCAATTTTTTTTCTCGTACTTTTGTCATTAGAAGTTTAAGTGCTTGTCTGCCTTGTGGAAATCAAAGGATGAAAATTTTCCAAGTCTTTGAGGTGCTTGGGTTATGTGCATTGTAACACATCCGAACGCAATTTAGGTAACTCTTGTTTTTTTACTTTCTTATTTTAGATAGTACTTTTTTAAAAAGATTTGAGCTTCATGTTGAAGTAATGCTGACCTAAAAAGTGGTATAACCAAGGTAGAAACGCAATGTTTTCGAACAATATGAAGAAGCGAGCCGGTGAATCCCAAAGGTTAGTGATTCCATCATGTGTGCATAAATTCTTTTGATTCAATATGGTAGATTGAGGGATGAATCATTATTTCTTGCGATGTGGCATTATGAGGTTACTAAATGCATTGTGAAAACTCACATGATTGATAGGGTTTGGTTTAGTTTTCAATTATTTGCTTTAGATTTTATAATTATTTCGTTTATTATTCTATTTTTTATTTTTAAATATTTTTGTTTTTAGGTATTTGTTTATTTTATTTATTATTATGTCTTTCTTTCTGTTCAATTTTTTTGTTTCCCTATTTTTCTTGATTTTCTTTACTTCTTTCAATATCTTCTTGGCGTTCACTATTTTATTTTTATTTTTATTTTTTAATTTTACCATATCTTTATTTTTATTTTGTTTTCTATGTTTTTTCACTTTCTTTTATTTTTATTTTTTGAAGAGTTTCTTATTTTTTTTGGTGTGTTTCTTTCTTTTCAAATACCTTTATGGCTTTCACTATTTTTTATTTTATTTTATCATCTCTTTACATTATTTTGTTTTTACTTCCTTTAATATTTATTTTATTTTTATTTTTAACTTTTGATTTATTTTTATTTTCCTATTATTTTTATTTTCTTGTTTATTGTGTTTATTTCTTTCCAAGTGTTTATGCTTTCCTTTTAATCTTGATTTTCTTCGTGCTTGTTTCTTCTTTCAAATACCTTTGTGACTTTCAATATTTATTTTTATTTTACGTCTCGACGTTTACTTTGTTTTTTACTTCCTTTAATTTTTTTCTTTATTCTTTAGATGTTTTCTTATTTTTATTTTTATTTATCTTTTTATTTACCATCTATAGATGTTTTCCCAATTTTTTATCTTTTTATTTACCATCTATTTATTTTTTTCTTTACTTTTCGTTTATTTGCTTCTATTTTTATTTCTTACTATTTTTTATTTTTATGTTTTAGCTATTTTTTATTTCTTTATCAATGTTTATTTATTTTATACTTTTCATCCCAAATGTGATTTCTTTGCCTTCACATTTATTTCTTCTTTCAAATATCTTGGCTTCTACAAGTTTTAATTCTTCCATCTCTTTACTTTTTTACTTTTTTTTCACCTCTTGTGTTGCGACACCATACAATCAAATATTGAAATAGTTGCTTTCTTTTTCTTCAAAAATCTTTTGTTTTTGTGGTTTTTTTATTATCAAAGGGGAGTTGTGTAGAATTGCTTTTTGTTTTTTTTTTGCTATTTCATTATGTAATGTTAGTTTGTTGTTCGTGTTTATGGGATACGTATATCCGCAAATGTAGCGAACACGTGTCCGATACGTGCCGTCTCTTTTCCGCAGTTGCTTTCTATCTCGCTGATTCACCCTTTTTCCACTATTGCCCTTTATCTCACAGATTCATCGTTGTTCAGCAGATTAAATTGTCCTGCGGTTACATTTCTCTGTCTCGCGGTTACATTTTTCCGTCCCGCAGATACATTTCTATATTTCTTCCGCAATTTGTGATTTGGTATTCGTTGAGTACTTCCCATGAATAGACAAGGTGAGGGAAAGTCTTCTTCTAACAATCAGGATCGCCGAGGCGCAGTGGATTGGAGGCTAGAATAATAAAGTTCGCGGTGACACTTGGCCTAGTTGTTGTGTTTACAAGGGACGATCCATTACTAAGGAGTGATGTGCAAGGCACATGGCCTCGCTCATTGCCTATATAAATATCCTACAATGGGATTCATTTGAAGCAAGCTTAAGGGGATCATCTCACTCCATATCAAACTTTTTTTCTATAGAGACCAAGTCACACAATACTTGTCTCTCTCAGAAAACCCTCTAGTTCCTATTCTCACTCCTCTTCTCTATCGCCCCTTTGTTGGTTCGTGTAACACTCACTTTTACCCACCAATCTTAAAACATTATTCTGGAACTATACCCTAGTGAGGACATAGTACCTAGAGTGTCATTACTTTTCTCATTGAAGAGGAAACTCGAGCCCAAGCTGACACACTAAATGATGAGTACATAAGGGAAATTTCTGAACATGTTATGCTAACATGTATGAATCTGGTGGCCGAAGCCGAGCCGAAGGAAAGGCAGATTAGAAGCTTCTTCACTGGTGCAATGAAAAGAGTTGGTCGAACTGCTCAAGGAGTATGTGGACGTATTCGCATGGTCTTATAAAGACATGCCGAGGCTGGACAACTCGATCGTAGAGCACAGAATCCCGATAGCGCCAGATGCTAAGCCGGTCAAACAGAAGTTACGCCGCATCAAGCCAGAATGGTCACTGCAAGTGAATGAAGAAATCGAGAAGCTACTCCGAATGGGTTTCATAAAGATAACTGAATATCCGACATGATCGTACAACATCATCACTGCCAGAAAGTCCAAAGTCAGAAATTCTGTAGATTTTCGATATCTTGTCGAGGCCAGGCCCAGGGACAGTGTCTCGTCATTCGACCTCACTACGCTATTAGATGCTACGCAGAGGCATGAAGCCAAATCATTTGTCGAAGGAATCGCGGGATACAATCAACTACCGTTGGCAGCCGAAGAACAAGAGAGGATCCTTTTCACCACCCCATGGGACACCTACTGTCACATTAATGAGCCATTCGAATGGGAAAATACTGGGGCTACCTATCGTGCACCAGTTGCGGCCCCAAAAGGTGAAGAAACGAGTGTCTACATAAACGACATAGTAATACATTTATAAAGGTCCTACGGTCAGCACCTCAAAGACCTGAAGAGATTCTTTGACGTGGTCAGAAAAAAAAAAGAATTCCCCTCAACCTAGCCGCATGCAAGTTTGGGACAATCCAAGGGAAAGCATTAGGTTACAGGGTCACGTGGTGCGTACTCGAGGATGACCCACAGATAGTCCAAGAGATTGCAACAATGCCATCCCCTCACTACAAAAGCGAGAGGACCCGGCTACGGGATTACTACAATACCTCAGTCGCCTCACAACAGCAAGCGAGCCGACCCTCAGAGAAATAGAGAAATGTCCCAGCACGGTGTGGAGTGCGAATTCGCATTCAGTCAATTCAAGAGATACTTATTGAATACCCCACATCAACTCCCAAAGCGTGAGAAGAGAATACACCAGACAGAAGTCCCAGATTGGGTTCCCTTGCGTTGCGAGGGGAGGAAGATGACATATGAATTTCGAAGTCAAAGATTCAACCACTCCCGCACTTTTGAAACCCATCAGCGGCGAAAAAGTTTATATCCGCTGTTTCCAAAGCTTGGGGATACCGAGAACCCAAATGTTCAAGAGGCTAATGAGCATCGGCAAACTAAGCCCCCTAGGCGAATTTTCCATGCTATCTGAACTACCACCCCTTCAAACCTTTGTACCCAACAAATTTTGTCAATACCACCAAGGTGAGGGTCACGACACGGACAAATGCCAGACTCTACAAAGGAAGATACAAGACTTCATCAATAAAGGACGCCTGGTCTCCACAAACCTCGCATAGGCCGAGCCACCTCATAAAAAGTCTGCAGGAACCCTGTCAAGTATCCATGTAGCCTCTCAGGACGCAGCATATACTGAAGAGGATCCAAGGGAACCCACGGCACAGCACCAGCCCTATGCTGATGGGCCACCCACTCGCCCAGATACATGGCACACCCCCACCAACACAACCCGGGAAGCAGTCACAGTCGTGGCATAGCCGACATCCGCCTCGTTAGCCTCACTCCAGGGTTAAAGTGTAATATCTGCGGGCATCGGCCCAGACATCATACACCCTAATTCCCTCGCATCGATTGTCCTCCGTGTTGGGAGTGGAGTCCTAAAACCTTGAGGATACGGAGGGAGAAAAGGAGTCTAAATCATAGGGGGTTGGTGGAGATCAATGAAAGGTCAAAAAGGAGAACAAAATCGAGAATGTGCAGAACAGGGCTGCACGGCCGCGCATGGGGAAGAGCACGACCATGCACTACGGGGTAGAAGCTACTGTTTTGGGGAGAAAATAGAGCACGACTCTCCAGATATAGTGCTCGGCCGAGTAGCCAAATCTGCACATCCGTGCACGCCAGGGACAACCCAGTTTTTCTCAGTTTCCTATTTTGACTAGATTTCTTCCATGTATTGATTTATGACTTCTCCTACACCTATATAAAGGGGATTTCGTCCAGAATATTGTGTGTCAACGAGGAGAGAGTTAGGATGTCAAGAGAGAGCACAAAATAGTGTCTAGTAGGGGGCCGGGGGCCTAGGAGAGCCATCGGGGGCGATCCTACAACCCGGCCATGACCGTGTTTGTGTATTCTTGGGGGAGAGATAATAATGTGGTGAGATTGTTATTGGAGAGTAGCCATACTAGATCTGTGTGAGTGTGTATCTATAAATTGTAACAATCAACATATTATTATTGTGATATCCAGGCTTGGTGCCTTCGGATGTAGCCATAGGGATGGTGAACCGGGTGAACAAATTCATGGTGTTTATGCTCTTTCAAATTACTTTATTCATGTGTTGATTATTTTCTCAATGTTGATGACTGCTAGTATGGGCTAGTGGATGCAGAGATCCCCCCAAATTCCCCAACAACTGGTATCAAGAGCCCTGGTTTGAGATTCGGGAGATCCAAGGTGAAGAAAAGAAACACAAATTTCCGTGCAGTGCACATGCAGAATTCGTGCATTGCACGTGCAGTCTTGGTGCATCGCACGTGCAGATTTCGTGCAGTGCAGATTCTTCGTGTGGAAGACGTGCAGAGAAAGTCTGAGAGCTCCTAGGGTTTATGGTTGAAGCAAGTGCCAAATAGGTCACAATTGTGCAGAAGGTCCGACGGTCTGAATCAGTTCGTGTGTTTCATAAGAGATCTGCAGAGATTCGAGGTGGGATTAGGAGATGCAGAGATCAAGATGGATCAGGAGGTGTTCAAGGGATCTTGGGGCAGTCAAGGTGGTTGGAGAAAAAATATGAAAGAAAGGAGGAGATGCATCAGGCACTTGCGTAATGACGATGCAAAGGTGGGTGGTATAAGCCGGTTTTACCACGTGAGAAAAGGACTTCTCGCAAACGACAGATGGGGGTTAGGAGGATGTTGTACTCTACCGACAACGTCAAATTTCATTTTGGGTGGGAGCAAGAGGCGTAAAGACCGGCCTATTGGTGTGTAAAAGGGAGAGACATCAATGAACGGTGTGTTAGGGGGAGAGGTGACAACTCATAGTTGGCCAACAAGGAGAACGAGTCACAAAGGCCCAAACAGAGAGCGAGAAAAGACCACAAGAAGACAATGCAAGAAGCAAGGTGTGTTCGAGTTTCATGGGGAACATTGCAAGGGGAGTGGATCTAGGAGGGAGAAGGCGAAGTTAGTCTTGCAAATAAATAGGGTATAAGTTGATTTTGGGAGGCAAGAAGAATCTAACACGGAGAGGTTGAAGCATCACTTGGTTTCAACTCGCCTTATTACTCGGGCGTGGAGGCTCATGGTGGAGGAGCATGGAGGCTCAACATGGTGAAAGGAGGAGGGCGTGGAGACTCGTGGAGACTCATCATCAACAAAATGGAGGAGCTTAGTGCACGGCGTCACAATATGTGGTGGAGATCATCTTCGTGGTGGGAGTTTGAAGGGGACGATTTCTACGTTTATGGTTTTAGTCTCCAGGTGGGAGATTGTTGGGAGTAGAGTCCTAGAACCTTGAGGAGACGGAAGGAAAAAATGAGGGGTTGGTGGAGATCAAGGAGAGGTAAAAAAGGAGAAGAAAATCGAGAATGTGCAGAACAGGGGCTGCACGGCCGCGCATGGGGAAGAACACGGCCGTGCACTACGGGGCAGAAGCTACTGTTTTTGGAGAGAAAATAGAGCACGGTCGCTCCAGAATATTGTGTGTCAACGAGGAGAGAGTTAGGATATCAAGAGAGAGCACAAAATAGTGCCTAGAGGGGGCCGGGGAGAGCCATGGGGAGCGATCCTACAACCCGGCCATGACTGTGTTTGTGTATTCTTGGGGGAGAGATAATAATGTGTGGTGAGATTGTTATTGTAGAGTAGCCATACTAGATCTGTGTGAGTGTATGTGTAAATGGTAACAATCGACATATTATTATTGTGATATCCTGGCTTGGTGTCTCTGGATGTAGCCATAGGGATGGTGAACCGGGTGAACAAATTCATGGTGTTTATGCTCTTTCATATTACTTTATTCATGTGTTGATTATTTTCTCCATGTTGATGACTGCTAGTATGGGCTAGTGGATGCGGATATCCCCCCAAATTACCCAACACTCCGATTCTTGGAGCTCCTTGCCTCTTGCCCGTTCCCCTTACCCCAGTATAGCATGATGGGAACGGTCTTGTCCTCACTAACCCTCTATTGAAAGGGAACAATGTTGAAGATCTCATACACCCACACCTTCCATTACAAGGACGAATTAGGCATATATTTCACAAGATATAATGTCTGAAATCATAAGGAGAATAACAAATGAGTACCTCAAAGGCAAACTGAAAACATTCAAACGAGGACGTGCTAGCCCTCGAACAGTTACGGCCTCACCCCTAGAAGTCTGGCTCACCCTGGACAAAGTCCTCCAAGGCTCCCAGCAACGAATAACGACAGAGAGTACCCCAGTTAGGAAAAAGGGTCACAGAGAAGCAATACCATACGATCCGAACCAGGCAGTCCTGATCGTAAGCCCCTCTGTCGAAATCAACAATGGTTGTCCTCACCATCTTATGTATCTTTCCGACCTCTCCACCGTATCCCTTTACACCTCTTCCTGCATCAGTATCTAATCCCAGCAAATCACACCTGAGACCCTGTTTGCCTGCCATACTCTCATCGAGAGGCAACGGAGTGTCAGTAAACCTCAACGGCTACCACTGACACGCCCCAAGTCCCGGGATTCCCTAATGAAACCTCGAACCTGGTGCGCGTAACTAACAAGAATCAAGAAACTAACAAGAAACAGGAATAATACCTGCTAGAATCAAACTGACATGATATATATACTCAAGAGTAAGGAGCTAAGATAGCTCACAACAAGAGTTCTAGACAAGAAAATTAAAACCAAACTTGGTTACATACAGCAGAAGACATGCCTAGCACATAAGCTGGCATCAAGAGATGTCTAAAGACAACAAGTATTATACAAGTCTGTCTACCCCAAAATAAGGATTACATAACCCATACAAAATCGTCCTCACCAAAGTGTAAAAGGACACAAGCCCCAAGAGAATCACGACCTGCGTAGTAAGCTCCCAACTATCTCGAGCCTCACTGCGCACTATCCTTCCTTTGATCTAAGGAATACAAATAAACAATGAACGGGGTGAGATAAATCTCAGTAAGCTATTAGATGCAACTACATGACATGTTATCATGCAATTCAAGTAGATACTCAAGTAATCAGGTATCAAGTATCATCAAGTAACAAGTATATGAGAGGCTAAGCCAACTCATCAAGTAGCACATAAGGCTAAGTTATCACGTTACAAAGGATATTGCTTCCTTCCTTATCCCTCCCAAGAATACCATTGTTGTCGGAGCTTGTATTGCTATGGACTTATCACGATCAATATCAAGAAACTGCTTATACAATATATATAAGAAGACCCGGTAACCAGTGTCATTCCCTAGATCAAGATTCACGAGGTGTTCAAGAGGTTTAGCATTCACTTTTATCAAGCGTATTGCTCTAATAAAGGAAGCTATGCCCTTACTATGGCCTGTAGTAAGGGGTCAAGCGCAGATACGTAGATCCCCGATTATCAACTTAGCCCCAGCCTCGCGATAAGCGTGAACCTATATACCTCCGAACAAGCAAGGACCAGCTGGACTCACACAAGAATGCACAAGTAGATGTTTACTTGAACTACAAGAGTAGAACTAATCCAAAAGTAGTGGACTGGCTCATCAAGGAACATGCTTCAAGTAATCAAGAAGTCACATTGTTATCAAGCAACTATATGCAATGTTTGCACATACATATCAAGAACATTTCTCATACACGTTAGTGCTTGTTTATAGCACTTTCAAATTCCTTACCATACACATGTATTGGTGTCAAGTCATGTACAAGATTTTATCATCTTATATTCAAGTCTTAATCCAATTCTTTGGATGTTCAAGTCATGTACAAGATTTTATTGTCTTATACTTCAAGTTGTAATTCCAATCTTTGGACATTCAAGCATGTATAAGAGTTATACATTTTACTCTTACAAGTTCTTGATCCTATTCTTAGGATGTTCAAGTCCAAGACTTTGTTCTAATGCCCCTAAGGTGCACAAACATTGGTATCAAGACACATTTAACACATTAGTGTTTGTTCATAGCATTTTCAAGACATAGAAAAGAGTTCTTACTCTTATATTCAAGTTCTCATTTTAATTCAATGAGTAATCATGTTCAAGACCAAGTTCTGATGTCCCTAAGGTGTCACAACACTTGCTAGGACATCTTATATTAAGGCTATATACCTTAACTAGGGGTTACTTCCAACTTATACAAACTTTAAACAAGCTTTTTATTTTTCAGGGCAACCGGGCGGGCGCTCACTTTGCACCGGGCGGCCGTTTACTTCAGTACATTTTGTATGGAAATTCTTCAGATAGCTTGTACGGTCGCACACTATGGCGAGCGGGCGCTTGGTACATAACCAAGCGGGCGCTTGGTACATAACCAAGCGGGCGCTCGGTACTATTTACAGCAAATGCTCAATTCTTTCCCAGGTTAAGAATTCTCCGTCCCAAGTGTAGGAGTATAACTTATTAACACTCAAGACATTCAAGACATACAACAATACACTCTAAACATGCTCTAAACGTGCCCAGAACATTTTCAAGTTTATTTCCAATTTTATTTCTACAGAGTCTTTCTTTTATACTCCCTTTGTCCCAGATTTACAAGTATCACGAAAATCACCCCAAACACAAAATTAACAATCACAAGTATCAGGAATAACATATATGCAAGTTATTACAAGCAAGGGGGAGCTAATAACTTACCTACTTCGAAATCAAAGTCAACCAAACTTATTTCTGTTCGGCAGGAAACGCTCTATTCAACGCCACGAATATTTATCCGGGATCGGAATTGAGAACAAAGGAGTAATTAAACGAGAGGAGTCGAGAATAGGGTAAAACTGAACCCTAGCTTTTCTTCACAGAGAAAGAACGTAAACTAATTTGGGGAAATGCTTTCTCAGAGAAGGATCTTGAAGATATACTTTCAACTTTTAAGAAATGACAACTAGGCCCCTCAAGTTTAACTTTTAACAAAAAGGCCCCTAAAGTCATATTTTCACAAATGACCCGAAAGTCAAAACTAGACATTTAACCACCTTAATATTCTAAAGCAGTTAACAAATTAATTCAAGTAAAACTAGCACATAATATGCACGTTCAAGAATTTATCAAGCAAGTCAGGAATTTAACAAGAATAAGGATGGGCGTTAGATCCTCCCCTCCTTAAAGAAAATTCGCCCACGAATTTTACTTACCAAGATTTTCAAATAGGCTCGGGTATTTATTTCGCATCTCTTTCTCGGTTTCCCAAGTAGCCTCTTCTATTTCATGATTTCTCCAAAAGACCTTCACAATACGAATCCTTTTGGTGCGCAAGACTTTCTCTTTCCAGTCAAGAATTTCAACAGGTTGTTCCTCATAAGACAAATCAGGCTGTAATGGAATCGCCTCATACTCAAGAACATGTGACTCATCCACCATATATTTGCGAAGCATGACCACGTGAAACACATCATGAATACCAGATAAAGGTGGTAAAGCAACTCTATAAGCCAACTTCCCAACTCTTTCAAGAATTTCAAATGGACCGATATAACGAGGAGATAACTTTCCTTTCTTCCTAAATCTCTTTATACCTCTACGAGGAGAGACTTTCAAGAATACAAAGTCACCTACCTGGAATTCAAGATCTCTTCTGCGATGATCAGCATAACTCTTTTGTCTACTTTGAGATATGCCCAATCTATCTCGAATGAGTTTCACACTCTCAACTGATTGTTGAACCATTTCAGGTCCCAAGAGTCTAGCTTCTCCCACTTCATCCCAGCATATAGGAGATCGACACTTTCTGCCATAAAGAGCTTCATATGGAGCCATTTCAATGCTAGATTGATAACTGTTGTTATAAGCAAACTCAGCCAAAGGAAGATGAGTACCCCAACTGCCTTTGAAATCAACAACACAGGCACGTAACATATCCTCGAGAATCTGTATAAGTCACTCAGATTGCCCATCAGTCTGGGGATGAAAAGCTGTACTGAAATTCAACTTTGTACCCATGGCACCCTGAAGAGCTTGCCAAAATCGAGAAGTAAAACGAGGATCTCTGTCAGATACAATACTCAAAGGAACCCCATGTAGTCGGACTATCTCCTGGACAAACAATGAAGCGAACTGAGACAATGAATATCCCATGGAAACAGATAAGAAATGAGCTGACTTGGTCAACCTGTCCAATATAACCCAAACAACATCGTGGCCTCGTCTGGTACGTGGTAAACCAGTCACAAAATCCATAGTGATATGCTCCCTTTCCACTCTGGAATTTCTAATGGTTGCATCAAACCTGTTGGACATTGATGTTCCACTTTTACTTGTTGGCAAGTCAAACACTTGGACACATACTCAACAATTTCTCTTTTCATGTTGTTCCACCAGAAATATTTCTTCATGTCTTGGTACATATTAGTGCTTCCAGGATGAATAGTATACTTGGCTTTGTGAGCTTCTTCAAAAACTCTCTTCTTGATATCAAGATCAGTTGGAACACAAACTCTACCCCGAAAGGTAAGAATTCCATCACTGTTGAAAGAAAAATCTGGTTGCTTTCCTTCATTCATTCCACTAATAATTTTCTACAATTCAGAATCAGTTACCTGAGCTTCTTTGATTTGTTGAAGTAAATCTGAAGTAGCCTTTAAATTAGCAAGAATAACTCCATGTCTAGATTCACAAGGACTCCAATCACACAAGTCTTCTAACATCTTCCATTCACGAATCATCCAGCAAGAAACATAAGTTTTTCTGCTTAGTGCATCAGCCACAACATTTGCTTTCCCTGGATGATAAAGGATAGTATAATCATGATCCTTCAATTTCTCCATCCATCTACGTTGCCTCATGTTGAGTTCTTTCTGAGAAAACAAGTACTTCAAGCTTTTATGATCTGTGAAGACTTCAAATTTAGCTCCATACAAGTAATGTCTCCATTTATGCAATGCAAAAATGATCGCAGCCAACTCTAAATCATGAGTAAGATAATTCTTTTCATAAGGAGACAATTTCCTCGAAGCATAAGCTATTACTTTGCCATCTTGCATTAGAACACAACCCAATCCTTCTTTAGAAGCATCAATATAAACCATGAAATTCTCAGAACCACTAGGCAAAGCCAAGACTGAAGCTGTAGTTAAGCGCCTTTTCAACTCTTGAAAACTTACTTCACATTTGTCACTCCACTCAAAAGAAATAGCTTTCTGAGTCAGATTAGTCAATGGAGTAGCAATCTTGGAGAATCCTTCAATGAATCTCCGATAATAACTAGCCATACCCAAGAAACTACGGATCTCTGTCACTGTAGTTGGCCTCTTCCAGTTTACAACTGCTTCAACTTTGGAAGGATCTACTGCAATACCAGTAGCAGACATAACATGTCCCAAGAATGAAACCTCTTCTAACCAGAAGGCACATTTGCTGAATTTTGCAAATAATTGTTTCTCACGAAGAACTTGCAATACCACTCTGAGATGTTGTTCATGCTCAGCCCGTGATTTAGAATACACAAGGATATCATCAATGAATACCACCACGAAACAATCAAGATATGGTTTGAAGATACGGTTCATCAAATCCATAAATACAGCTGGAGCATTTGTCAAACCGAATGGCATAACAATAAACTCATAATGCCCATACCTGGTACGGAAAGCTGTATTTGGTATATCTTCAGATCTGATTTTCAACTGATGATAACCACTTCTCAAGTCAAGCTTCGAGTACACTACTGAACCTTGAAGTTGATCAAACAAGTCATCAATATGAGGTAACAGATATTTGTTCTTTATGGTTACCTGATTAAGATCTCTGTAATCAATACATAATCGTAGAGTCCCATCTTTCTTTCTGACAAATAACACTGGTGCACCCCACGGTGAAACACTAGGCCTGATAAAGCCCCTTTCAAGTAATTCCTCAAGCTGTGTTTTTAATTCTTTCAACTCAGCTGGAGCCATTCTATAAGGTGCTTTAGAGATTGGTGTTGTACCTGGTAATAACTCAATACAGAACTCAAGCTCTCGATCAGGTGGCATGCTACTCAGAAGAGAATACATCTGAAAATTCAGACACAACAGGAATATCTTCCATCTTGGGAACAGATAAACTCTTGTCAAGCACACATGCGAGATACCCCGCACAACCACGAGATAAAAGATTTCTAGCTTTAAAAGCAGAAATAACACGTATATCATATATAGGCCTATCACCTTCAAAGGTAAAATCAGGCAAACCAGGTATAGAAAAAGATACTACTTTTCTATGACAATCAACAAATGCATGATGCACATAAAGCCAATCCATGCCAAGAATCACGTCGAAGTCCCTTATAGGTAACATGACTAGGTCAGCAAGAAGGGCATGATCACCCACAAGAACTTCACATTTCTTATAGACCTCTAAAGCAAACATGCAATCGCCCATAGGGGAAGATACTTCTAGCACATAAGGCATAGAATCAGGAAGAACATGCAAATGCGACACAAAATGAGATGCCACATAAGAATGAGATGAGCCCGGATCTATCAGGACTCGTGCTCTCGTACTAGAAAGTAATATAGTACCTCCTATAACCGCAGAAGACTCAGCTACACCCTGCTGATCTAGAGCAAACACTCGACCCTGAACTTTAGGTCGACTACCACTATCTCTCTTTGTACCTGAAGGTTGTTGACTCGTACCCCCAACTTGACTTCTTTTGCCTTTTGGACAATTCTTGATAAAGTGCCCAGTTTCCCCACAAGATAAACATTTCCCAAGTTTCAACCAACATTTGTCTTCAGAATGGCCATCTTTCAAGCAATAGCCACACACTTTCCTGGAACCTTGGACTGTTGTCTTAGAACCAGTTGATACGCTACTTTTACTTTCAGATGGTTGTCGGAATCGACGATCTTGGCGGCTAGATTTACCACCCTTAGAACCAGATCCCTGTGCTTTCTCTGAAACACGACCTGTCATGATTGTTCCCTGCTTTACCTTGTGTTCTTCAATGTCATTTTCAATATCATAAGCCTTCTCCACTGTTTGTTGATAACTAGTAAGCTGTAGAGAAATAAGCTGCTTCCTGTACTCAGTCTTTAACCCCTTCACAAACCTATGTGCCTTCTTTGTTTCATTTGGAACTAAGTGATCACAATACCTAGCCAATTCTGTGAACTTGGTTGAGTATTGCCCCACTGTCAAGCTTCCCTGCTCCAGATTAAGAAATTCCATCTCTTTTCTGTCTTGAACCACTGCTGGAATGAATTGTGACTTGAATGCTTTGAGAAAATTCTCCCAAGTCTGTGGTACCCCTTCCAGTTCCCAGCTTTTATTCAGAACTTGCCACCAATGTTCACCAGCTTTTTCAATTTTAAAGGTTGCAAATGTTACCTTATCACCTCCTGCACATCTCAAGGATGTAAAGATCTTTTCAATACTTTCAATCCACTCTTCTGCCTTCTTAGCATCAGGTTCCCCGTCAAAGCTACGAGGTTTCAACTTCAAAAACTTTGTTTGTCGATTAGGATAATCCCAGTCCATATTATCAGCCATCTCTCCTTGAGGAGTTGCTGATCTCACCTGATTACTGCCACTAGTACCTTCAGAACTCATTGTACCTGTAGGTAAACACTCGGCGTTAATAACACACCCTAGACTAACCTATACCTAGGCCATAGACCCTATCCAGACTTCGAGCAAACCAAGGTAGCTAAACAGGGTAGCTAAACCAGGGTAGCTCCGATACCAACTGACACGCCCCAAGTCCCGGGATTCCCTAATGAAACCTCGAACCTGGTGCGCGTAACTAACAAGAATCAAGAAACTAACAAGAAACAGGAATAATACCTGCTAGAATCAAACTGACATGATATATATAATCAAGAGTAAGGAGCTAAGATAGCTCACAACAAGAGTTCTAGACAAGAAAATTAAAACCAAACTTGGTTACATACAGCGGAAGACATGCCAAGCACATAAGCTGGCATCAAGAGATGTCTAAAGACAACAAGTACTATACAAGTCTGTCTACCCCAAAATAAGGATTACATAACCCATACAAAATCGTCCTCACCAAAGTGTAAAAGGACACAAGCCCCAAGAGAATCACGACCTGCGTAGTAAGCTCCCAGCTATCTCGAGCCTCACTGCGCACTATCCTTCCTTTGATCTAAGGAATACAAATAAACAATGAACGGGGTGAGATAAATTTCAGTAAGCTATTAGATGCAACTACATGACATGTTATCATGCAATTCAAGTAGATACTCAAGTAATCAGGTATCAAGTATCATCAAGTAACAAGTATATGAGAGGCTAAGCCAACTCATCAAGTAGCACATAAGGCTAAGTTATCACGTTACAAAGGATATTGCTTCCTTCCTTATCCCTCCCAAGAATACCATTGTTGTCATATCACAATCAATATCAAGAAACTGCTTATACAGTATATATAAGAAGACCCGGTAACCAGTGTCATTCCCAAGATCAAGATTCACGAGGTGTTCAAGAGGTTTAGCATTCACTTTTATCCGGCGTATTGCTCTAATAAAGGAAGCTATGCCCTTACTATGGCCTGTAGTAAGGGGTCAAGCGCAGATACATAGATCCCCGATTATCAACTTAGACCCAGCCTCACGATAAGCGTGAACCTATATACCTCCGAACAAGCAAGGACCAGCTGGACTCACACAAGAATGCACAAGTAGATGTTTACTTGAACTACAAGAGTAGAACTAATCCAAAAGTAGTGGACTAGCTCATTAAGGAACATGCTTCATGTAATCAAGAAGTCACATTGTTATCAAGCAACTATATGCAATGTTTGCACATACATATTAAAAACATTTCTCATACACGTTAGTGCTTGTTCATATCACTTTCAAATTCCTTTCCATACACATGTATTGGTGTCAAGTCATGTACAAGATTTTATCATCTTATAATCAAGTCTTAACCCAATTTCTTTGGATATTCAAGTCATGTACAAGATTTTATTGTCTTATACTTCAAGTTATAATTCCAATCTTTGGACATTCAAGCATGTATAAGAGTTATACATTTTACTCTTACAAGTTCATGATCCTATTCTTAGGATGTTCAAGTCCAAGACTTTGTTCTAATGCCCTTAAGGTGCACAAACATTGGTATCAAGACACATTTAACACATTAGTGCTTGTTCATAGCACTTTCAAGACATAGAAAAGAGTTCTTACTCTTATATTCAAGTTCTCATTTTAATTCAATGAGTAATCATGTTCAAGACCAAGTTCTGATGCCCCTAAGGTGTCACAATACTTGCTAGGACATCTTATATTAAGGCTATATACCTTAACTAGAGTTACTGCCAACTTGTACAAACTTTAAACAAGCTTTTTATTTTTCAGGGCAACCGGGCGGGCGCTCACTTTGCACCGGGCGGCCGCTCACTTCAGCACATTTTGTATGGAAATTCTTCAGATAGCTTGTACGGTCGCACACTATGGCGAGCGGGCGCTTGGCACATAACCAAGCGGGCGCTCGGTACTATTTACAGCAAATGCTCAATTCTTTCCCAGGTTAAGAATTTTCCGTCCCAAGTGTAGGAGTATAACTTATTAACACTCAAGACATTCAAGACATACAACAATACACTCTAAACATGCTCTAAACATGCCCAGAACATTTTCAAGTTCATTTCCTCTTTTATTTCTACAGAGTCTTTCTTTTATACTCCCTTTGTCCCAGATTTACAAGTATCACGAAAATCACCGCAAACACAAAATTAACAATCACAAGTATCAGGAATAACATATATGCATGTTATTACAAGCAAGGGGGAGCTAATAACTTACCTACTCCGAAATCAAAGTCAACCAAACTTATTTCTGTTCGGCAGGAAACGCTCTATTCAACGCCACGAATATTTATCCGGGATCGGAATTGAGAACAGATGAATAATTAAACGAGAGGAGTCGAGAATAGGGTAAAACTGAACCCTAGCTTTTCTTCACAGAGAAAGAACGTAAACTAATTTGGGGAAATGCTTTCTCAGAGAAGGATCTTGAAGATATACTTTCAACTTTCAAGAAATGACAACTAGGCCCCTCAAGTTTCACTTTTAACAAAAAGGCCCCTAAAGTCGTATTTTCACAAATGACCCAAAAATCAAAACTAGACATTTAACCACCTTAATATTCTAAAGAAGTTAAGAAATTAATTCAGGTAAAACTAGCACATAATATGCAAGTTCAAGAATTTATCAAGCAAGTCAGGAATTTAACAAGAATAAGGATGGGCGTTACAATCACCTTTAAAGTCTCGCCCACCAATTGGATAGCGTCAAAATATTACCAAAATTCCTTAGACACGATCCGCTCGTGAATACCGCCCTACACACGTGGAAGCGATGACCACAATTCTCCCACTGTCGTAGTAGACCCTCGAGATTTGATTCTCTGCAGGTAAACACATCAAAGGTACGTTACTTTCTAAAAGCAAAGTATATTTTACACATATACTCCCTCCGTCCCACCACAAGTGAGACTAATTTACTTTTCAGTCCGTCCCGCCACAAGTGAGACTGTCCAAAATAGAAATGTTTTAATATATTTATATTCAACCAACCCCCACCATTTAACCCTACTCATTCTCTCTCTTCATTTTCCACCACTCATTTTATTCAACCAACACTACAATTTACCCCACTCATTCTCTCTCTTCATTTTCTACCACACATACACTACCTTTTTCTTAATTACTGTGCCCCACAAGTTGGTCTCACTTGTGGTGGGACGGAGGGAGTATATATGTTCATAATCATAATGTGTGCAAATAATAAATGTGATGCTAATTCGAAAGAGGGAATTCAAAGTTATACCTCTCTCGTCTGCACGAGCCCCTTTGACTAGTGACGGTCCGCTCCGGCGTAGAAGTCATACTCGTTCGTGAAAGTGAACATCAAGTCACTATCCCAGTAGTTACGAGTTGCCATCCTCGATCGTTGACCACCCCAGTGTGATCTCCTTGCCTCTTGGCCACCCAAATTGAATTCCTCTTCAAACTCTACCTCCGGGAATACCCCGTCTCCTCCTCCTTGATTCTCGTACTCCGGAGGTACGTTACCCCCAAGATCTCCTCTCGAACCGAATAACTCATCAATCCAATCCTTCTATGGATTTAATCAAGTGAAGCTTTCAAAAATTCCATAATGGTGAAAATCTCTCTCTCTCACTCTCTCTCGTCACGTTCTCTCTCTAAATTCGAATAAAGAAGAAGAAATGGGGAAGAAGAAGGAATGCTCTAGCGCATGGCTCAAGATCTAGTCAAATCAAGGACTTGGCCACGCGGCCACTCTCGCCTTAGAAGGCGTGGCGCGACCCTAGCCTTCCGATGTGTGTTTCTTTGATCGATCCAAGTGAAACTGATCTAGCCAATCGGCGATCTTGGCCACGCGGCCAACTTTTCCCTCCCAGGCAAAATTACAATTTTACCCCTTTCAGCTTTGTTTTGTTCAATATAGGTCCCCTTAACCTATCTAGACTATTTAATCATTATTTTTGGTCTCGAAAAGCCTCTCAAATTTTCCAAAATCATTATCTTTGGTCCCGGAAAGCCTCTCAAAGTTTCCAAAAAAATAATTTTCTTTAGTTTAGGAAGCCTCTCAAAATTCCCAAATCGTGATTGCAGAAGCCCGACCGTTTCTGTATTGCGTATATCATGACATTTGCCAAATCCCATCGTGGTTACTAAGACCCGACCGTCTCTATATCTCGTACGTTCCGGCAATTGCCATTTTTATCTTGAGATTACTGAGATCCGACCGCCTCTATATCTCGCACATTCTTGTCTGTTACTCCGAACTACGACCGACTTGATTCCCCATAGGATACGTAGGAAATCTGAAAAGGTACAGCCACCCGACCTACCTGGTGACCTCTTATTACAAATTTTCATCCCCAACCTAAGATATTTTCTTATGCTAGGATCTCCCCAGCGGATCCGAACTACGATTGACTTGATTCCCCTTAGGATACGTAGGAAACGTGAAAAGGTTCAGCTGCTCGACCTATTTGGTCATCTTCCATTATAACTCCGTATCCGCGAGAGTTGTCCATACCTTACCCTCCGTCTTTGCAAGAAGCGTCGTCGAGGGCTACTGTTAGTACCCGATCTGAAAATGAGTTAATTTGGTATTCCAGAAAGTACGAGGACTTTATAGGCATTTAGAACCTTACAAGGACTTGCCCCGGATTTCCAGAATAACCAGAACCCCGGTTTAGGAAACCTGATCACATTAAGAACCCTTTGACCTAATATGTGCCTCCCAAAGGATTAGATTTGACCTAACTTGAAATTCACTTCAGCTCAAAGGTTGGCCATGCAGCCACGCGACCACTTCCTTCCTTGGCCATGCGGCAACATATTACCTTGGCCAGGCGGCCACATTTTCTTCCAGCCCGTTTTTACAAAAATAGGGCACCTCCCCTCATAATTCAGGATCCCCGAAATCATTCGAAAAATACCGAAAATTCCCAGAAATTCATTCTAGAGAGAATTCAAGTCCCCGAAGCGACGAGCATACTCTTGATTCAACCATTTCAAGCATCCAAGAACACCTTGTATTATGCTAGATTTACGGTTTCGATCTTTGTGATAACATGTTATTTCAGAGCCTGTGATGATCCAGGGTTTCATCAAACCCGAATATGATCAAGGAACTACTTCTAAACCTTAATCTTTAGGTAAATATTCCCATGATCAATTAAATCTCCAATGATGAATAGTGATGATCGCATATCGGTCATATCGATGGTGTAATCATCGTTCTAGGATGTTGTAACGCCCATCCTTATTCTTGTTAAATTCCTGACTTGCTTGATAAATTCTTGAACTTGCATATTATGTGCTAGTTTTACTTGAATTAATTTCTTAACTGCTTTAGAATATTAAGGTGGTTAAATGTCTAGCTTTGACTTTTGGGTCGTTTGTGAAAATATGACTTTAAGGGCCTTTTTGTTAAAAGTGAAACTTGAGGGGCCTTTTTGTCATTTCTTGAAAGTTGAAAGTATATCTTCAAGATCCTTCTCTGAGAAAGCATTTCCCCAAATTATTCTACGTTCTTTCTCTGTGAAGAAAAGCTAGGGTTCAGTTTTACCCTATTCTCGACTTCTCTCGTTTAATTACTCCTCTGTTCTCAATTCCGATCCCGGATAAATATTCGTGGCGTTGAATAGAGCGTTTCATGCCGAACAGAAATAAGTTTGGTTGACTTTGATTTCGGAGTAGGTAAGTGATTAGCTCCCCCGTGCTTGTAATAACATGCATCTATGTTATTCCTGATACTTGTGATTGTTAATTTTGTGTTTGGGGTGATTTTCGTGATACTTGTAAAGTTGGGACAAAGGGAGTATAAAAGACTCTGTAGAAATAAAAGAGGAAATGAACTTGAAAATGTTCTGGGTATGTCTAGAGCATGTTTAGAGTGTATTGTTGTATGTCTTGAATGTCTTGAGTGTTAATAAGTTATACTCCTACACTTGGGACGGAGAATTCTTAACCTGGGAAAGAATTGAGCATTTGCTGTAAATAGTACCGAGCCCGCTTGGTTATGTACCAAGCGCCCGCTCGCCATAGTGTGCGACCATACAAGCTATCTGAAGA
The DNA here is from genome assembly GCA_026119855.1 of Campanula takesimana. Lineage (NCBI taxonomy): Eukaryota > Viridiplantae > Streptophyta > Magnoliopsida > Asterales > Campanulaceae > Campanula > Campanula takesimana. Next base: position 1,420,631 of record JAOWBW010000190.1, on the reverse strand, counting down.
ATTTCCATACAAAATGTGCTAAAGTGAACGGCCGCCCGGTGCAAAGTGAGCGCCCGCCCGGTTGCCCTGAAAAATAAAAAGCTTGTTTAAAGTTTGTATAAGTTGGAAGTAACCCTAGTTAAGGTATATAGCCTTAATATAAGATGCCCTAGCAAGTGTTGTGACACCTTAGGGGCATCAGAACTTGGTCTTGAACATGATTACTCATTGAATTAAAATGAGAACTTGAATATAAGAGAGTAAGAACTCTTTTCTATGTCTTGAAAGTGCTATGAACAAGCACTAATGTGTTAAATGTGTCTTGATACCAATGTTTGTGCACCTTAGGGGCATTAGAACAAAGTCTTGGACTTGAACATCCTAAGAATAGGATCAAGAACTTGTAAGAGTAAAATGTGTAACTCTTATACATGCTTGAATGTCCAAAGATTGGAATTATAACTTGAAGTATATAACAATAAAATCTTGTACATGACTTGAACATCCAAAGAATTGGATTAAGACTTGAATATAAGATGATAAAATCTTGTACATGACTTGACACCAATACATGTGTATGGTAAGGAATTTGAAAGTGCTATGAACAAGCACTAACGTGTATGAGAAATGTTCTTGATATGTATGTGCAAACATTGCATATAGTTGCTTGATAACAATGTGACTTCTTGATTACTTGAAGCATGTTCCTTGATGAGCTAGTCCACTACTTTTGGATTAGTTCTACTCTTGTAGTTCAAGTAAACATCTACTTGTGCATTCTTGTGTGAGTCCAGCTGGTCCTTGCTTGTTCGGAGGTATATAGGTTCACGCTTATCGTGAGGCTGGGTCTAAGTTGATAATCGGGGTGTATCTGCGCTTGACCCCTTACTACAGGCCATAGTAAGGGCATAGCTTCCTTTATTAGAGCAATACGCCTGATAAAAGTGAATGCTAAACCTCTTGAACACCTCGTGAATCATGATCTTGGGAATGACACTGGTTACCGGGTCTTCTTATATATACTGTATAAGCAGTTTCTTGATATTGATCGTGATAAGTCCATAGCAATACAAGTTACGACAACAATGGTATTCTTGGGAGGGATAAGGAAGGAAGTAATATCCTTTCTAACGTGATAACTTAGCCTTATGTGCTACTTGATGAGTTGGCTTAGCCTCTCATATTCTTGTTACTTGATGATACCTGATTACTTGAGTATCTACTTGAATTGCATGATAACATGTCATGTAGTTGCATCTAATAGCTTACTGAGATTTATCTCACCCCGTTCCTTGTTTATTTGTATTCCTTAGATCAAAGGAAGGATGGTGCGCAGTGAGGCTCGACATTGCTGGGAGCTTACTACGCAGGTCGTGATTCTCTTGGGGCTTGTGTCCTTTTACACTTTGGTGAGGACGATTTTGTATGGGTTATGTAATCCTTATTTTGGGGTAGACAGACTTGTATAGTACTTGTTTTCTTTAGACATCTCTTGATGCCAGCTTATGTGCTAGGCATGTCTTCCGCTGTATGTAACCAAGTTTGGTTTTAATTTTCTTGTCTAGAACTCTTGTTGTGAGCTATCTTAACTCCTTACTCTTGAGTATATATATCATGTCAGTTTGATTCTAGCAGGTATTATTCATGTTTCTTGTTAGTTTCTTGATTCTTGTTAGTTACGCGCACCAGGTTCGAGGTTTCATTAGGGAATCCCGGGACTTGGGGCGTGTCAGTTGGTATCAGAGCTACCCTGGTTTAGCTACCTTGGTTTGCTCTAAGTCTGGATAGGGTCTATGGCGTAGGTATGGGTTAGTCTAGGGTGTGTTATTAACGCCGAGTGTTTACCTATAGGTACAATGAGTTTTGAAGGTACTAGTGGCATTAATCAGGTGAGATCAGCAACTCCTCAAGAAGAGAAGGCTGATAATATGGACTGGGATTATCCTAATCGACTTACAAAGTTTTTGAAGTTGAAACCTCGTAGCTTTGACGGGGAACCTGATGCTAAGAAGGCAGAAGAGTGGATTGAAAGTATAGAAAAGATCTTTACAGCCTTGAGATGTGCAGGAGGTGATAAGGTAACATTTGCAACTTTTAAACTTGAAAAAGCTGCTAAACATTGGTGGTAAGTTCTGAATAAAAGCTGGGAACTGGAAGGGGTACCACAGACTTGGGAGAATTTTCTCAAAGCATTCAAGTCACAGTTCATTCCAGCAGTGGTTCAAGACAGAAAAGAGATGAAATTTCTTTATCTGGAGCAGGGAAGCTTGACAGTGGGGCAATACTCAGCCAAGTTCACAGAATTGGCTAGGTATTGTGATCACTTGGTTCCAAATGAAACAAAGAAGGCACAGAGGTTTGTGAAGGGGTTGAAGACTGAGTACAGGAAGCAGCTTCTTTCTCTACAGCTTACTAGTTATCAACAAGCAGTGGAGAAGGCTTATGCTATTGAAAATGACATTGAAGAACACAAGGTAAAGCAGGGAACAATCATGACAGGTCGTGTTTCAGAGAAAGCACAGGGATCTGGTTCTAAGGGTGGTAAATCTAGCCGCCAAGATCGTCGATTCCGACAACCATCTGAAAGTAAAAGTAGCGTATCAACTGGTTCTAAGACAACTTTTACCTTTGAAGGTGATAGGCCTATGTATGATATACGTGTTATTTCTGCTTTAAAAGCTAAAAACTTTTATCTCGTGGTTGTGCCGGGTATCTCGTATGTGTGCTTGACAAGAGTTTATTTGTTCCCAAGATGGAAGATATTCCTGTTGTGTCTGAATTTTCAGATGTATTCTCTTCTGAGTATAGCATGCCACCTGATCGAGAGCTTGAGTTCTGTATTGAGTTATTACCAGGTACAGCACCAATCTCTAAAGCACCTTATAGAATGGCTCCAGCTGAGTTGAAAGAATTAAAAACACAGCTTGGGGAATTACTTAAAAGGGGCTTTATCAGGCCTAGTGTATCACCGTGGGGTGCACCAGTGTTATTTGTCAGAAAGAAAGATGGGACTCTGCGATTATGTATTGATTACAGAGATCTTAATTAGGTAACCATAAAGAACAAATATCTGTTACCTCATATTGATGACTTGTTTGATCAACTTCAAGGTTCAGTAGTGTACTCGAAGCTTGACTTGAGAAGTGGTTATCATCAGTTGAAAATCAGATCTGAAGATATACCAAAGACAGCTTTCCGTACCAGGTATGGGCATTATGAGTTTATTGTTATGCCATTCGGTTTGACAAATGCTCCAGCTGTACTTATGGATTTGATGAACCGTATCTTCAAACCATATCTTGATTGTTTCGTGGTTGTATTCATTGATGATATCCTTGTGTATTCTAAATCACGGGCTGAGCATGAACAACATCTCAGAGTGGTATTGCAAGTTCTTCGTGAGAAACAATTATTTGCAAAATTCAGCAAATGTGCCTTCTGGTTAGAAGAAGTTTCATTCTTGGGACATGTTGTGTCTGCTACTGGTATTGCAGTAGATCCTTCCAAAGTTGAAGCAGTTGTAAACTGGAAGAGGCCAACTACAGTGACAGAGATCCGTAGTTTCTTAGGCTTGGCTAGTTATTATCGGAGATTCATTGAGGGATTCTCCAAGATTGCTACTCCATTGACTAATCTGACTCAGAAAGCTATTTCTTTTGATTGGAGTGACAAATGTGAAGTATGTTTTCAAGAGTTGAAAAGGCGCTTAACTACAGCTCCAGTTTTGGCTTTGCCTAGTGGTTCTGAGAATTTCATGGTTTATATTGATGCTTCTAAAGAAGGATTGGGTTGTGTTCTAATGCAAGATGGCAAAGTAATAGCTTATGCTTCGAGGAAATTGTCTCCTTATGAAAAGAATTATCCTACTCATGATTTAGAGTTGGCTGCGATCATTTTTGCATTGCATAAATGGAGGCATTACTTGTATGGAGCTAAATTTGAAGTCTTCACAGATCATAAAAGATTGAAGTACTTGTTTTCTCAAAAAGAACTCAACATGAGGCAACGTAGATGGATGGAGAAATTGAAGGATCATGATTGTACTATCCTTTATCATCCAAGGAAAGCAAATGTTGTGGCTAATGCACTGAGCAGAAAAACTTATGATTCTTGCTTGATGATTCGTGAATGGAAGATGTTAGAAGACTTGTGTGATTGGAGTCCTTGTGAATCTAGACATGGAGTTATTCTTGCTAATATAAAGGCTACTTCAGTAATCCAACAAATCAAAGAAGCTCAGGTAACTGATTCTGAATTGTAGAAAATTATTAGTGGAATGAATGAAGGAAAGCAACCAGATTTTTCTTTCAACAGTGATGGAATTCTTACCTTTCGGGGTAGAGTTTGTGTTCCAACTGATCTTGATATCAAGAAGAGAGTTCTTGAAGAAGCTCACAAAGCCAAGTATACTATTCATCCTGAAAGCACTAAAATGTACCAAGACACGAAGAAACATTTCTGGTGGAACAACATGAAAAGGGAAATTACTGAGTATGTGTCCAAGTGTTTGACTTGCCAACAGGTAAAAGTGGAACATCAACGTCCAGCAGGTTTGTTGCAACCATTAGAAATTCCAGAGTAGAAATGGGAGCATATCACTATGGATTTTGTGACTGGTTTACCACGTACCAGACGAGGCCACGATGTTGTTTGGGTTATAGTGGACAGGTTGACCAAGTCAGCTCATTTCTTGTCTGTTTCCATGGGATTTTCATCGTCTCAGTTCGCTTCATTGTATGTCCAGGAGATAGTCTGACTACATGGGGTTCCTGTGAGTATTGTATCTGACAGAGATCCTCGTTTTACTTCTCGATTTTGGCAAGCTCTTCAGGGTGCCATGGGTACAAAGTTGAATTTCAGTACAACTTTTCATCCCCAGACTGATGGGCAATCTGAGAGACTTATACAAATTCTCGAGGATATGTTACGTGCCTGTGTTGTTGATTTCAAAGGCAGTTGGGGTACTCATCTTCCTTTGGCTGAGTTTGCTTATAACAACAGTTATCAATCTAGCATTGAAATGGCTCCATATGAAGCTCTTTATGGCAGAAAGTGTCGATCTCCTATATGCTGGGATGAAGTGGGAGAAGCTAGACTCTTGGGACCTGAAATGGTTCAACAATCAGTTGATAGTGTGAAGTGAGGCTCGACATAGCTGGGAGCTTACTACGCAGGTCGTGATTCTCTTGGGGGTTGTGTCCTTTTACACTTTGGTGAGGACGATTTTGTATGGGTTATGTAATCCTTATTTTGGGTTAGACAGACTTGTATAGTACTTGTTGTCTTTAGACATCTCTTGATGCCAGCTTATGTGCTAGGCATGTCTTCCGCTGTATGTAACCAAGTTTGGTTTTAATTTTCTTGTCTAGAACTCTTGTTGTGAGCTATCCTAGCTCCTTACTCTTGAGTATATATATCATGTCAGTTTGATTCTAGCAGGTATTATTCCTGTTTCTTGTTAGTTTCTTGATTATTGTTAGTTACGCGCACCAGGTTCGAGGTTTCATTAGGGAATCCCGGGACTTGGGGCGTGTCAGATGTGATCATCAATTACTTCTTTCTCTCCCCTCTACCTTATGCATGATCGCGTTTCTCTAATCTATTCCCGTAAACACCGCACACAACCTACACCCCCCATCATGATAGAAAGTCCGATCATTCAGGCGATAAGAGTGATAACGCTAAATATTCTTCTCTTCTCATAACTTGACCCCCGAACCCATTTACACGATTAAGCATTTTCTCAATGTTTTGGCTCTAATAAAACGGCGTGTTGACTCTCATCTTTTTATGCTATAATGAATATCTCATTTTGGTCCGACATTATTATAAATAATTATCACAAGAAACTTCCCACGCGTTGTAGCATCGGAAAGGGGTATTCACAGGATGTTCCGTGGATGCTCATCCCTTTTCCGTAATGACTTTCTGTCTCGCAGAGCTATCCTTTTTTCGCTATTACCCTTTATCCCGCGGATTCATCTTTGTTCTGCAGATTCAATTGTCCTGCGGTTACATTTTTTCGTCCCGCGGATACATTTCTATACTTCTTCCGCAACTTGCGGTTTGGTATTCGTTGAGTACTTCCCACAAATAGACAAGGTCGAGGAAAATCTTTTTCTAACAATAAAGATCTCCGAGGCGCGGTGGATTGGAGGCTAGAATAATAAGTTCGTTGCGTGGCCAAATCATAGGGTGACACGTGGCCTGGTTGGGTTTACAAGGGAGAATTGCGGGATGATCCATCACTAAGGAGTGATGTGCAAGCCACATGGCTCACTCATTGCCTATATAAATAAATGTCCTACAATGGGAATAATTTGAAGCAAGCTTAAGGGGATCATCTCACTCCACATCATACTCTTTTACTATAGAGACCAAGTCGCACAATACTTGCCTCTCCTAAAGAACCCTCTAGTTCTTATTCTCGCTACTCCTCTCTATCGCCCCTTTGGTGGTTTGTGTAAAACTTACTTTTACCCACCCATAAACCTTAAACATTATTCTGGAACTATACCCTAGTGAGGACTTAGTACCTAGAGTGTCATTACTTTTCTCTTTGAAAGTTTAGTTCGTTGTTGTTCATATGTTAATTTCGATATTGTTTTTGAAGTATTTTCGGTCTTGATTTCGTGATAGTTGTTCTTTTGTTCTGATTTTAGTTTTGCAATGATTTTTTGTGTTAGTTTTATTAAAAATTTGTGAGCTATTTTTTGTAGATGTTGTTTTCTAGATGTAAATTTGAGATTGTAATTTTTTTTTTGGTAAGTTTGTGATGGCTTTCGTTTTTTGTTCGTCTTTCTTATTGTAATTTTTGGTGGTGTTCTACTTCTTGTTTGAGTAAGTCTTTTTTTTGTGTGTGTGTGTGTATGTAGTATTGTTTGTGTTATTGGTGGTGTTTTTTTGTTATTGCAATTCTAAAATTGTTTTAGTTTTTTTTTTTTTTTTTTGTAATTTTCAGTTTGATTTTATTGGTGTTGGTGTTGTTGTGGGTGAGTGTTTTTTTTTTTTTTTTTTTTGAAAAAAAAAATCTTTTGAGATTCTTTTGTTGTTTTCCAGTTGTTATTGTTCGATAGTAATTTCGATATTCCAAATTTGAGTTTATTTACTTTTTCATGTTGTCGTAGTGAGGGGATCATTATTGTTTTTTTTTTTATTGATACTGATTTCTTTCTTTGATATCTTGTGCACGAATGTTTGGTAGAAAAACCTAGTCTCTAACTTTGTGCATTTCAAGTTCTATTTGGTCTTGTCGTTAATATTACCTGGAACAAGAGTACATCTGTATATCTGGTAATTCAATTGTGATTCATTGGTACAAGAAAATAGTTTAGTTTTGTGGGATACTTATTCATAGAGGTCCCATGATTGAACAAGTTTATGGGTACCCATTCTCTTCCGCATTTAAGGAGTTATGGATTAGAGGCTAGAATTGTGGAGTTAGTCACGTGGCCCAATTAGGGGACTTCATGTGGCCTAACTAGGGTAAAAAGGAGAATTGCATGACTGGTCCCACAAGGGACACGCGGCATCGTTTTGTGGATATGTACGTGATAACCAGTGGAGGATCACCAGCATGCGGTACGGACTGCACATGACCTATCACGTGCGGTACGGAATCCGTACAATTCAGGCTCCTATTAATACCTAGCTCAGATGTCAAGGTCAGCTACAGTAACCATGTGCATTTTGCTCCCGCAATACTTGTTCTTTCGTAAACCCTAGTTAGTCCGTATTCTCACTCCTCCACTCCATTTCTCTTTAGTGGTTCTTGTGTAACGCCAATATTAGACCCGCACTATATTACCTCTTAAAGACTACTATCCTAAAACTTTAAAATAAAAAGATTTTAAATTTATGTTTGTTGTTGTTGTGAATATGTATTTGTAGTTACGAAATGAGTTTGAGTTTGCTTTCGAAGGATGCTAAAGTGATAGAGCAACACAAGATATGAGCTTTAGCCTTATGGTGACAGCAAAATGAATATGTTAGCTTTCCACAGCCCTTCCAAATGCACGTCTCTTAACAAACTTCTGCAAACAGGTTTCCTTTGTGATTGTGATCTATGTGTAGGGACCGCGACCACCACCACCATTTTCCCACATTAGTATGATATTGTCCGCTTTGGGCCCAGCCCGCACGGATTTGTTTTTGGGCATACCCAAAAGGCCTCATTCTAATGAAGTGGGTGGGTGCTCTTATATACCTTGCAATTGTTTCCTTAATTGCCGATGTGGGACTTTGGGTTGCACCCCAACAATCCTCCCCTCAAACCAAGGACCACACCGCTATGGCCCGCAGTTTTTCCTCTGGCCCATATCGGCGAAAGCTTGTACCAACCGCCCGCGAAACACCATCGCCCTCGATTGCAAGACTTGATTCGCTATGTCGCACAAGGGGAACCCCACCATATAAAGCACACACACGGTCCACCCGGTCGGGCCCATCCGAACCATGGCTCATACCACTTGTAGGGACCGCGACCACCACCACCACTTTCCCACATTAGTATGATATTGTCCGCTTTGGGCCCAGCCCGCACGGATTTGTTTTTGGGCATACCCAAAAGGCCTCATTCTAATGAAGTGGGTGGGTGCTCTTATATACCTTGCAATTGTTTCCTTAATTGCCGATGTGGGACTTTGGGTTGCACCCCAACACTATGCTAATCACCATACTCTCTTCTCATGTCATGAGGGCAACAAATTACATTTGCAGGTAATCATGGACCTTTTTTGTTTATTTTGATGGCATATCCTTGGTTCTTACATAATTGTACTACTTATAGTGAATGGTGTTCCTATATGTTGCCTTCTCATTACAAGTAAATTAAATTATATCTAATCAGAAGAATGCCATTCAGCTGTATTTAAAGGTTCCTATAAAAAATGTTGTTATTCCCCTCACTTATTTGCATACGGTAGTGTTCCAGCTCTGTAGGTTAGTCTAAACTTGAACTTAGTGACAACCCTCTTTTCTTTCCCACGCTCCCTCTTTGTGTTTATAGTGCTATGATGGTACATGACACTCTTTATCAATAAAGCTGCCACGTAAATTGGAGGGCAAAGTCGGGTGTCTACGAAAGGCACGGAAGACGTTAGTTCCGGTACTTATGAGCTCATCTAATCCTTATTATCAAATACTTGCAATGAGTAGTGAAAATAAAAAGGTAAACTTCTCTTTGTTGATTGTTTCTGTTTTGGTATCTCTGGGTAATCTGGATGAGTAAAAGGTCTTCCCCTGTTTTTGTACTCATGACCTTTAAATATGTTTCTATATGTTGCTTCACATTACCAAAATTCTCCAAATGACCCTCAGTTGATATCTGACTTTGTAGCTCATTATTTGTATTACTTGGTATGCTCACTATCTATTAAGAATCTTTTAACGTCAGTCATAAACATATAGTATAAACTAATTTACTTGCTAATGCAGCCAGTCAAGTCAATGAGTCAAGAAATCAGTCCCAATTTTTTTGTGCATGATTCAGGTTTGCTCTATTTCACAAGTGATATCTGATTAATATACGACCGGGAAGAATGGTGTTGAACTGCTTTTAAAGGCAATACCATTATTTGTTTGTATTCTTTATCATTCTCTATTATCTGTAGCCGTGAATTTTAATTTGTGCTTCCCAAAATCTTAACGGTACATCTTCATTTGGATCATTATTTGGTCAACAATCTCCACCAAAGCTTTTTTTTCTCGTACTTTTGCTACTAGATGTGTAAGTGCTTGTCACCACCCTTGTGGAGATCATCCTTGGAAATTTTACCGGCAATTTCAGGATGAACTTTTTCCAAGTCTTTGAGGTGCTTGGGCTGTGTGCATTATAAAACATCCGAACGCGATGAAGGTAACTCTCCTTTTTTTTTTCTTATTTGAAAAGTATATTTAGGGAAAGATTTGAGCTTCATGTTGAACTAAGTAGAGGTATAAGCACAACATTAAGCAATGTTTTCGAACAATATGAAGAAGACAATAAATCCCAAAGGTTAGTGATTTCTTTATGTGTGCATAAATTCCTTTGGTTGAATATTTACAAAGCTTGAATATGATGATGGTTAACTGAGGGATGAATCTTTATTTCTTGCGAAGTTGCATGATGAGCTTAATGCAATGGAAAATATATGGGGAAAGATTATTTCGTGGGGTATTGATTTTTCGATTGCAAGTTTGTGTGGGTTTTAGGCTATTATTGTTGTTGCTTTTCTCTGAATATTTGATTTTTTTCCTTCATTTTGTTTAATTGTTTAAACAGTGAGTTTGTGTTTATGTTATTTATAATCGAGTTGTGATTTAAAGACTATGGCTGTGTTTTGAGTGTGATTTTTTTTAATTATTGTTGTATTTTTGTGATTGTAGTCTATGTTACTCAGACTCTTCAAATATGTTAAAGTACCCGTGTCCGACACGACACCTGCTTTTTTAGTTGGATACTACAAGAAAAATTGAAAGAAAAAATAGGAGTGAGTTGACTTCATTTAGAAAGATTTTACAAATTTTAATGTTGTTTTTACTTAATTATATACATTATATCTTAGCAAAATTTTATTTAGACATAATGTATAAAATGATACTTTTGTACAAAAAACAAACTTCTCCCTCCGTCCCAGAGTATATGTCCACACTCTTATTTGCACGAAAGGTGAAAGTGTTGGAGAAACCTAGGGTTTTGGATTTCTTACCTTGATGAAGTTAATTTCGTTTTTTGTTCTGAAATTCTTGTTCTGTGTTGTTATTTTGTTGCGAATCTGCTGATGGAAGAGGAAACACCACTGGTGTACTGCTACTTTATGCGTTTGTGTTGTTGTGGGTCTCAAAATAAATTGGTAATAGTTGTTGATGTGTACTATATTTAACACAAACGCAAGAGGATGTAAATGCATCTGATGTTTGCACGTTTGCTCTAGAAAGTGGTGGTAATCTTGTCGAGTTTTAGTGGAGAAAATGATCTCAACGTAAATCCATTATTCTTTTTCAAACAGGCAAATTGTAGGGATTAGTAAAATCATCTAAGTATGCATCCTGCTAACTAGAAGGAAGCCAATGTTAAATTTGCTAGTGGCAATATGATTAGCAAGTTTAGGTTTCTTGAGGCTGTGGGTTTAAAATGCAGAATGGTATCTGATCTCTCCAAATCTACTGAGATGGTAAAAAGTGTACAATCTGCTTGGGAATGTTTTATAATTAAAACATGATTTGCAGGTCCTTTTGCGTGTAGAGAAGCTAGTAAAATCATCTAAAATTTGGTACCTTGTTTGGGGCTGATTGACATTTCTTACTACTGACGCATACAAGTTGAAAAAGTAACTCTGGTTACGTGCTGAAATAGTTACATATAATTCATACTCATTGCTATTTTCATTTCTGCAGGCTTCTACAGAGGTGGCATCATCGGAGAAAAAGCGATGGACACTTAACGACTTTGATATTGGGAAGCCTCTAGGAAGGGGGAAGTTCGGTCACGTTTATCTTGCCCGGTAAAAGAGGGTTAGTGGTTCAACTACTATTCTTATGTTTTAGATTATCTTTCATCCAATTTTTTTCTGTTCAATTACAGAGTGAATTTTTAAGTAAGTTTGGTCAACTGTTAAAAAAAATTCTGTTCAATTACAGACTGAATTTTTAAGTAAGTTTGGTCAACTGTTAACTACTCCCTCCGTCCCAAAATGATCTTCTCATTTGGCATTTTTCATTGTCCCAAAAAATTCTTCACATTTCTACAACCTAGGCTTAGAAGTGCCCAAACAAAACATGACTAGTGAATCAAGTGTTCATATCCTTAAAAAGTTTGAATAGTCAAATGTGAAAATCATTTTGGGACGGAGGGAGTAGTTTATAGACTTTTTTTTTTTTTTTTCATTTTGTCAATGTTCTGTTAATTGGATAACATATTTGCCTGAAAAAAATCATCATTCTCACACCATCCTCCCTATCAGGGCGAACTCAAGATAGCAGATTTTGGATGGTCAGTACATACATTTAATCGCAGGAGGACCATGTGTGGCACTCTTTATTATCTACCACCTGAGATGGGTAAGTATTTCTCATAGCGATTCAAATTCGGTCAAACTTCAACTTTCTTTTCTTTTCTTTTTTTGTGGCTTTGGGCCTTGCTTTGTTTGTTCATGTTGGGGAATTGTGGTATATCCGTGCAGTTCATGCCCATACAATTTTGATAATGGTGAGACACAACAACCATGCATACGAATAATATGAAAGTAATTAACAAGAAAAGAACACAATATTTGTTAACCCAGTTCGTCAACAACAATGACTACATCTGGGGGCACTGCCAAGCCAGGATATTTCACTAATATCATAATCTGTGTCTGTTTACTGTTAGAGCAATAACAAGACTTGATAAGAAAAGCGAGCGATCACAAGAACACCGATATACGTGGTTCACCAACTTGGCTACGTCCACGGGGAGGGGAGAGAATATTATTATCAATCTGGAGAAACGATTACAAAATCTCACTATTACTGCTACACGAATTTTGATCACAAAATTCCTAACTGTGTAACTGTAGAATTACAGACCTCGCTCTGAGCACTCTAATAATTTGTCTATGACAATCTGAGGTGTGATTTTAATCTAAACTACTGGCCTCTATTTATACTAGTAAAGTTTATCTCAAAATCTCTTAGGAACTTGGAAACCTAGTCCAAAACTGACTTGGAAACCTTCCTTCTGCGCTCTGTCCCGGAATTACGAAATCTCTCTGTTGTTTAATCCTTTAACTCGGCGTCCCAAATTCAAAGGCATTAACCCAACATTTACAATAAAGCATACGACTCTATATCACAAGGAGTTAACCTCTCCATGTAAACACTCCCATCATACATCTCACCCTAGACATGCTTCAACCCATCCATGGAATGCCCCTAAGGGCACCCCCAAGGGCTAGCACTCACTTAGCTCTCTTTGTGACTCACAGATTCTCTCTGGCTATTTTTCTCTAATGTGTGTACAATATTTATGGCCATCACTTGGTTTATATGGGCAACACGTCCAAAACCTAAACTAAGTAGGAAACCCGGAATAATTAAATTCCTAATTCCACTTAAACAAGGAATCCCAAGGAAAATTAAATTCCAACCTAGTCAAACAAGGAATCCCATTAAATCCTTATATGACTCAAATGGCCAATCAAGTATCTCTTCCATGCACCTTTGAATTCTCCTGCACATCTAGCAACTTCTGCATACCCCATACGCTTGCTCTACATATTCTGTACCCTTCTGCACGCTCTCTGCATGTCTTCAGCACAAAATCTGCATCTGCACAAAATCTGCTCGTGCGCTGCACGGAATCTACACGAAATCTGCACGTGCATTGCACGAATTCTGCACGAATTATGCACATCTGTTGCACGTACCTCGTATGCCTATTGCTTGTGCTTACACATGATCTGCACACCTATGCAATAAATCATCTATCAAAGTCTGGAAAACTTGAATCTTTCTCTCTTGCAACTTTCATAATCCAAATCCGTTGCCCAAATTCGCACCAACGAATTTCTCTGTTGATCAATCTCCGCCCATTATCACTGCACCCACAATTCCTTAATAACACGATCCGTCTAGATCCCTGCAAACCTTAGCAACAACCAGATTCTGCAACCTTGATCTTGGATCCATGTCCCTCTATGATTATGTTACATGCAACCTTGACCTGAATACCTGCAGTCCCAAATCCATCTGAATTTATGAAACCTTGATCCTATTTGGTCTTAGTAATCATAAAATCAAAAGAATTTTTGCAGCCCCTAATTCTGATCCGCGTTCCTGCAGCCACATTCAATCATCTCGGACAGCCCTGATCTTCCTAACCGGAAGCTCTGATACCAGTTGTTGGGGAATTGTGGTATATCCGTGCAGCTCATACCCATACAATTCTGATAATGGTGAGACACAACAACCATGCATACGAATAATATGAAAGTAATTAACAGGAAAAGAACACAATATTTGTTAACCCAGTTCGTCAACAACAATGACTACACCTGGGGGCACTGCCAAGCCAGGATATTTCACTAATATCATAATCTGTGTCTGTTTATAATAAAGCATACTACTCTATATCGCAAGGAGATAACCTCTCCATGTAAACACTCCCATCATACATTTCACCCTAGATATGCTTCAACCCATCCATGGAATGCCCCTAAGGGCACCCCCAAGGGCTAGCACTCACTTAGCTCTCTTTGTGACTCACAGATTCTCTCTGGCTATTTTTCTCTAATGTGTGTACAATATTTATGGCCATCACTTGGTTTATATAGGCAACACGTCCAAAACCTAAACTAAGTAGGAAACCCGGAATAATTAAATTCCTAATTCCACTTAAATAAGGAATCCCAAAGAAAATTAAATTCCAACCTAGTCAAACAAGGAATCCCATTACATCCTTATATGACTCAAATTTAATTTCCTTTTCCTTCTAGGTTTTGTCTCCACAACCCAACAGTTCATAATAAATGGAAGTTATCCTATTCTTATCTGCAGTGGAGAGTGTAGAGCACGATGCAAGTGTGGACATATGGAGCCTTGGTGTACTGTGTCGCGCCCCGAAAATTCTAATTCCATAAATATCAAAATAGTATAATTTACATTTCCAAAATGCTAAATACCAAACCAGGCGCGCGAACTCTGATATAAAACCAACAGTACTTACATAACACTATACAACCACGGCCTCACAACAAGAATACACAAAGGCTCCGTAGAGCAACTACCCCAAAAGAGTATAACCTGTTCAGAACAGTCCCACAACGATATCAGCTCTCACAGCTTATTACCTCTAGCTTTCCTGTAAACTAAGGAAAACAAATTTGAAAGGAACGGGGTGAGATAAATCTCAGTAAGTTACTAATGCAGCTACATGGCATGCGATCATATATATCAACTGAATATCTGAAACATATAACAACAAATGAGAGGCTCCCTATCGCCAACCGTCCCATACCGGTTGGAAATAACGACCAACTCATCATGCAGCACATAAAGCTGAAATAAACACATAACAAAGGATACTGAGCCAAGGTTCTCCCAAAAGGATATAACAATCTGATCAACACCAACAGGGCCGCATCGAAGAGCAGCATCAACAGGGCAGCATTAAAGAGCTGAAGCAGGGGTTCCGGAATCAAACAATAACAAGAACAACGGTGGGAAAATGACACAAAGTCATAACCCTAAAACGTGTAGCTAGAATACTCACACAAGGGAGTTAGCTCAACCCAACCACACAATCAGGAATGGGCATCCCAACCACACAATCAGGAAGGGGTAAAAAGGGGGTTACCAGTGAAGAACATTATACTGAACTTGGCTCGAGTGCCATTATAATATTCATCACTGCCCGACTCAACCAAGTAAGACCAGCTGGACTTTAAACGAAAGCACAATCAGTGTATGATTCCAAAATAGGGAACCATACTAAGTACATCATAAAGATGATAAACTGCTCATAAAGAGCCCAACAATCATAAACAGGAGTTGCTCATAAAGAGCCCAACAACAGTGAACGTTTAAAACATTATGATTCCAAAGTAGGAACCATACAAACACATCATAAAGATGATAACCACGAGTTACTCATAAAGAGCACAACAAGGTCCAAAACACCTCATAAGGATGATAACCATGAATTACTCCTAAATATCACAATGACTATGAACCCAATCATTCCTTTACATTTATGATTCCAAATTAGGGAATCCAAACAAATACATCATTAAGATGTTAAACAAATCCTTAAGGCACTTAACTAAAATCCCACACCTTTAACACATTTATAATCGGACCAATTTCCAACAGCATTGTGTTCCACAACGCCTATCTAGGTACCCTAGAGTAGCACCCAAAGCCTAGACAAAGATTGAACCTTAAATCAATTAAATTGGAACAACTCAGTTTTTCCAGTCAACTGTGCGGCCGCCCAAAACGTGTTGTGCGGTCGCCCAAAATCCACTCTGACCACGACCAGAACCATCCAGAAAGATGTGCGGCCGCACGCCCTATTTGGGCGGCCGCCCACACACCTCCGCCAGCCAAACTAAATTCTTTTACTCTAACTCTGTTTCACCGTCTCAAAAGTACTATTACAACTTTCCCCAAATATTTATTTAACATTCTAACTCTAATTCACCGTCTCAGAAGTACTATCACAACTTCCCCCAAATATTTATTTAACATTCTAACTATAATTCACCGTCTCAAAAGTACTATTACAACTTCCCCCAAATATTTATTTAACATTCGAACTATAATTTATCGTCTCAAAAGTACTTACAACTTCCCCCAAATATTTATATAAACCCATAAAATGATTCTAACAGTGAGAATACTCACAAAATAGCCCAAATACAATTATCTCCAATACTTTCACAAAATAACAATTATCAAGAAAATATCACATATAATATGCATGAGCAATATTAATAGTTAAAGGGGAATAGTAACTTACTTGCTACGAAAATAGTACCGATGACATAATTTTCTGATCAGCTAGATTTGATCTACTCGACGCCACGAACATTTTGGTGAAGTCGGATTTTAGAATGGAAGAATAATGAACGAGATAAAATGATTTTTGTGGGAAGAACACTCGTAGAACAGGAGTAAAAATGGATTCGCAGAGAGAGAGAGAGAGAGAGAAATGGGAGAGAGAGAGGAAGAAAGGATAAGAAAGAAACAAAACCAATCATGCTATGCTTTTGGCCATTTCCACTTAGGCCCCTCTAAGTTAATTACTTACATTTAAACCCCAAAGTTTCAACTTTAACACTTAACCCCCTTATCATTATTTATAAATATTAACTCCACTATTTTTAGCTTCTACTCATGCTAGTTAATCATTTTGCAACTTAAATACTTTTATTTAATAACTTAATAAATCAAATAAGTCTTTTAAAATAATTAAACTAACACAAATTAAATTATAAAATAATATTCTGCGTAAAATTTATATGAACTTGGGACGGGTCGTCACATACTGTGCTATGAATTTCTTTATGGAGTTCCTCCCTTTGAAGCAAAGGAACACTCGGATACATATAGAAGGTGAGAAATCCACAAAATGAATCGACATGAGCACGGATTTTGTATTTATTACGGCACACTGCTTTTATTTTTTTTAATTTCTCCTTTCTGTTTCCCTCGAGTATTCACCGATAAAGACTAGTCTACTCTTAGGGATGGAAACGGGGCGGATAAGGGGCGGGTTTGACCAAAACCGTACCCGCCCCTCAAGGAACTCCCCTTATACCAAACCCGCCCCGCCAACTAGTAAACCCGTACCCGCCCCGACCCGCCCCGTATGGTTCATAATCACAATTTTTTTTTTTCCTTTAGCCCAGCCTTTAAAGAGTCCAACAGCTCAACAATATACAATTACAACACAATTACAACATTGTATCAAATTTAAGCCCAATCTAATAATTTCAACCATCCCATTCACACCCAAAGTATACAATTACAACACATTTATAGTAATTTACTGCATATATTAGTATACGGGGCGGGGCCCGCGGGTTGGGGTGTGCAACCAAACCCGACCCGCAACCCGCCGGTTTTTGAAAAAAGACTACCAAACCCGCCCCGCTGCGGTGCGGACTGTCCTGGATACAGAGCGGGTTCGGATAGATTGCCATCCCTATCTACTCTAGTGTTATATGGTAGCTGACTTATGACCCATTGATGTAATTTCACAGGATTGTTCAAGTAGATTTGAAGTTCCCTCCAAAGCCTATAGTTTCCTCAGCTGCAAAGGACCTCATTAGCCAGGCTTCACTCTCTCTCTCCCTTCTAGTCTATAGTCTGTACTACTACTACCTCCGTCTCATAAAAATGGTCCTACTTTTTTTTTTGTTGATTTGATCGAATTTTAACTAAAGTTTTAGAAAATATTAATTACCCAAATGAAATTCTTAACTTTGTGATTCACTACTATAACTCTATAAGTACTGAATAACAATTTTTTAGAGCGTCACTTTGATAGTAGTACTTCCGAAATCTTTAGTGGGACAATCTTTATCACTTTATGGGACGGAGGGAGTGTCTCTAATATGCACGAAATGACTTCTGTCTGTTCTTATATTCTCATTTTACATGAATTTTTTACAGATGCTTTTTAAGGAAACTTCCCAACTCCTGCACAAGCTCCTTGAACATCCATGGATTGTTCAAAACGCCGATCCCTCCGGAGTTTATAGAGGTTGATTGATGTATATTGAAGTATTAAACGATATGTAAAATACTCCAAATTTGTGGGTAATATTGAAGAGAAGGTTATTTTTTTTACAGATGCTTGTTAAGGATTTTTTTTTTTTTTTTTTTTTTTAATGCATTTGATGCTTGTTTAACCAAAGGAGACTTCTGGGATACCTTGACCAACTAATAGTACTCCTTCCATTCCCAAATAAATGTTGTGTTTGAATTGCAAGAGCAAGTTTTGGAAAAACTAGTTTTTCTTTAAATTACAGAAAGTCTATTTTTTTTTTTTATTTGCAAGCATTTGACGAATATTTAGGAACAGTTTGACAAACAAGACTTTTTATACTCCCTCTATCCCAGAATGATAGTCCCCCTATTTTCATGGGTTTTACGAAGGAACTTTGAGTAATAATTAAGGCTACTTTTAATTATTCTAATGAAATCTTTGAAATTGTTCTTGATACACCATTATAAATACTATTAATATCAATTTTTAGATTCACATTAACATAATTATAAATAGCATTTATAACTGCTCAAAGTTCCCTCGTAGTAACAACGAGAAAAAAGGTGGACTATCTTTCTGGGACGGAGGGAGTAATTTTGAGAGAAGTTAGTTTCTCCCAAAAATCTTGTGGACTTGCAAACCTTTTAACAATAGTGTAGCTTGTTGACACATTGGTTGTACGGTTGTAACATTTTTTTAATTACTCTCTTGGCTTCCCTAAAGAATAGTTTTTTGACATTTTTCTTGATTGTCTTCATCACACTAATTTTTTTTATTTTAAATATCTTGGCTTTCACATTTTTTTTTTTTAATTTTACCTTCATGGTTTGGGTGTTTTTTTTTATCTTTTTATTTACCATCTCTTTAATTTTTATTTGCTTTCATCTTTTTGTTTTTTACTATTTTATTTATGTTTTTCATATTTTAATTTAATATATTTATGAATATTTTTTCATATTTTTCTATTGTTCCACATGTTCTGATTTGTTCTTTCTCTTGATTATCTTCACCTTTATTTCTTCTTTTAAAAATGTTTTTTTCATAAAGGTCCTTCTGCCTAAGTTTATTGCCAAAAAAAGACTACATAGTTTCAAAATTTCATGAAAATCCTTTTATATTTCAAACACTAGAATACTTTGATAGCTGAAAAGAAAGAGGGACTGACTTTTCGACATAGTATTTTATTAACCACGTATCTATTAGAGAGGGAGTATTAGTCATTTCCTGATACTTAATATTTGTTATAAAGTATCAATTGAATGTTAAAAGCGTGAGTTATTGAAACTGAAACTTTTACATATTCAAGTTGACACTTATAAACATTTAAATAGACTCATTTAGCAAGTGTCAATGTTAGTGCTTAGAAGTGTTGGCATGTGTTAATAAGCGTTGTTAGTGCTTAAAAGTGTCTATGCCAATATTTAGAAGTCTTTAAAAGTGTCCTTTGGTATACTGATGAGTGTCAATGTTTAAGAAATATCAATGTTAGTGTATTAGAATTGTCTGTCTATGTTTAGAAAGTGGCGGTGTGTGTGAGTATTTATAAGTGTAGTTTTAGTGTTTAGAAGTTTCAATTTTAATGTTTAAAAACGTGTGTTACTAAGTGACAGCGTGAATTAATAAGTTCCAATTATTTACGCGACCGCCACCTCATGGTGTTAATAAGTTTCAGTTATTTACAATACTGACACCGCATGTTTTTTTTTTTTTTGAAGAAAAAAAACACTAATAGCATTGATAAAGGTTAAGAAGATGGTGCTCCACAACGATCGGAGACTCATCCCAAAGATAAAGATTGATACAAAGGCGAACAATCGTCATTAATCTAACTGCCACAATAAAAGGGCATAATACATCTTGATTAGGATCCTCTATTCCTAAACCAAATCTACATGGAAAGTCCTTATGAACAATGGCTTGTGACGCGCAAATGCTTCTCCAAGTTACACTTGGACAAGGCCTAACATTAACCTTCAGAAAACCCACAATCGGTAAAAATTTGGCGTCAAAGACATGACTTAATGCATTTGGGTAGGCAAGAAATGCCCAACCAAATATCGCAAGTATTGCAACAATGAATCAAAATAAAATACGAAGGCTCTCAACAAGGAGAGAAGGCGTAGGCTCTCAACAAAGGGGAGAAGACAATGACTCTTGACAAAGGAGAGAAAACAAATAACATAACAAGATGTAACGCAATGACTTTAAGATATGAAAAATGGTGAATACCGAATTATTTTTGTAGCGAGTTGATTGATCGACGTGAAATGTCGCCGGAAATTGAGATTGCATGGAATGAATCTCCTCTTCACGAAATTTATGAGAATTGCGTGTTGCACCAATCCATTTATTAATGAAAAACAATAATTTTTTCCTAATTTAAACATTAATCATTGAATGGATCAATGATCATTCACTGATTAATGTTTAAATTAGGAAATGAAAAAAATTAGTAGGAAGATGGACTGATAGCATAACAGAAGACAAAGAAGGGGAATCAGGAAAAAGACGACAGGGTGGGACAGAAAACAGATTTTTTAGGGAACACCGCATGTTTTAGAAAACCTATTTTTATGAATTGGGAAAACTGACTTTTGATAAGATTTAGCATAATGAGAAAATAAAATAAAAATAATTGAGACTTTTTAACAAATATCACTCTAATGATTTTCTCTAGTCTAATAATTTTCGACAATACTCTTTATTTTAAATATATTATTTCCTCCGTCCCAAAGTATATGTCCACCCTCCCATTTATACGAAAATTAAGAAATGGTGGAAGTGATGTAAGTGTTGTGAGTATAAAAGTAAAGTAGGAGAGAGAATGAGTGAGAGAGAATAGTAAGATGATTAATGTTTTGACTATAAAAGTAAAGTATGAGAGAGAATGAGTGAGAGAAATAGTAAAAATTCTTTGTTATTTTTGGAAATAGACATATACTCTGGGACGGACTAAAAAGAAATGGTGGACATATACTCACGGAGGTAGTATGATTTTTTTAGCTCTAAATATATTATGGCTCAACAAGTGTAGATACAATCAAGTTAATACTTTACCTAAATATAAGTACAATGATAAACTAAGCAATTAACCTGAGTTGAAATTGTAATTTTCCAAATATATTCACATACTTAATGATAGTATTTTTGTAGTGCATTAATAATTATATTTGAATTTTTATGAATATGAGTGTATTTAATGATGTGGTGGGTGTGAATAGCAACCTTCAATTTTTTACTCCTCAAAAATTGGGACAATTTCAAATCGAATTTCTGGGCTGCAACATCTTACATTCTTATATCAATTCCAATTCAGACCTCCCTCAAAGCCCTTCTGAAATTCAAATCTTGAATGAAAAAGTGTCCGTTAGCACCCGCTTTGAAATCCTCCTAACCGAGTTAGAAGTATCCGTTACGATTAGAGTTTCATCTTCTATATAATGACTCACACTTGTTCAATACAGAGGGTAGTGTGTGTATATATAAATGTAACCATCTGTCTCCGATCAATTACGCCGTCAGGAAATTTCAGTCAACCGGAGTTAGCCGATCTAGTTGATTAGAAGAGAATTATGGACCCAGAAGGTTAAATTTCTGTCTTCTTCCACTTTAATTTTCCTTTTACATGAACGCATGAATGGAATTATGTAATGTTTGGGTAAAATAGAATGTTAGGGTTTTGATGAATAGAATATTTGGCTATTCATGCTTGTTTTCTACTGTTTTGATTTATCTATCGTTTAATCAATTTTTTTTTTTTTTGCATCCTTTTCTACTTTATTTTTTTAGTTTGCTATGTTAGGGTTTTGTTTTCCACAGTTCATTTTTTTTTTCCCCATATAAGGTTGATTAAATGGGATTTCTTTGTTGAGTCCTTTTTAAGAATCTCTACATTTTCAATTGGGTTCTAATGTAGCCAATTAGAGTTTAGTATGTCTTATACTTCTTTTTATGGTGATGGGTACTTGATTATGTTTGAAATATTCTGTTCAAAATTGTGTCAGTCAATTACTATAAACCAGATGGGTATTTCTTCATTTTATGATTATTTCCATCATTCTTCATGATTATTTATATATATGTTATGTTTATAATTAAGGTTAATTTCTTGACAAACAAAATTAAAGGAAAAGAAAAGAAAGGTTGAAATGGGCATGTTAGGGTTTTGTTTCCCACAGTTCAAGATTTTTTCTCAGATAGAGTTCATTAAATGGGATATCTGTGATGAGTACTACTTTTTAAGAATCTCCACCATTGAAGTTGGGTTCTAATTTAGCCCATCAGGGTTTATTATTTCTTGTCTTCTATTTATGGTGATGGGTACTTCATTAAATTTGAAATTCATTCTGTTGAGAATTGTATCAGCCAATTACTATAAACCAGATGGGTATTTCTTCATTTTTATATCATTTTTCATGATTATTTGTTTATCTGATGCGTTTAAATGAGGTTAATTTCTTGTCAAACAAAAAAAAAAGGTTGAAAAGGGCATGTTGTTTTGGCAGTGAATTGGGGTTATTTTCAAAAACCATAACATTATTTCACATAGTTCATTATTATAAACCTGATGGGTATATCTTTTATTTTATGATTATTTCCATCATTTTCATGATTACTTACATATCTGATGGGCCTAATTGAGGTTAATTTCATGACACATAAATGGAAAAAAGGCTGAAAGGGGCATGTTTATGAGGGAGTGAAAGAATTTGTGATTATTATCCAAACCCATAACATTTTTTTTGCATGATTCATTATCAAAAGCTGGATTCAAATTATTCCTTTTTTTAGACTAATGACTATGTTTGTTCCAACCACATATCATTATTTTGGTTCTGTTTTCTTTTTAATGTCATGGGGTTGTTATTTTTTACGTACCCCCATAATTTTTTTTACACTAATACACACACACATATTGAAGTGTGTCTCGAGCCGAAGAGTCTGGACCCACTTTATGATATTTTGAATTATTAGCCCTTGGCTGAAAATGTGTCACTGACCACCCTAACCTCTGTCGTAGCAACAAGCAGGCTTAATTACCACTAATTTTCTTAAGTTTTGATTTTGTGTTTGCACCTCCCAGAAGAGAAAAAGAAAGCCTGTTTGTAGAGTCTCATTTTTATTATGACTAACTGTATGGCTTACTTACCAATTGACCTATTCTGAATTGTATCTAGAGTTTCCTAAGGCCCAGTGGAGACAACTCCAATTCGAGATTGTAGTCTTTACCAAAAAAAGAATGATAAAAGATTGTTTGGGTGGGTTAGCTTGCAGTTAGATATAGCATTGAAATGGATAAATATATAGGCCATGCTCATATCACTTCCAAATTTTTCACATAAATATGAAATTTTGTTTGCAGTCATCAATTTTAGGGCCCTCATGATCAGTTTTTACTGCTTTGACAAATATGTGAGCAGAACGGCAACATTTGTGACTGCCCATTAGGTTTGGCATTTACTACTTCTAAGCATAATTAATTTTGCATGCAATAAGATGAAAAAAGATGTGTGTGTGTGTAATTTCCGAGGTTAAAGCCTTTCTCTAGAGCCTGCAAGATCTGACCTGTCCTTCTTTTTATATATATAATTAAATTGGACATCTCTTACTCCATTTTCAGTTTCTATTTGAGGCTCTGAACTGTAGATTCCAACAGAGTTCATCTTTCCCCAGTTTTTTTGTAGCTTAATTGTTACTCTTTTCATGGATTTATATTTTGAAAACATAGTATGGCCCCCGCCGTGAGTAAATGAATGTGTATGGAGTCTCATATCGAACTAAAAGTCTCGTGAGTCTAGTTTCATTCACTTGTTTGTGATTCAAGGACTCTGAGAGAGGATTTCAGAAATAAAACGAAACTTGAACAATCCGAAAGAACAAATACATGATGATTTCCCAGTTGGCCCATCGATTAATAAGTGTTGTACATTGAACCTGGAATTCTATAATTTTCTGGATGGCGTCCTATCCTGATCTGTCTTTTGCTTTCTCTCATAATTTTAATATTCTTAGTTGTTTATACAAGGCTGACCGTCGGGGCTTTTGCTTGACCTGTATGAATTTATAGCTGCAATTATGTGAATCTGTAATTGCATTATTAGCTCATTCAATATATTGAATTTAACACAGGGGAAACCTGTCGTTATTATGTGATCCGCAGAAGGTGTACAAGTGTCTTATCATGATCCACGTAGGGAATTTCCACAAGAATGCTAGGTTGCTCAGAATAAGAAAGCTTGGACAAACAGGGTTGTTCCTTTTTCTTGTCCACACACGGACATATTTTTAATAAACTAGCATGTGCGGTTATGAATTCAAGAATAAGTATGTTTTCTTGGTCTGATACCTATTTTCCCTGTACCCTATTTCTGTATTTGTAACTCTGTTTTTCTCATTCACCTTTTTCGAGCATGATATCTTACATTTCCATCTTGGCCATTAATTTATGGAGTGAATGAAATGCTCACTATTGCGACCTTAATTATGCATCTATCCGTGGTTTATATTTTAGTATGTTTTATATTGTGGGGGTTGTCTTGTCTATTTGGACTCACACATACACCTGCATGCATGCTACTTGCATTGTAGAATTTTGCTGCTCTTACTTCATACACAGGGATCCTGACATGCTCTTTTTATGCAGCCTGTCAAGTCAACGAGTCAAGAATTCAGGCCCGATTTTTTGTGCATGATTCAGGTTTGTTCGATTATTTAAGCAATATTTGATTAATATTTGACCTGGAAAAATGGTGTTGAGCTGCTTTTAAAAGCGACTACCTTTATTTGTTTGTATTATTTATCTTTCTCTATTTGAATCTATAGTCGTGAATTTAATTTATGCTTCCAACTTCTTAATGGCACATCTTCATTAATTTGGATCATTATTTGGTTAAACAATCTCCATTAAAGCGATGTTTTCTCGTACTTTTGTCATTAGAAGTTTAAGTGCTGGTCACCGGCCTTGTGGAGATCAAACGATGAAAGTTTAAGTGCTTGTCAAAGAAGGTAACTCTTGTTTTTATTTTCTTATTTAGTAAATATTTTTTTGGCAAAGATTTCAGCTTTATGTTGAACTTAGAAGAGGTATATGCGAGGTTTAACGCAATGTTTTCGAACAATACAAAGAAGCCCATGAATCCCAAAGGTTAGTGATTTCTTCACGTGTGCATAAATTCCTTTGGTTCAATGTGGTGTTTTAAGGGATGAATCTTTATTACTTGCAATGTTGTGAGCTTATTTAATGCGTTGTGGAAATTCATTTGGTTGGTTGGTGGGGTTTGATTTTGTTTTTCATTTGTTTGCTTTTGGTTTTATATTTATTTCATTTATTATTCCTTCTATTAGTTTTTTAAATATTTTTAATTTTATTTGTTTATTATATTTATTTATTATGTCTTTCTTTCTTTTAATTTTTTTATTTTCCTATTTTTCTTGATTTT
Organism: Campanula takesimana; assembly: GCA_026119855.1. NCBI lineage: Eukaryota > Viridiplantae > Streptophyta > Magnoliopsida > Asterales > Campanulaceae > Campanula > Campanula takesimana. The sequence goes on along the minus strand of JAOWBW010000190.1, from coordinate 1,394,981 downwards.
CTTTACACTTATTTTCTCTTTCAAATATCTTCTTGGATTTCACTATTTTTTATTTTTTTATTTTACCATATCGTTACTTTTACTTTGTTTTCTATGTTTCCTTTTATTTTTATTTAGTGAATAGTTTCTTATTTTTATTTATTGTGTTTATTTATTTCCAAATGTTTGTGCTTTCCTTTTTATCTTGATTTTTCTTCACAATTATTTCTTCTTTCAAAAACCTTTATGGCTTTTACTGTTTTTTTTATTTTATTTTACCGTCTCTTTACATTTACTTTGTTTTCTTTGTTGTTTATGTCATTTTATTTTTCCTATTTATTTTTATTTATTTCGTTCATTATTCCTTTTACTATTTTTTAGATATTTTTAATTTTTTATGTTTGTTATAGTTTTATTTATTATGTCTTTCTTTCTTTTCAATTTTTTCAATTTTCCTATTTTTTCTATTTTCTTTACACTTATTTTCTCTTTCAAATATCTTTATGGATTTCACTGTTTTATTTTTCTTTTTTTAATTTTGCCATATCGTTACCTTTTCTTTGTTTTCTATGTTTTTTACTTCCTTTCATTTTTATTTATTGGTATTTTCTTATTTTTGTTTATTGTGTTTCATTCTTTCCAAATGTTTATGCTTTTTTTTTTCTTGATTTTCTTCACACTTATTTCTTCTTTCAAATACATTTATGGCTTTCACTGTTTATTTTTTTATTATTTTATTTTACTATCTCTTTACATTTACATTATTTTCATTGTTTTTTACTTCCTTCTATTTTTATTTTCTTATTTATTTTTACTTATTGTGTTTCTTTCATTCCAAATGTTAATGCTTTCCTCTTTTCTTGATTTTCCGCACACTTATTTCTTTTTCAAATACCTTTATTGTTTTCACAGTTTTTTTTTTTATCCTTTTATTTACAATCTCTTTACTTTTGCTTTATTTTGTGTTATTCTTTATTATATTTATTTATTTTTATTTTTATTTTTTACTTTTTAATTTTTTTACTATGGTTTTGATTTTTATGCATTATTTGTTTATTTATATGCTTACTTATTATGTTTCGTTTGTCCCTAAATTTTTTTTTGTTTTCTATTTTTCTTGATTGTCTTGACACTTATTTCTTCTTTCAAATATCTTTGATTTTAATTTTCTTGTGTTATTGGTGTTGTTTTTTGTTTTTTTATTGCATTTTTTTTATTTCTTAATTGATTTTATTGGTGGTGTTGTTGTGTTGTTTTTTTCTTGTAATTTTGAGATTCTTGTTGTTGTCATTTTCCAACTGTTATTGTAATTGTTATTCCGGTAGTAATTTGATATTCCAAATTTTGTTTTCACTTGTTCTTGTTTCTTGTTGTAGTTAGTAGATCATTATTGTTTCTATCGACGATGTTTTCTCTTTGATATCTTGTGCACAAATATGTTTGGTAGAAAGCTACTCTCTATCTTTGTGCATTTCAAGGGCTGCTTGGTCTTGTCATTGATGGCTGTAATTTTGATATGAATGAGGTAGTTATAAATGATTCTCCACATATCAATATCTCGTGTAAGCATTGTTTCAATCTTGTGCTGTATCATTGACAGGTAAGATGTTTACCTTAATGAGGTAAGAGTACATTTGTATATTTGGTAAGTCAACTGTAATCTTGTGGAATAAAATGATAGTTTAATCTAAAGGAAAAAGATGTTCAAATCATGTTTGTTGTTGTTAATAGGTATTTTTTCTTACGAAATGACTTTGATTTTGCTTTCCAAGGATGCCAAATTGATAGAGTGAGACAAGATATGAGCTTTAGCCTTTTGGTAAAACATTCACTAAATGATCATCAATTGATGTTTGATGCTCAGTTAATCATTTGCCTGGATTCCTTAGTATGCTGGCTATCTTTTTCTAACACTTATTTAGCGTTAGTTATGTTATCGCACATTAATTTACTTGTACATGATTAACTCTGACCCGGAAAAATGCCATTTAGCTTTATTTAAAGGTTGCTTTCATTATATGTTTTTATAGCATATCATTTTCTATTTGATTCTGTAGTCATGAATTTTAACTTCTGCATCACATAATCTTTATGTTGCAACTTTATTCGTATCAGTATTTGGTCAAAGACGTTTAACTCATGAGGGAATATTTCTCGTAGTTCTGCCATTAAAAGTCGAGTTCTCGTTGGTACCTTGGCGACCGATTTCCTTGGGAATTTTATAAATAATTTCGGGATTGAATTTTTTTCCCTAGTCTTTGAGGTGCCTGAATTGTGCACATTATTATAACACATCTGAATGCATTGAAGGTAATCTCGTTCTCTTTGACTTTTTACTAAATGTTTATTCAGGAAAAGGTATCAGCTTCACATTGCAGCTCTTTTCTTGTGTCATTAGGACAGCAAATTATCATTGTAGGCAAAAACCTTTTGTATTTTATTCTATATGTTGCTTCTCTTGCCAAAATCCTCCAAATGATCTTCAATTCATGGCTAATGCTGCAGTTTATTTTTTTCTTGGTATGCTTGCTATCTATTTATAATTTATTAAAGTTAGGTAAGGAAAGATATAAGTAAACTTACTTGTTTATGCAGGCCACTTAGAAAAGAGTAAAGATATTAGACCCGATTTTTTCTATATGAATCAGGTTTGCTCGTTTTCATAAGCTATATATGATTAACAGTAATTTTACATGCAATTTCAGTTTTAGGATGAAAATTTCCAAGTCTTGGAGGTGCAAAATATCCAAACGCAACGAAGGTAATCTCTTGCTTTCTTTTCCTTAGTTACTAAACATTTTTAGTGAAAGGTATGGGCTTCACGTTGATCTAAAAAGAGGTAGAATGCATGAACGCAATGTTCTCCGAAAAATTTGAAGAAGCCAATGTATACCAAAGGTTAGTGATTCCTTCATGCAGGCTTACATTCTTGTCACGTGGCATTATGAGTTGATGGGCAAGTTCGTGTGGGGTTTAAGGTTATTGTTGCTCGTCTTTCTCTTAATTTAATTTTGATTTTTCTAGATTATTTAATTACTTATTTTAGGAGTTTGTTTTTGTTGTTAATGGCCGAGTTGTGTTTCAATGATTAATTTTGCTTTGTGATCGTGGTTATTATTTTTATATTATTTTGATTTACTTTTTTGATTTTTTGGTAGTTTATAGAGGAGTTATGTTGTCTTCAAATGCTAAGTTCATTTCATTTATGTTTTTAACATCATTTTTGTGGTTTTTTGTTGGAATGTTAACGGTCAAGTTGTGATTTATTTATTTTTATTATTTTGTGATCGTGATTGTTTATTGTTGCTGTACTCTTTTGATGGAATTATTTTAGGTTTCCTCTTTCAGTTTTTGTATTTTTGAGAGGGATTATGTTGTTTTCAAATGCTAATGTGAGATTTTGTATTGAGTTTTTTGACGTTACTGTTGTTGTTTCCTGGAAATTCATGTGGTTGATTGTGGTTGATTTTTTTTTTTTTTAAATTTCTTATACTATTTTATATTGTTTGGATAGTTTTAATTTTAATTGTTTTTATTCGTTATGTTTCTTTCTTTCTTTCCAAATGTTCCTGTTTTCTTGTTTTTCTTTATTTTCTTCACACTAGTTTATCCTTTCAAAAATATCGTCTCTTGGGTTTCACACATTTTTTACCATCTCTTTACTTTACTTTTCCTTATTTTTATTTAATTTTTCTTATATTTTTTTGTCTACACGCTTATTTATTGCATTTTTAAAGATGTTTTCTTATTTTTATATTATATTTTTTTCTTTCCAAATGTTTTGTTTTCGTGGTTTTCTTCAGATTATTTTTTTCTCCCATTGTTTTCTTTTTCATGTATTTTTCCTTGATATTCTGTTTTTTTTATATTTGCTTTTATTTTTTTATATTTTTTTATTATCATTTATTATATATTTTTCATTAATTTTCTTTTGATTTTATTTTTTTGTTATTTTTTCTTTTACTATTTTATATAGATTTTAGATATATTTTATTTTATTCATTATATATCTTTCTTGCCAAATGTTTCCGTTTTCTAATTTTCATGATTTTCTTCACACTTTTTTTTCCTTTAAAAATCTTCTTGATTTTTACACATTTTTTCCTTCACTTACTTTTCTTTGTTTTTTGATTTGATTTATATATTTACGTCTTTAATTTTCATTTTTAGACGTTTTCTTATTTTTATTTTTTTTATTCAGTTTTATTTACTATGTTTCTTTCTTTCCAATTGTTTTTATTTTCGTGTTTTTCTTGATTTTCTTCACATTTATTTCTTCTCTAAATATCTTCTTGGCTTACACAATTTCTTTTATCTTTTCTATTTTTTATTCATTGATTTATTTCTTTGTTTATATATTTTTTAATTTTCATTTTAGATATTTTTTTTTTTTATTATGCTTCTTTTATTTTCTTGATATTCTTCACACTTTCTTCTTTCAAATACCTTTATTGTTTTCTCAACTTTTTATTATTGTCTTTTGATTTTGATCTATTTTCTTTTTCAATATTTTTTGTTGTTATTTTGCTTTCATATTTATTTTTATTGATATTTTTATTAATTATGTTTTTTGTTTGTTTCTTTCGTCCCAAATGTTTTGTTCTCTTGTTTTTTCTTGATTTTCTTCACACTTATTTCAATAAATTTTGTTTTATTTATTTTAATTTTTCCATCACTTTTCTTTTTTTCTTTATTTTTCGCCTCTTGTGTCCTCTCCACTTAAGGATTCATGTTAGCCAACCCTAAATCAGTTTGAGACTAAGGTTTTGTTGTTGTCGTTATTGTTATCACTTTTCAATTTATTGATCTTTTATGATCAAAACTTTGATGTAGCTACTTTCTGTTTTACTTGTAGTATTTTGTTTGTGTCATTACTTTTCACATTGAAAGTTTAGTTTGTTGTTGTTCATATGTGAATTTAGATATTGTTTTTGAAGTTTTTGGGCTTGATTTCTAGATATTTGTTCGTTCGTTCCGATTTTGATTTTTGAATGGCTTTTTGGTGTTATTTTTATTTATGTGAGGAATTTTGTTGTTGATGTTGTTTTCTAGATGTAAATTTGAGATTGTTATTTTCGTTTTGTAAATTTTTGATGGCTTTAGTTTTTTGTTTGTTTTATCTTTAATTGTAATTTTGTGTGGTATTTTACTTCTTGTTTGATTGTAAGTCTTAATTTTTTTTGTAGTTTTTATTGTGTAATTGGTGTTATTTTCTTATTGCAATTTTATTTTATTTTATTTTTAGGTTTTTTTGCTTAAACTTAAAATTTTTGGTTTGATTTATTGGTCGTGTTATAGTTTTATTATTATTTATTTATTTATTTAAAGTAAGTTTGAAATTGATGTTGTTACTGTTTTCCAATTGTTATTGTCATTCCGACAGTATTATTATCCAAAGTTGAGTTTTTTTTTTCTTCTTGTTATTGTCCTTGTTCTTGTTTCTGTCAATGATCATTGTTGTTTTTATTGATAATATTCTTCTTTGATATATTGTGCACGGATACGTTTTGCAAAGAGCTAATCTGTATCTCGTGTAAGCATTTCTAAAAAAGATAACGGTGTTCCCTCACCTTTTCGCTCTTTGTGAGAATTTGTTTGAATCTCGTGTTGTATAATTGACAGTAATCTTGTGGAATAAGATTATAATTTACTTTTAAAAAAAATGTTGTTGTTGTTGTTAATAGGTATCTTTACTTGCGAAATGAGTTTGATCTTGCTTTCCAAGGATGCAAAATCGATAGAGCAAGATAAGACGAGCTTTGGCCTTTTGGTGACAACAAAATGAACATGTTCGCTTTCCACACCCTTCCAAATGCACGTCTCTTAACAACTTTTGCAATCATGTGTCCTTCCTTGGTGAGTGTGGCCTATGCTAATCACCGTACTCTCTTATCATGCCATAAGGGCAATAAATTACATTTGCAGGTAATCATGGACCTTTCAAATTTGTTTATTTTGCTGATATATTTTTGGTTCCTACAAAATGTATTACTTATAGTGAATGCTGTCCCTATATGTTGCCTTATCATTACAAGAATTCACCAAATGATCTTCTATTGTTGGTTTCACATACTGTAGTATTCCAGCTCTGTATGATAGTCTAAACTTGAGTTTACTAACATTTCTCTTTTCTTTCCCAGGCTCCCTCTTTTTGTTTTATAGTGCTATGATGTACAGGACTCTCTTTATCGTTAAAGCTGCCATGTAAATTGGAGCGCAAAGTGGGTTGTCTACAAAAGGCACTGAAGACGTTATTCTGGTACTTATGAGCTCATCTAACCCTTATTACTCCCTCCGTCCCAAAATGATCTTCCTACTTTTTTTCCATTAGGATAGTAAATCAACTTAAAATCATTACTCAAAGTTCATTCGTATTAAGTAGGGATGGCAACGGGTCGGATACGGTTCGGATATTGCAAAACCCGTATCCGACCCGAGGTCACTGAACCCATATCCGTATCCGGCTAGGGGCGAATCCGTATCCGCCCGAAGATCCGCCCAATTTAATAAAAAAAAAAAAAATTAAACTTGGAAAATCGAATCGGAATTAAGGAAAATCGAATCCGAAAATCAAATCAATCGGAAAACGGAAAATCGAATCCCAAAAATCAAATGAATCACGAAGAAAACGTACCTGACTTTGACTTCGATTTGGTAAAGGGAGAGAGATGAGAGACGGCGATGATTAGCCCAGATCCAAGGTCGTCGTCGATGAGGTCCGTCCTCTATCCTTGCTCTCTCTTCGTGTTCGTCGTCTTCTTCTTCTTCTTCGTGGCCGGATCATCGCGGCGTCGTCGTCGTCGTCGTCGTCGATGAGGTCGGTGACTCGGTCGCTCGGTTCAATCATCGGCGTCGGCGGTCGACCTCTCTCTCTCTCTCTCTCTTGACGGTGGTATTGAAAAATAAAGAAAACCCTATGACTACCTCTCTCGCCTCACACTCACACACAGACACAATATATAAACAAGGGTGGGGTTGTAATTATAATTTTACATAAGGGTAAAATAGTAAATAGCCATCCCAGGATTGTATACGGGTCGGATACGGACGGATCTCGGGCAGAATCCGAACCCGTATCCGAACCCGCCGGATGATTGTCTCGGATACGGATCGGGTTCGGTAAAATTGCCATCCCTAGTATTAAGGGCCGAAAAAGTAAGAAGATCATTTTGGGACAGAGGGAGTATTTAATACTTGTGATGAGTAGTGAAAAGAAGAAGGTTAACTTCCTTTTGTTGACAGTGTATGTGTTTAGGTAATCTGGACGAGTAATAGGTCTTCCCCCTGTTTTTGGAATAAGTTGACATGTTTTTGGAATAAGTTGACAGCTTTTGCTTGTTGGACTTGACGATTGAATTTAACTTTCCATAAATTTGCAAGCACGATTTTGATATTCTAGGTTTCCTTTACGCTGATTTGTCGATTACTGATCCCTTCGTTCAAGGGTCTTATTATGATCCAAATAGGAATTTTTCACAAGGAATGCACATTTGTAACTGATGTACTAACTAACAACAATTATTAAACTATTATGTGCAGTTATGGGTCCAAGATTAACAACAATATTATTATATTAGTATATTTTTTACTCTGATATCTTTACATTTCCATCTTGGCCATCAACTTATGGAGTAAATAGAATGCTCACATTGCAACCTTAATTATGCATCTTTGAGTGGTTTATATTTAAATATGTTTTATTTGTGTCTTGTCTATTTTGATTCACACATATACCTGCATGCTAGCTACTTTTTGTTTTTGACGATGTCCCAAGCCAGAGGAGAGGGATCGAACCCCAGACCTCACAGAGTGTAAGGCTTGGATTTACCACGCATGCTTGCTACTTAAATGGTAGAATTTTGCTGCTCTTTTACACTCCATACACATGAATCATGACATGCTCTTTTTGATGCAAACAGGTTAGCCTCGCTCCTGTTTTCCCTTGTCGTAAAGACAGCGAATTGTTTTTGTATGTATCATGGACCTCTTATATATGTTTCTCTATGTTGCTTCATATTACCAAAATTCTCCACATGACCCTCGGTTGATAGCTGATGTTGTAGCTCATTATCTGTATTAGTTGGTATGCTTAGTGTCTATTAATAATCTTTTACCGTCAGTTAGAAATAGATATAAATTAATTTACTTGTTTATGCAGCCCGGTCAAGTCAGAGTCAAGAAATCAGTCCCCATTTTTTGTACGTGATTCAGGTTTGCTCCATTTTATAAGTGATATTTGATTAATATTGGACCTAGAAGAATGGTGTTGAGCTGCTTTAAGACTACTAACTGTAATTATTTATATTCTCTCTTTTTGTGCCTTGTGGAAATCAAAGGATGAAAATTTTCCAAGTCTTTGAGTTACTTGGGTTATGTGCATTGTAACACATCAGAACACAATTAAGGTAACTCTTGTTTTTTTTACTTTCTTATTTTAGATAATACTATTTTTTAAAAAAATTGAGCTTCATGTTGAAGTAATGTTGAACTAAGAAGTGGTATAACCAAGGTATAAACGCAATGTTTTCGAACAATATGAAGAAGCGAGCCCATAAATCCCAAAGGTTAGTGATTCCATCATGTGTGCATAAATTCTTTTGATTCAATATGGTGGCTTTCTTGCGCTGTGGCAGTATGAGGTTACTTAATGCATTGTGAAAACTCACATGATTGATAGGGTTTGGTTTTGTTTTTCAATTCTTTGTTTAGATTTTATAATTATTTCATTTATTATTCCTTTTACTATTTTTTATTTTTAAATATTTTTGTTTTTATTTATTTTTTTATTTAGTTATTTATTATGTCTTTCTTTCTATTAATTTCCCCCCCCCCTATTTTTCTTGTTTTTCTTTACTTCTTTCAATATCTTCTTGGCGTTCACTATTTTATTTTTATTTTTTAATTTTACCGTATCTTTTTTTTTTACTTTGTTTTCTATGTTTTTCACTTTCTTTTATTTTTATTTCTTGAAGAGTTTCTTATTTTTTTGGTGTGTTTCTTTCTTTCCAAACACCTTTATGGCTTTCACTATTTTTTATTTCATTTTATCATCTCTTTACATTTACTTTGTTTTTGCTTCCTTTTAAATTTTTTTTCTTATTTTTTTTTATTTCTGATTTTTATTTTTTTTATTTACTTGTTTATTGTGTTTCTTTCTTTCCAAGTGTTTTTATGCTTTCCTTTTAATCTTGATTTTCTTCGCGCTTGTTTCTTCTTTCAAATACCTTTGTCACTTTCACTATTTATTTTTATTTTACCGTCTCTTTACGTTACTTTGTTTTCTTTGTTTTTTACTTCCTTTAATTTTTTCTTTATTTTTTAGATGTTTTCTTATTTTTATTTTTATTTTTATTTTTATTTATTTTCTTTCATTTCAAATATTTCTGCTTTCATTTTTTTCTTAATTTACTTCACATTTATTTCTTCCTTTAAAAAACATTTTCGTTTTCCCAATTTTTTTATCTTTTTATTTACCATCTATTTATGTTTTTTCTTTACTTTTCGTTTATTTGCTGCTATTTTTATTTCTTACTATTTTTTTATTTTTATGTTTTAGCTATTTTTTATTTCTTTATTAATATTTCTTTATTATATCTTTTCATCCCAAATGTTATGATTCTTTTGTCTTCACATTTATTTCTTCTTTTAAATATCTTGGCTTCTACAAGGTTTAATTCTTCCATCTCTTTACTCTCTTTTGTTTTCACCTGACACCATACGATCAAATATTGAAATAGTTGCTTTCTTTTTTCTTCAAAAATCTTTTGTTTTTGTGGTTTTTTTTATCATCAAAAGGGAGTTGTGTAGAATTGCTTTTTGTTTTTTTTTGCTATTTCATTATGTAATGTTAGTTTGTTGTTTGTGTTTGTGGGATACATATATCCGCAAATGTAGCGCCCACGTGTCCGATACATGCCTGCAGTAGCTTGCTATCTCGCGGATAAATCTATCTCTTCCGTGGATTCATCTTTGTTCTGTGGATTCTTTTGTCCCCCAGTTTCATCTCTTTTCCGCAGTAGCTTTCTATCTCGCAGATTCACCTTTTTCCACTCTTGCACTTTATCCCACAGATTCATCTTTGTTCTGCGGATTAAATTGTCCTGCGGTTACATTTCTCTGTCTTGCGGTTACATTTTTCCGTCCTGCAGATACATCTCTATACTTCTTCCGCAATTTGCGATTTGGCATTCGTTGAGTGCTTCCCACGAATAGACAAGGTCCGAGAAAGTCTTCCTAACAATCAGGATCGCCGAGGCACAGTGGATTGGAGGCTAGAATAATAAAGTTCACCATGTGGCTTAATCATAAGGTGACACTTGGCCTAGTTGTGTTTACAAGGGAGAATTGCGGGATGATCAATTGCTAAGGAGTGATGTGCAAGGCACATGGCCTCACTCATTGCCTATATAAATATCCTACAATGGAATTCATTTGAAGCAAGCTTAAGGGGATCATCTTACTCCACATCAAACTCTTTTTCTATAGAGAGTCACCCAATACTTGTCTCTCTCAGAAAACCCTCTAGTTCCTATTCTCACTCCTCTTCTCTATCCCCCCTTTGATGGTTCGTGTAACACTCACTTTTACCCATAATCTTAAAACATTATTCTGGAACTATACTCTAGTGAGGACTTAGTACCTAGAGTGTCATTACTTTTCTCATTGAAAGTTTAGTTCGTTGTTGTTCATATGCTAATTTCGATATTGTTTTTGAAGTATTTTCTGTCTTGATTTCGTGATAGTTATTCTTTTGTTCCGATTTTAGTTTTACAATGATTTTTTATGTTAGTTTTATTATAAATTTGTGAGCTATTTTGTTGTTGATGTTGTTTTCTAGATGTAAATTTGAGATTGTAATTTTTTTGTTCTTTTTTTTTTGTAAGTTTGTGATGGCTTTCGTTTTTTGTTCGTCTTTCTTTTTGTAATTTGGTGTGTTTTACTTCTTGTTTACCTATAAACTATAATCGTGGCACGTGACTTCCGCACGTGCCATCTCTGCAACCGTAGCACGTGACTCCCGCACGTGTTGTTTTTCTATGCTAACTTTACCGCATTGCGAAAGGAACAAAGTACACTCTTAGTGGTCCTTGGCTTGGACAGAGCCATATGCGTCCCCTTTACTTCCGCAGTAGCACTACCGCAGTGCGGTAGTAATAAATGTTATATTATCTGCGGTACCATGACTTGAACAAGGTCATGGGCACCCTCGCCCTTCCGCATTTGGGAACCACCTAGGAGTTATGGTTTGGAGGCTAGGATAGTGGATTCGCCACGTGGCCCTATTGGGGGACTACACGTGGCCTAACTAGTGTTAAAAGGAGAATTGCGGGATTGGTCCTCACGAGGGACACGCGGCATCACTCCGCGGTATCGTACGATCAAGCCAATAGGAGATTGCCAGCATGCGGTACGGAAATTAGATCCCTATAAAAATAACCAGCTCATCTGTCGAGGTCAGCTACAGTAACTACGTGCACTCTTGCTCCCGCAATACTTGTTCTCTCCTACCCTAGTTAGTCCCTATTCTCACTCCTCCATTACGTTCTCTTTGGTGGTTCTTGTGTAACGCCAGTTTAGACCCGCACTTTTATATCCGCAATACCTTTTCTTAGGACTAGTATCCTACAGCCTTGTTGTTGATGGGCTGTAGTTTTGATATCAATGAGGTAGTTATAAATGATACGCCACATAATTACTCGTGTAAGCATTGTTTCATTATCGTGTTGTATAATTGACAGGTAAGATGTTTACCTTAATGAGGCAATAGTACATTTGTATATTTGGTAAGTCAACTGTAATCTTGATAGTTTAATCTAAAAGAAAAAAATGTTAACTTATGTTTGTTGTTGTTGTTGTTCATAGGTATTTTTACTTACGAAATGATTTTGATTTTGCTTTCCATGGATGCTAAATTGATAGAGCAAGACATGATATGAGCTTTAGCCTTTTGTAAAAAATTCACTAAATGATAATCAATTGATGTTTGATGCTCAGTTAATCATTTGCCTGGATTCCTCGGTATGCTTGCTATCTTTTTACTAATACTTATTTAGCGTTAGTTATGTTATCACACATTAATTTACTTGTATATGATTAACTCTGACCGGAAGAATGCCATTTAGCTTTATTTAAAGGCTGCTTTCATTATTTGTTTTTATAGCATATCATTTTCTATTTAATTCTGTAGTCATGAATTTTAACTTCTGCATCCCATAATCTTTATGTTGCAACTTTATTCGTATCAGTATTTGGTCAAAGACTAACTCATGAAGGGAAAATTTCTCGTCGTTCTGCCATTAGAAGTCTTTGAGGTGCCTGAGTTGTGCACATTATTACAACACATCTGAATTCATTGAAGGTAATCTCGTGGTCTCTTTGACTTTTTACTAAATATTTATTGAGGAAAAGGTATCAGCTTCACGTTGCAACTCGTTTCTTGTGTCATAAGGACCGCAAATTAGCATTGTAGGAAAATCGTGGACCTTTTATATTTTATTCTATATGTTGCTTCACTAACCAAAATCCTCCAAATGATCTTCAATTCATGGCTAATGCTGCAGTTTATTTTTTTTCTTGGTATGCTTGCTATCTATATACTCCCTCCATCCCAGAGTATATGTCCACCCTCCCATTTACACAGAGATTAAGAAATGGAAGAAGTGATGTGAGTGTTGTGAGTGTAAAAGTAAAGTAGGAGAGAGAATGAGTGGGAGGGAATAGTAAATTGATTAGTGTTGTGAGTATAAAAGTAAGTAGGAGGGAGAATGAGTGGGAGGAATAGTAAAGATTCTTTGCCATATTAGGAAGTGGACATATACTCTGGGACAGACTAAAAGGGAAAGGTGGACATATACTCTGGGACGGAGGGAGTATAATTTATTAACGTCAGGTATGGATAGATATAAATAAATTTACTTGTTTATGCAGATGATATTGTGCTGATTGATGAGACAAAAGAAGGTGTTGAAAATAAATTGGAGTTGTGGAGACGCACTTTGGAATCTCGAGGTTTTAGGTTAAGCAGAAGCAAAACTGAATATATGGAGTGTAAATTTAGCAAAGTTGGAAGCAGAGAGGCAGGAGTGATCACATTCGATGGAAAGATTGTCCAAGCTTCCGAGTTCTTTCGCTATCTTGGATCTATTATCCAAAAAGATGGAGAATTGGATGGAGATGTGGCTCATAGGATTAAAGCAGGTTGGTTGAAGTGGAAGAGTGCCACAGGGTTTCTTTGTGATCGTGGCATGCCAAATAGATTAAAGGGAAAATTCTATCGTACGGCAATTAGGACTGCACTGCTTTATGGCACTGAATGTTGGGCCGTGAAACAGTGTCATATTCATAAGATGAATGTAGCGGAGATGCGTATGCTACGATGGATGTGTGGGCATACAAGAAAGGATCGATTGAGAAATGAGGTGATCAGGGGTAAAGTAGGAGTTGCGCCCATTGAGGATAAAATGAGGGAGCATCGTCTAAGGTGGTTTGGTCATGTGAGACGGAGACCGAGTGATGCACCGGTTAGGAGGCCTGAAGAGTGGAGAAGTGATAAAATGGCGAGGGGTAGGGGAAGACCCAAGCAAACTTGGATTAAGGTGATTGAAAATGATATGAGTTTACTCGGAGTGGATGAAGATGCGGCGTTGAAGAGGCCGGAGTGGAGGGCGAAAATTCATGTGAATGATGGGGGTTGATCGTACTTTTTATTATTATTATTTATTTATTTATTTTATTTTATTTTCTCCATCTTTTCCTCTCTTTCTCTCTCTCTCTCTCTCTCTCTCTCTCTCTCTCTCTCTCTCTCTCTTCTCTCTCTCTCTCTCTCTTCCTTTTATCACGATGGCATATGAGGATTCATGTTAGCCGACCCCAAATTATTTTGGGACTAAGGCTTTGTTGTTGTTGTTGTTGTTGTTGAATCAGGGTTGCTCGTTTTCATAAGCTATACTCCCTCCGTTCCAAAAAAGTTGAAACATTTACTTTGGAGTTGGGAAATTAATGAAAGGTAGAGAGAGGAAGAGAGAGAATTAGTGGGGGGGGGGGGGGTTGGAAAGAGAATGAGTGGAGAATAATGAGTGGTTGGGAGGAAGAGAGAGAATGAGTGGAGGATTATAAAAGTAATAAAAAGCTTCCATTTTTGGATTGTTGCAACTTTTGTGAAATACCCTAAATGGCAAAATGTTGCAACTTCCTTGGAACGGAGGGAGTATATGATTAACAATGCATTTTAATTTGTGCATCCCGAAATCTTTTAAGTGCTTCTTACCAGCATTATGGAGTTCAAATTTCTTGGAAATTTTACAAGCAATTTCAGTTTTAATATGAAAATTTCCATGTCTTGGAGGTGCAAAACATCCAAATGCAACGAAGGTAATCTCTTGCTTTCTTTCCTTATTTAATAAACATTTTTAGTGAAAGGTATGGGCTTCATGTTGATCTAAAAAGTGGTATATGGCATGAACGCAATGGTCTCCGAAAAAGGAGAATTGCACGACTGGTCCCCACAAGGGACACGTGGCATTCTATCGTGGATCTACACGTGCAAACCAGTGGAGGATCACCAGCATGCGGTACGGTGCGGTCCGGAATCCGTACAACTCTGGCTCCTTCCTATTAATACATGGCTTAGATGTCAAGGTCAGCTGCAGTAACCACGTGCACTTTGCTCCCGCAATACTTGTTCTCTCCTAAACCCTAGTTAGTCCCTATTCTCTTTAGTGGTTATTGTGTAACGCCAACATTAGACCCGCACTATATTATCTTTTAAAGACTACTACTATCCTACAACTTTAAAAGAAAAAGATTTAAATTTGTTTGTTGTCGTTGTTAATATGTATCTTTATTTACGAAATGAGTTTGAGTTTGCTTTCGAAGGATGCTAAAGTGGTAGAGCAAGACAAGATATGAGCTTTAGTGTTATGGTGACAAAAAAGTCAACACGTTAGCCTTCCGCACCCCTTCCAAATGCAAGTCTCTTAACAAACTTCTTCAAACAGGTTTCCTTTCCTTTGTTAATTGTACTACTTAATTTAATTTACTTGTATATGACTAACTCTTGAATCGAAACAATGCCATTCAGCTGTATTTAAAGGTTCCTATAAAAAATCTTGTTATTCCCCTCACTTATTTGCACACTATAGTGTTCCAGCTCTGTAGGTTAGTCTAAACTTGAATTTACTGACATTGCTCTTTTCTTTCCCACGCTCCCTCTTTGTGTTTATAGTGCTGATGGTACATGACACTCTTTATCATTAAAGCTGCCACGTAAAATCGAGGGCAAAGTAGGGTGTCTACGAAAGGCACTGAAGACATTAGTTCCGGTACTTATGAGCTCATCTAATCCTTATTCTTAAATACTTGTGATGAGTAGTGAAAATAAGAAGGTATACTTCTTTTTGTTGACTGTTTCTGTTTGGGTATCTCTGGGTAATCTGGATGAGTAAAGGTCTTCCTCCTGTTTTTGTACTCATGGACCTTTAAATATGTTTCTATTTGTTGCTTCACATTACTAAAATTCTCCAAATGACCCTCAGTTGATATCTGACCTTTTAGCTCATTATATGTATTACTTGGTATGTTCACTATCTAGTAAGAATCTTTTAACGGCATTCATAAACATATAGTATAAACTAATTTACTTGCTTATGCAGCCAGTCAAGTCAATGATTCAAGAAATCAGTCCCGGTTTTTTTGTGCGTGATTCAGGTTTGCTCTATTTCACAAGTGATATGTGATTAATATCCGACATGGAAGAATGGTGTTGAACTGCTTTTAAAGGCAATACCATTATTTGTTTGTATTCTTTATCATTATCTATTATCTGTAGCCGTGAATTTTAGTTTTGTGCTTCCCAAAATCTTCAAGGTACATCTTCATTTGGATCATTATTTGGTCAACAATCTCTACCAAAGCGATTTTTTCTCATACTTCTGCTACTAAAAGTGTAAGTGCTTTTCACCACCCTTGTGGAGATCATCCTTGGAAATTTTACCGGCAATTTCAGGATGAACTTTTTCCAAGTCTTTGAGGTGCTTGGGCTATGTGCATTATAAAACATCCGAACGCAATAAAGGTAACTCTTGTTTTTCTTTCCTTATTTACAAAATATAGTTAGGGAAAGATTTGAGCTTCATGTTGAAAGTAGAGGTATAAGCACAACATGAAGCAATGTTTTCGAACAATATGGAAGAAGACAATGAATCCCAAAGGTTAGTGATTTTTTTATGTGTGCGTAAATTCCTTTGGTTGAATATTTACAAAGCTTGAATATAATGGTTAAATGAGGGATGAATCTTTATTTCTTGCGAAGTTGCATGATGAGCTTAGTGCAATGGAAATTATATGGGGTAAGATTTATTTCGTGGGGTATTGATTGTTCGATTGCAAGTTCGTGTGGGTTTTAGGTTATTATTGTTGTTGCTTTTCTCTGAATATTTGAATCTTTTTTTTTTTCAATTTGTTTTATTGTTTAAATTGCGAGTTTGTGTTTATGTTATTTATAATCGAGTTGTGATTCAAAGATTATGGCTGTGTTTTGATTGTGATTTTTTTAAATTATTGTTGTATATTTGTGATTGTAGTGTTTTGAGAAGGGTTATGTTAATTTGAGATTGTCGTATTTGTGTTTTTGTTACTTTTGTGGTTTTGTGGGAATGTTAATGGCCGAGTTGTGATTATAGATTATTGTTGTTTTGTGATTGTGATTTTTTTTTAGGGTGATTATGTTGTTTTCAATTGCTAATTTGAGATCGTTGCATTTGTGTTTTTAGACTTTATCTTTGTGGCTTTGCTAAAATCTTTATGGTTGAGTTGTGATTGTAGATTATTGTTGTTTTGTAATTTTGATTTTTTGATTGTTGTTGTAGTTTTTAATTTCCTACTGTAATATTTCAAGGTTTTCTTTTCTTTTTATATGGTTTTGAGAGTGATTATGTTGTTTTCAAGTTCAAATTTGAGATTGTTGTATTTGTTTTTGACATTATTTTTGTTGGCTCGTGAAAATTAATGTGGCTGGTTGTTGGGGCTTGATTTGATTTTCATTAATTTGCCTTTTATTTTATATATATTTTGTTTATTATTCTTTCCTATTTTTAATTTTTTAAAGATATTTTTATATTATTTGTTTAGATGTTTATTTATTGTGTTTCTTTCTTTTCAAATGTTTCTGCTTTCCTGTTTTTTTATTTTTTTATTTCTTTACACAACTTTTTCATTTAAATATCTTCTTGGCTTTCACAATTTCTTTTATCTTTTTCTCTTTTTGTAATTTATGTTATATTTGTTTTTTCTTTATTTTTATGTTTTTCACTTCCTTATATTTTTATTTTTAGAGATTTTTACTTTTCTTATGTTGTATACTCCCTCCGTCCCGCCGGAAACTTCAAAAAAAAAATTATGGCACAAGAATTAAGGGAAAAAGTGAAAAAGGTGATGTGTTGTGAGTGTTGATAGTTGAGTGGGAGAGAGAAAGTGGGGTAGAGAATAGTTAGTGGGTTAGTGGATGTGAGTATGAGAAGTGGGACCCACTAATTAAAAAGTATTAAAAACTTTCCATTTATGGAATGTGCAATTTCTATGGGACGCCCATTTTGGTAAGTTTTGCAATTTTCGGTGGGACGGAAGGAGTATTTTTTATTTATGATGTTTTATTCCTTGATTTTCTCCTAACTTATTTCTTCTTACCTTTATTGTTTTCTCAAAAAAAAATTATCTTTTTCTAGATATTCTGTTTTACTGTTGTTTCATAAATATTTTTTATTTCTTAATATTTTTCTTTTTTATTTATTATGTTTTTTTATGTTTCTTTCATCCCATATGTTTTTTCTCTTGTTTTTTTGGTTGATTATCTTCGCACTTATTTCAACAAATTTTGTTTTTATAATTTTATACTCCCTCCGTCCCGCCGGAAATTGCAAAACTTACCATTTTGGGCGTCCCATAGAAATTGCAAAATCCATAAATGGAAAGTTTTTAATACTTTTTAATTAGTGGGTCCCACTTCTCATACTCACATCCAATAACCCACTAACTATTCTCTACCCCACTTTCTCTCCCACTCAACTATCAACACTCACAACACATCACCTTTTTCACTTTTTCTCTTAATTCTTGTGCCATATTTTTTTTTTGAAGTTTCCGGCGGGACGGAGGGAGTATATTATTTGTTTAAAAAAATTATTTATTGTGTTTCTTTCTTTCCTAATGTTTCCGCTTTCCTATTTCTCTTGATTTTCTTTTCGCATATTTTTTTCATTCAAATATCTTCTTGACTTCAATTTTATTTATCTTTTCTATTTTGTTTATTTACTATAGATATGCTTTTTCTTTGTATGATTTTTTTGCTTCCGTTCATTTTTTGTTATTTTCTTTTGTTGTTTATTTGTATATGTTTCTGTGTTTTTTCTTGATTTTCTTCACACCTATTTCTTCTTTTAAATACCTTTATTGTTTTCTCAATTTTTTTTTTATCTTTTTGTTTTTGATATCTTTTCTTTTCTTTATTTTTTGTTGTTATTTGCTTTCATATACATTTTTCTTTTTATTTTTTTATGTTTCTTTCATGTGAGATGTTTTTTTTTCTTGATTGTCTTCACGCTTATTTCAACAAATTTTATTTTATTTATTTTAACTTTCCATCAATTTTCTTTTTCTCTGTTTTCCCCAACTTTTATGACGACTCCATATAAGGATTCATGTTAGTCAACCCTAAATTATTTTGGGACTAAGGTTTTGTTGTCATTGTTTGTTACCTCTTTTCAAATTATTGTTGTTTTATGATTGTGGGATACCTACAAACTGCAACAGGAGCATGTGGTTCCGTACGTGCCATTTCTGCTTCCGCGTTAGCACTACCGTAACGCGGGAGTAGCCAGGTTACATTCTTACCGGTCCTTGGTTTGAACAAGGCCACAGGCACCAATCGAACCGCCGAATCGGAAAAAGTAGGTGCAATCATATCGCTTTCTATCGGTTAAGTTCATGAGTTGGAGATAAGCAGACTCGAACCGCTGACATCCGCCGCAAGGTAAACCACCGCCTCTCAGGTCCCCGACTGATTCTACCATAGAAGCCAACGATAGACAATAAACCCCCCCCCCCGAACCTTACAACTTTCATCGTATTGTGCTCTCCAAAGATCAACTCTTCTCCAAATCTCACTCAAAAGGTACTGGTTGGAATCCCATTCTAGCTAAGGATTCTTGTGGTTCTAGAGGATCCAGCTACAGGAGAACCAGGAACAGAGAGCTTCCCCCCTTTTCGCCGGCCCTTTGGTCTTAAGAACGATGGTTTTAACAATGAGTGATTGCCTTTCTCCGACCGTTACTGCCCAACCTGAGAGCGAACAGCTAATGCGTTCCATTTATTAAACAGGGTTATATGGTCGGTCCGTGACCCCTGGATGCCGAAGGCGCCCTTGGGATGATCTCGTAGTTCCTACAGGGTGGAGATGATGGGGTCGGTCCATGGATTTTCCTTTCGCCGCATTTCGTTCAAAGGGTTGAAGGGAGATAGTGCATCAAGTTGTTCGCAAGGGCCAACTTGATCCTCTTCCCCAGGTATCCCAGATAAGGGAACCCCAGGAGAGCCGCCGACTCCAACTACCATCCATGTACGATCCATACTAGATCTGACCAACTGCCCATCCTACATCATCTACGTTCTTGATGTTCTTGACAACCCATCTTTGTCTCAGTAGAGTCTTTCAGTGGCATGTTTCGGTCCTCTTTCCCATTACTTAGAAAAAGTGAGCCACCAGTTCAGGTACAAGATACTATCATTACCGCCTGGACAATTAAACATCCAACCCGTAATCGCAACGACCCAATTGCAAGAACAGAGCTCTACCAACTGAGCTATATCCCCCCGAGCCAAGTGAAGCATGCATGAAGGAGTAAGATGCTTCTTCTATTCTTTGATTTTTGAACGACATAAACCGACTTGGTAAATAGGTTCCATGAACTTTGGGCCTATACCCAATAAAGGCCCAATATACGCTAGTAACCTCGGCATCATCAAAGCCTAATAGGCCAACCTGAACTAGGCCGAGGCAGACAAGATTACGCGGAGATCATCATACCACGCCTAGCACGGTCTCTATGACGAGCCGAGTTAGGTAGTGTAAGACGACTTATCCCCACTCTTCAGTAACCACTTTGCTCTCCTAAACACAACTAGGAGTCTAAGGCAAAGGGAATCCTTACTTAACAAGGAGACCTTTTCTGCAAGGTAACAATGACTACAATCCTTATCAGGATTCTACTTTCCTAATATACGAGTTCTACAACAAAACGGACTCCGTGACTTCCTTGACGAGTCACGACTAATTCACCAGCGCCTATATAAACAGGTCCTCATACGATAAACTGTTAACGAATTCTCTTGGCTCTTACTCTAGTCAATTGATTTCTCTTTGTTTTATCTCACATAAGCGGATTCTTATTCTCACGCCGGAGGGCCTTCGCCGGTGAAGCCCCGGCTAGTTTACGTGTCCTTGTTTCGTGTGTGTAGATCCAGACGAGGAGGTTCTTCTTACTGGGATTATCCGAACCGTTAGACGAAAGCTGATCCGGTACGTTTCTTGCAGCATCAGTTTGGTTCCATTGCCGGGAAACGATCAATCGGAGAATTTTTCGTCCGGATAATCACATCTCCTCATGGCTGGCATACCGGCGGACGGTCAACCAGCAAGTGTAACGCTGGAAGGCGACCCAAATCCGTCACATCAGAACGTGGCCAACAAAGCCGCTCAAACTCAAAGGCTCCCTCCACCTCCGCCTCAACCCAATGGAGGAGGCAGGCATACTCGTTCAAAAGGACCTCCACCAGAGGTTACTCAAATTTACGGACGAAGGAGGCGAGCGGCTACGCAACCTCAAAATAGCGAGGCTGGTCCCTCAAGACCACAACCTTTAGATCGAAGGGCGTTGCTTCAGCAGAACCTAACAACGCTCCAACAATTGGCCGATGCTCAGAGAGCCCTCCTGGAGTATGACCCTGAACACTCTATGGCACATCTCCTCCAACCCTCTGGAACTAGAGGGGCTCATGAGGATAATAGGAGTAATCATAGGGAAATCCCACGTGTTAATGACCGGCGTGATCAAGGTCCACGTACGTGATGACCCTCCAGAAAACCGGGCAAACCGACTTGAAGGTCGACTTGGCCCAATTAACCGAAAAGGAGGAGACTTAAGAAATCAGATAAATCAAACGAGGGAAGAAGAAGCTGAGTCTCCTGAAGTAAGAATTGTAGGAGAAAGACGGCGAACCAGTTTGGGCTCAGATTGTGATATCCCTTGTCCCACGCCGTGAAGATGTGAATTTTAATTGTGATATATAACCATCAATTCACTCCTAATTGGGACCAACATCATTCATGGTCTTTTGGATTGGCAGTTCACCCAAGGTGATTGTACTTAGTTTGCCAGTACGTGATGCTTACATAGCGAACCAGTTAAGGCTCGCAAGTTCTCCCATGAAGCACGATCTTGGTATTCGATTTGAACCTTGTCATGGATATCCCTCATCCTACATCATAACAAAGAACATATGGACTTTAATTGTGATAGATAAGTATCACCCACTACCTCTAGGTAATGTCCTCCGCGGACCTTTGGTTGGGCCAGTCCACTAAGTTAGCACCACACTCTAATCCACCAACCACAAATATCTTGGGTGAACCAAAAGTCAACATATGATAATGTTCCCAGTAATAGTATGTCGATAATTAAATAGTACACTAAATTGTGATATCTTTCATCCCACATGAAAAAGATGTGGACTTTGGCTGTAGTAAGTATCCACCAGCTAGCAAGTATCCACCCACTGCGTATTTAGACTTTACAAGGGATGACGGTGATTTGAGTGGGTCAGATTGTCATGCCCCCTTACCCCCACATCGTTGATATCTGGACTTTTAGCGTGATTTTGAGATTGTTATTGTTGTGTTAGTTTTTGTTTATCGTAATTTTGAGATTGTTGTCTTTGCTTTCCAAATGTTATTATGAGACTGATATCCCCCATCCATCATCGGAAAGATGTGGACTTTGATACAAATTGTATCAGAGCGGCACCCGGCCTTGAGGCTTACAAGCTAGTCCGGGTGTACATTCTAGGGTATCGATGGGTCCTTGCCAGGGATGACAAAGATTTGAGTATGAGAGATTGTGACATCCCCATCCCACATCGAAAAGATGAACTTTGATTGTGATAAATAAGCTTCCACCATTACCTACTAATCATCAGTAACATCCATGGATTATGATTGTGATAATAAGCTTCAACCCATTACCCACTGAGCACCAATAACATCCGTAGACTTTTGGGTTAGAATATGGTAAGGCATGTGGACCCCAAGTTGCTTGTGCTCAGGAGGCAAGTGGGTGGTGCTTATGTAGCTGACGATTTTCGAGCTCGGGTCAATATAGAGGCATATAGACTGCTTTTGGGTTAGATCATTATTGTCGTTATTAGTGATGTTTTTTTTCTTTAATATCTATTGCACAAATATCTTTCGTAGAAAGCTACTCTCTATCTCTGTACATTACATGTTCTGTTTGTTGTTGCTGTTAATAGATTGTGTTTATTTTGATATAAATGAGGTAGTTATAAGTGAGTCTTTATACAATAGCATCTCCTCTAAGCATGAGTTCTCTGAAGAAAGAAACTTAATGGCATCTCGTTAACCTTCGCTATCTCTCTAACCGTGAGTATTTTTTCAATTTTGTGTACATCATTGACAGGTAATACGTTTAGTTTAATGAGTAAGGTAGTTTACTTCTCTTTGCTTGGTAATTCAATTGCAATCTTGAGGAATAATTTGTTTGGTAATTGTGAGTATTGTTTCAACTTTTTGCAAGGGAAAGGTCAATATTTCAACCTTACTTATGCATCTTATGGTGGTTTAAATTTTAGTATGTTTTATATTGTGGGTTGTCTTCTACAATCCATACGCATGGATAAGTTTGATCAATTTTAGTCGCAATACTCTTTTTTCTGTGTCATAAGGACAACGAATTGTTTTTGTAAGTAATCATGAACCTTTGATATTTGTGGTTACTTCACAATTTTAAAAATTGTTATTGATAAATCTCTTAATAATTTATCAATAACAATTTTTAAAATTTCACTAGGATGATTAACATTAATGCTTGATCAACCAGAAAAGTCAATCGTGGCCAATATAAATGGGATGGATGGAATACTTGTTTATGCAGCCAGTCAACGAGTCAAGAAACCAATCCTGATACTTTCTGCGTTTGAAGTTGCGGTATATGTTTTTTTTTTTTTTGCCTGTATTCCTATCAAGATCTCTCAAGTCATTTCTTGGTCTATGTATTGACTTTTCATACAAGTTGTGGTATATGTTTCTGCCTGTATTCCCATCTTAATTATCTATGGTCATTAGTGAAGCATTTGTATTATTGAGCTCAATTTTTTATTTTTTATTTTCAGTTTCTTACTCTGTTCCATTTCTTTTCTTCTCCTTTCTTATCATTAATCATCTTTAAATTTTTATAGAGATTAATAGTTTAGCATAAACTGTTAGTCAAAGTTCAAATATGGTCAACGAAAAGTATGGGACGGAGGGAGTATGTTTCTGCTTGTACGACGATCAATGGAAAATGGACTTTCTGTAGTGATCTATGGTCATTAGTGAAGCATTTGAATTGGTTTGAGATTTCATATTTTCGGTATTCATCTTCATCGTATTTTGAATTCAGGTTATTTCATGATCTTTCTCAACAATGTGAAGATTTCAGAAAAGACCATATCTGTTGCAAGGGTAGATGATATGGAGGAAGGACTCCCAGATATGAAGATCAAGGGTATAATGGACTTTCTGTAATGACTAGTTTATGAACTGCACCATTAGATGAGACAAGATCAAGGGTATAATGGACTTTCAGTAATGACTTTTACACAATTGTTAATTAAGTAATTTTTTTACTACCAAATTTGTAATATTAATATAAGCCAAACTGTTTATTTTATCCATTTCCATTGTACTTTCAGTGTGCAACGGTATTTCATCTTTATCATTATACTTATTTCTTACAAAAATATCACTGTGATTTGTTGTATTATTCAACCTCGATATTGCGGATCGAGGCACGGATTGGTCAGGGAGGAGGATTTGGGGTCAAATATGTATATTTTTCAAAGTACAATGGTTTTCCTTTAAGAAAAAATGTTTAATGATAAAAATGAAACACCCTTGAAAAGGCTATCAATGAAAATGGAGTTTGCATGTATAATGAAAAGTTGTACCTGAGGGCAATGAAGGGTTGCAAGTATGATTAGAAAAAGCATAAAATGGCGATATATATAGAAAAGAAATACTCTCTCCGTTATATATGTCCATTTTTCTTTTTTAGTCTGTCCTAAAATATATGTCCACTTCCAAAAATGGCCAAAATTATTCCTCGCAATTATTTTTTTCTCATACTTTACTTTTATACTCACAACACCAATCAGCTTATTCCCTCTCACTCATTTTCTCTCATACTTTACTTTTATACTCACAACACTTGCATCACTTCCACCATTTCTTAATTACCGTGTAAATAGGAGACTTCCACCATTTCTTAATGGGCGATGCTAGGGGCACAAAAGAAGTTCACAAAATGTGGGATACAAAATGAGGTGGCGATATTTTATTGGTTATAGCGACAGTGGACCCGGCACACTCTAATTGAAAACACCAATAAATTTTTGACACATCATTTTGTAGACCAAATTTTGTCACTTTTTTGTGACTTTATATTTACCCTTTCTTAATTACCGTGTAAATAGGAGGTGTACATGTACTTTGAGACGGAGGGAGTATACAATTGTCATCTAATCAACACTTGTAAAAGTTTTTTAGCAACTCAATTCCAAAAATATTGTCTCACTTTGATTGTTTTAAGTTTCTTATGCTCGTAAATGAGTATCGATTTTAAATTTTTAATTCTTAATAGTAAAAATTAACCTACCAAAAAAAAAAGTTGAATTTCAACTTGTAAATATGTATACCCACTGGTAAATAGATGATTAATATTTGAATTTTTAAGTGACAAAAAGAATTGGACGGCTAAAAATGAAAATGCGGCCATATGGTCAATCGGGGGGTTGAACGTGCAACTCTTCTGTTGGGATGGAGGAAAATGACAATACAGTCCTCTTTTATTTACTCCCTCCATCCCTAATCCCTAAATAATGTCTGCTTTTTCAAAAAAAAAAAATTAAAGAAAAAAAGAAAAAAAAAGTTGTCCTAAAATCAGTTTTTAAGCAACTATATTTCCTCATCAAACAAGATTCAAATTCATTCTTAAACTCATATTTTATGTACGTATGGTCCTTATCCTATACTACTAAATAGCTTGAATTTCAACTTGTTAAATATCCTTCAAAGTGAATATTAGACACTAACTAAAGAGCTCTACCTCTAGCTCAAGCGCGGTATCCGGTGGTAGCTTTCCATGGAAAAGTCACGAGTTTAAATCCCGTTCGGAAAATTTGTGTTAGCCTATTTATAGGCTCAATTGTAGCCTACAAGGCATTACGAATTAATAAAAAATCCATTTTTCAAAATATATATATATATATATATATTAGACAATCATTTAGTGACAAAGAATGACTTTTTTTTCTTCTTTCTTATATATATATATATATATATATATATATATATATATATATATCATTTAGTGACAAAGAATGACTTTTTTTTCTTCTTTCTTTATTTTTTATTTTTTAATTTATTTTTGCGGAGGGGGTATCAATAGATCAAGTTGGGTTATCCTATGTTCCTCTTTACATAACTTGGTTATCACTATAAAATTGCACTAATTGATGTGAAACACATTAAAAAAATCTTATGCCAAAAATAAATTTCACACCTTAAATGGCTTGCTTATTCCCATGA
Source organism: Campanula takesimana (assembly GCA_026119855.1). Classification (NCBI taxonomy): domain Eukaryota; kingdom Viridiplantae; phylum Streptophyta; class Magnoliopsida; order Asterales; family Campanulaceae; genus Campanula; species Campanula takesimana. The sequence goes on along the minus strand of JAOWBW010000190.1, from coordinate 1,369,093 downwards.
CCTATATACACCAAGGGGGAGTCCCAACAACCCTGCCCTGCTGCCTCACACCTCAAATACCATTGTCAACACAATCAATCCGGCATAAATTCCCGGAGCACACCGGAATATGCTCCGGTAAATCAGAAGGGAACATACACGTAGAGACGAGTCCAATGAAGGACCGCCCCTCTCAAGCATACTGATACTGTCACCAATAAACAAAAACTTTGGATTTCATATCACTAAAACGACCGTGACGACTTGTTTATGTCCATGGTAATACCAATATGGGAATGCTCATCTTTCTTTAGAAAGGTTTCTACAAGAACAAGCACCATCAGTGGTATAGAGAACACCCCAAGCATACAACCATAGCCAACATACGACATTCCTGCAAAATCCAGTTAAAAAAAGAAACTAAAAAAATAAAAATGAAAAAAATAAAGAAGGTTCCGTTCCTAGATTAAACAAAGGAAGGGATCCTTGGGATAGTCCTTAATCTAAGGCTAGAGTGGCTTCCACTAGCTTTTTTGAGCTGAGATAATATTTCCCGCTATTTAAGAATAACGAGATAAATATTCTCAGGCTAGGTCAATGCCAACAACATTTATTTGACTCAGAAAACAGAGGATTAACAAAACCAAATGTTGTATCACTCATTCAAAATAAACTGAGCGTCCCGACACCAGAAACATGACTTCCATTCCATATAACGTTAATGGAAAAACATAGAATCTTGATCCTAGGAAGGATACATCTCGAAAATAACTTGTTCAATAAAACCATTTATTTGTTATACACAATACCATAGGAAATATCCAAAACATAGTTTAACTTCTCGTTGACCATCGAGGCATTTTAGAAGACTGGTGCACTTGAAACAAAAGACTTGTTCATGGTTTAACTTCTCATAAATAAACAAGGATCATGTCACATGTCCAATATCACTAGCACTGGCTCTATTAAAAGGGATGTACCCATGTCGAAATGTGCTCTAGTTTTGTGAATGCTTATGTCTTTAGTTGTTACCTGAGTTGTCATCCTTACTGTTATCACCATCCAACAATCCGGTAGGAGGCTCTTCCTCTTTTTTAGCTTCATTAATGTCTTTAGGGCTCAAGAAGCTAGGCTGGTTAGTAGACGAAAGAAGCCGTGCCCACATCCTGTCAGTTATCACAACCTTGTTTTGTACCTCCGTGATACGCTGCATATTGAAACCCACCATTTAAATTCCTGCTATATGCTAGACTAAACTAGTAGAATGATAAAAAAAAAGAGGCTTTATATCATAACTTATCATGTCCTACTTTGAACTTCACATGTCTTAATAACAAACATATGAATTCGAGGAAATCAGATACGAAGATGGTTGAAAGGTGATAGACTACCTAAAGAATTACTGCTTGGCTGCAGTCACAAGTGGTATAGAATTGAGATAGTAGTAAGGAGGAGCAATAAATCGGTAATGCCAAGAAAAAGAATGCTTAATTTTAAACTCAAGGACCTTGTTACCAACTAATAAAGGGTGAGCTGCATAGCATAAGGTTGTACGCTGTGCTTCTCATAAAAACAAGTAGCTCATACTACCTCCGTCCCTTAAAGACACTCCCACTTTTTTGTGACACGTGACCAAAAAAGACAATCAAAAAAGCAGGTTGCTATTTTGAAAACACTTTGAGCAATGAATTAAGTTAATTTCGACTATACTAATGAAAATCTAGGACTTGTTATTGATACACCACTATAAATACTACTAATAACAATTTTTTGATCTTCATTAGGATAATGAAAATTAACCTAATTATTGCTCTAAATTCATTCAAAATTACAACAACAAAAAAAAGTGGGACTAACTTTATGGGAAAGAGGGATTATATTAATACGGGAATTAACAGAGCAATTTCATGACTAACGGAATTCAAGTGCTTAAACTTCTGACACCCAATTATTAAGAATGCAAAAACAAAATAATCTAATTTAGGAATTAAAGGAACTCACATTGAAAGGAATATATGTCTGTCTACCATTGACAAGACCACTCGTGTAGCCTGTGTATCCTGCCATAGCTCCATGAACGCAACTCTGAGCAAGGAGAGTGCAGTACACATTGTCGGATGCATTACTTGGGACTGCCCGGATCATGTAAGTAGGATCTGCCATTGTCAGAGATAATATCATTTCTCAAGTTACTTTCTTTAAATGATGAACTAGCATTAAATCAGAACAAGTACAAGGTCACAAACCTATATACTTGAGAGTGATTGGCATTATTTTTGTTCTTTTGAAATAATCCTACAAAAGGAGAGGAAAAGTTAATCAATAGAGCAATGAGCAACATACAAATATCAAGTCACCTCAAGACTCACAACTATTAGCCTGCTATATGGAAGTATTTCTTGAAAAAGCCAAGAGCGGGACAAAGAAGTGACACTATACCAATTTAAAATATTTGCACTCTAAGGAACACTAGTATACTTGACTTAAGCTAATTTGAAAGAATGTAACCAAGACCAAAAGATGTAATATGGAAGTAGAAATGTCAAATTGTGCACAACTACTAATTATCTAGGAACTGGACTAAGATGTACCTTGATACAATGACATATCCACAAGCCAACATCTTGAAGTAACCGGTTACCCGATGCGTCTTGTGCATTTGAAGACTGCAAGATTTCAGAAACAAGATCCTGTCCTGCTCCTTCAGCTATCACAATGACCATGTGTCCACTTTCTTTGAGTCTTCTCTCCACAAATTCAAAAAGTCCACCTTCTCCTTCGAGATAGAAAGGTGATTCTGGAATTAAACAACAATCCACATCTCGGTTTGCAAGAGTAGCATACATTGCAATGAATCCTGCAGAAGCATGTCCAAACAGGTCAAACAAAAACCAGCATATTCTTAACATAATATACTGTCAGAGATTAATTATGGACATTGAGCTCCTAGAAAATGACCAGTCATGCACCTCGAGGTCTGCATCTTCCTTACTAGTTTTATTCTCTCAAGAAATAACAATTGACATTCATTTAATGTAAAAGCACTTCAAGGGATGTATGTGCACTACTTCTATCTCAACCAATGAGGCATGACAACAACAACAAATTTCATAACACGAAAAGAGATGCTAGGAGAGCGGGAAACTCTAACGATGGTTATCTTGATACATATAAGGAACAATTTCAATTTGAGCAAAATAGTATTTCTGATATGAGGTGAAGAGAATTCAGTTAGGAAGATGAATTTAAAGGAACATAGACAAAGGGTAAATTTGAACTCTCGAGTAATAAATGTGTAGCAATCTCTGGATAGTAGAGAAATTCATGCAATCAAATGTCACATGTGAGGGGATATAAGGAATTTGAGAAAAGGGAGTCATGCGTTTTTCTAGTAGAAATTGATAAATGTATATTTAACAGAGACATGATTAGGCATTGACAATTCAGTTTAGAGAGTAGAACATGAGTATCCACATGTTTCCAAATATTTAACTTGGAAATCGTAAGGACACTGCAAGTGAAATATTGGGGTTTAGCTTGCACCAGATGGTACAAGTACATTCAAATCTTTGAAAGGAACATAAATGAATACCATGCAAATCAACTGTTGGTTGATATTAATCCCTTTGTCCCAAAAAAGTTCTACTTTCCTTTTTGGTTAGTCCCAAAAAATAGTCACATTTCTGATTGGGTAATAAATAGTGCAATCTCAAGAAGGTACAATCACGTAAAGTTAATCCTGTAAAAGTTTGACTTGTCAAAAGGGACTTTTTTTTTTGGAGCGGAGCAGCATTTCTTTTCTTTAACAATTGATTATGAAAATTAGGAAGAAAGGAAGAGTTCATGTACTTCCATTTAACCTTCCATGTTTGCATATGCTTTGTTAGTAATTAGAAGATGTTAGAGTGGAACTAAGATTTATGATCCTAAAAGGAACTAATGATAAACAAATCCCTAAGTCAGCCTTCAAGGAACTAATCAAGTACTAAAGCTGTTGATAAAAACCATAGCACAGTGGCGAAGCCAGGATATCCTTGAAAAGGGGGCAAGGTCACTTAGACAAAAAATCACTAAACAAAAGGGGGGAATTGAAAATTCTAGTGCTTTTTTTTCTTTAGGAAAATGGGGACAGAATTTCATTTATAACACTAAGATCCCTGAATTTTGAGATTTTTGACAAAATTTACACTAGTAATTTTTCATTGTTTCAATCCAGTGGGGAAGCTGCCCCCAATGGCATAAGGGTGGTATGCATGTGTCACAGCTTATTGCATTATTTTCAATTCAACTTCAGTTGAAGCTTACCACTGTAGCGACCCATTAGCTTCACTACACCAATACCGTTCTCAGTACTTTCAGCCTCAACATGTGCAGCGTTGATGGCACGTTGAGCCTCCTCTACAGCAGTATCAAAACCAAATGACTTGTCAATAACCTGAACCAAATGTGAAATCAAACCAAGAAGTATCAATAATTGATAATAACAGGCTCTCCAATTAAGGAAAATGATTTCGTCAGTTGTAAAAGTTTCAAAACTACAAGATGTAGTCCACAACTGAAATAACGAGAAAATTGTGAAGATCCAAACCCGATCAATTAGGATTTGGCTGTTGTATTTGTTGTATCAATGCAAGAGTAACAATAAACTAATTAATTACACAGCTCAGTCAGAAATTATACCGGAATGTCATTATCAATCGTCTTGGGAATCCCAGCAACTACAACTTTAAGGCCACGCTTCCTAATTTCCTGCAAAATGAGAATGATCTTGTAAAGACAATGACTAGCATTTGGAGCATACATTTTACTGTTTGAGGAGTTCATTCCCTTAATGTAGGCATTCTGTATTGGTACTGACAGCACGTTCAAAGGGAAGGCACTGTGTGCACAAGTGGCCCTGAAAGCTGATTGGTTGTTGGACTGCAAGCTTAGAGGCTATCCTTGCTAGAGTTGAGGTGCTAAAACTCGTTCAAATATATTATGGCATTTTGCACAAGCCAGAGGAGAGAGTCATTTTCTGCTCGATCATTATGTGCAAACAGATAGTTAAAGTAACTACAGCTTCCGCGTTACTGTCAATAAGATTTTCTTACTTTAAGCAGTCACCTTGTTCTTTGCATACAACATATGCACCTACGCTTCACCAAGTTATTGGCAACATAAGATAATACCTCACCAAGTTGGGAAATATAATAAACAGTGTGGCTGAGTATCATCATATGATCATAATTTTTTGCAAAACACATCCGTTGGTGGGTACTCAATATAAAGTTGTTGGAAAACAAACACTACTGCTCAGAAGTAGGTAGCAGACAACACAAACAGTTCCTGAACTTAGCTGGCTTCCGCTCGTTGTGCGCCTAGCTTATTAATGTGCACAACGGACCTCAAACTCCTTTCTTAGGGTTGTGCAAAGACAAGCTGGGGAAAACAATGCTTGCTTGTTTATACTCCCTTTGTCTCAGAAATAGTTCTACTTTCCTTTTTGGTTTGCTGCAAGAGAATAGTTCTTTTTCTCCCAAAAAAAAAAGTAACAATCATAGTGTATCTTTGGGAAGGTAACAATAAGGAAAGCTTGATTCGTACAAACTTTGACTTGTCAAATGCAAAGTTTTGGGGGTGGAGGGAGTGATTACATTTAAAAACAATACACTAACTTTATATAAAGGTTCAGTTTAAAATTTTATCCCCTCAAGTAAAGGGGAATCTCATTATAGGCCCTAGTATAACAAAGTCAAGAGAGCATTTTCTAATGTTTATGTCCATTGAGACTATAAGTCCAAACATAGGTGAGCATGTACTGTTTCAAATGGGTAAATCATCAGACCACAGCTGAGGTAATTTTTTAATTTACTTGTGACAAATGATTCCATAATGAGAAGTGGATCAATGTTGGAAACTACTGAACTTTTAGCATACAAGCCATAGAAAGTCTCTTTAATCTCCAATGGTTTCATCCATAAAATAACCAGGATGTATAACTGGTTTGGACCAAATAGGTGAGGCGCATCTTCTCGTCTTTTGTGGTGACTGGTGAAGACCACTGTAAATAACATGCAGAAACTAAAAAACAAATGGTTTTGGCAGGTATGGCCAGAAACATGACTAAATTCCTCTAACCAATAATCTGCAAAAGCAGTACATACAATCAACCCAGTAAATTCGATCAAGATACATGATAACATTGGTATCATATTATGTAAAGACAATGGAACTTAAACCTTCCTGCCTAAATCGATTCAAAGATACTAATGGAATATGACTCAGCTCATTTTAACAAGTACAATTACCTCATAAATGACGGCGGCTCCTTTCTGAGTCCCATCCCCACCGATTATATAAACCTGAATTAATAAAGAATAAATGAATAAAAAAAAGCAATAAAATAGTAGCAGCTACTAGAAGGAAGTTCTTATGTGGGTCACAGGATCATTCTGTACAATGTTAAGCGTCACATACCTGATTAATACCACGGTCCTGGATGCTGTCAACTATCTTTGAGGTATCATGGCCCCCTCGAGATGTCCCAATAACTGTACCACCACGTTTATGAATGTCATTTACAAACTTTGGTGTTAGGGGGATGGTATTGCGTGAGTAGAAACCTCTATATCCTCCCTACAGAACACATGCCTTGCATCATTAGAGAATGAGAGAGCCAAAGCAGTGGTTTAATCCAAAGCCATATAGTAAGAAACCAAAAGAAATACAACATAAATAAAACAAGGAAAAATTTCAAAACAAATTTTACTGCCAATTGTTTAGAGGTCAAATCTCTAAAAACTGCCCCCATGGTCTCCAAATCCATCATCATGACCCTGACTTGCAACCTCTCTCAGTGTGGAGGTTCTCTCTCTCTCTCTCTCTCTGGGCTTGGGAGGATCATGGGGAAATGGGTAGGGGTGCCATCATCCTAACGTCTCCATGATGGCAATGGGTCCAAAGAAGTATTCCCATGACGTTAATTCCAGAAGACAAACACCTACCTTCCCACCCTTAACTCGGCTCAGCCCTTAACCAAACTTCGTGCATCCATCCCAAATTAAATTTCATATTAGTCATTTTTTGATCTCCCAAAGAAATTGTCATGGCTGCTCCAAAAAGATGCTTATTTAAATTTCGAGATACTAATTTTGCCTTCTTTTCTTGGTGTTTGAATTCTAAAACTCGAACTGTGGGTTCTTTACTTCTTGTGGATTGGTCAGTTTTGATTTAAAAAAATTAAAATTAGTAGTGTTTAGGCAGGGACTTTTTGGCGTGTGTGTTTGTGGGGGAGGGGGGGGATACGTTCTCTTTCATTGCTCCCACCATCTTTTCTCCTTCACCTTCTTACTTTGTCGAATATTTTCAAGTGTGTTTGGCCAAGGATTTTAAGGTTATTGGAGGGGGGGAGGGGTCTCTACTGATCCCACCATCTTTCTCTCTTGTATCCTTACATTTTCCCTTTAGCCACCACAAAATCCAAAAAAAAAAAAAAAAAAAAAAAAAAAAAACACACAAAACCTATAGAAAGGACAAACAAAAGCAAAACATACCCTTTTGGTCATTTTGCTAGTCGAAAACCAATAGGCAAAACCCACCTATGACCAGCCTCATTCTCATGAAGTGAGTCTTATACTGTTATCTCTAACAACAAGGCATAACCACTGCAACAGTTTCACAATCGCCGACAAGAAGGTTATTGCACCAAGTAACAGCCTAAAGGCCCAACTGTCGCCAGTAATCTCTGCCCCCCCCCCCCCCCAAATCCCACCGAAGCCACACTTAGCACCCCCTATCTCCTTTTCTAGATTGAAGACAACCTACCCGCCACAGGAGTGGCAGAAACAAATACTAAAAGTTGATTAAAGAAGTTACTAATTTGTTTTCAGTTAATATTATAATTCCTTTGTCTCATAATAAGCTTCGTATATGAGTTGTCACTATTTAAGAAATGTGCATTACTCGTTTGTACATTGTTTGTAGAAATTGTACTAAAGTAAAATTACACTAGGACAATTTCCTTAATTAAATATGCAACACTTAACGGATCAAAAAGGAAAACGTGAAACTTATTATGAGATGGAGTGAGTACTTCATTTGGGGTTAATGATTGTTTTTTTTTTTTCAATGTAGGAAAATAGATGAGCCAAGTCGGCACTGAATGGCAAACTCAAGCTTGTCTCGCATGAACAGCAGACGAGTTCAGCCTTCATGATTTCAAATGGAGCTTTGGAGAGGGTAATACTCGGCCATGGGTAGTGTAGTAGTGCACATTGAGGGGTTGAACAATCTTTTATACGGAAGGCAGGACAGAGACACAATCAATAGGTAATTCAACGGAATGAATCAAAATCACAACAGGTGGGCTTGGAATTAACAAATATAAAGACTCAAGTCGAGTATTCAACGACAAAGACAGTGCCAAACTACTTGATATGGGTCATACGTATCGTGTTTCGCCATTCTATCCTAGTTAGAACGACATTTAAAAGGAAACGACAAGCATGCATGTTTCTGTCTCCATTAATACGATTAGCCATCTTCCGATTTACCACTAAAATTATCAAAGAAAACATTTCATGCCTTTTTTAATATACAACAAAACATTCACTTCATACAACCTCAGATATGCACCAAAAAAAGTACTTTTACTCCAAATCTAATACTCCCTCCGTTCCAGTTTAAGGTTCTTACATTCCTTTTTGGTCTGTCCCAGTTTAAGGTTCTTAGTTGCTTTATTCCATAAATGGAAAAATATGAATAGTGCCTTGGATAATCTTGCCCTCAAAATGTTCATTTAATTACAAAAAAAAACCATTACTTATCCAACTTACTTTTCACTCATTTGCTCTATGAATAGTGATTTGGACAATTATATCCTCACCTCCCTACTTTTGTTGACCAATTTTTCTTTGTTTTACACTTGATCTCTTAATAAGCGCGCAAAGTCAAACTAAGAACCTTAAATCAGGACGGAGGGAGTACTCTTTAATTTGGAAAGAAAACTGAGAACATTTAAATTGAAACGACAAGCAGAGTGTGTTTCTGTCTCCATTTATACGATTAGCCACCTTCTGCTTTACCACTAAAACTATCAAAGAAAACATTTCATGCCTTTTTTTATATGCAACAAAACATTCACTACGTACAACCTCAGATATGCACCAAAATAAGTATCTATTACTCCAAATTTAATACTCTTTGATTTGGAAAGAAAACTGAGAGAACATTTAAAAGGAAACGACAAGCAATGTCTGTTTCTGAGTCCAATAATACGTTTAGCCATCAGCTTTACCACTAAAATAATCAAAAGATACATTGGTCAAAAAGATAGGGAGGGAAGCCAACGATGAGTCTAAAAGCATGAGTGAAAACTCGGCCAGGTGGGTTGTTAAGGAGTTTGGAGTAAAATCTAACACCGGCGTTACTTTTGGGGATGTAAACCTCATCATTGTCAAGGGAATTAGTGTTGTCATGATGGCTACGGTGACTATATTTCCAAGTAAAGTAAGGGGTGAAGAAAGGAGAATGGAGAAAGAAGCCAACTGTATTATCAAGCCATTAATACTCGCTAAAGGCGTGATGACCACATTCATGGCCGATGACCCAAAGGCCAGTGAGGACGCAACCTTGACAGAACCAGTAAATAGGCCATGCAAGGTACGATAAAGGAGAAGGAAGGAGAGGAATATAAGTGTTTGCGAGGTTTTAGAAGATTGATACAATAATAAGGTCTTGGATAATGTAGGAGAAAGAGCGGCAAAAGGTAATTCAACAGGATGAATCCAAATCACAACAGGTGGACTTGAAATTAGCAAATATAAAGACTCAAGCCGAGTACTCAACGACAAAGACATTGCAAACTACTTGATATGGGTCATAAGTATCATGTTTCGCCATTCTATCCTGGTTAAAACGACATTTAAAAGGAAACAACAAGCATGCATGTTTCTGTCTCAACTAATACAATTAGCCATCTTCCGTTTTACCACTAAATTATCAAAGAAAACATTTCATGCCTTTTTTATATGCAACAAAACATTCACTTCATACAACCTCAGATATGCACCAAAATAAGTACTTTTACTCCAAATCTAATACTGTAATCTTTAATTTGGAAAGAAAACTGAGAACATTTAAATTGAAATGACAAGCAGAGTGGGTTTCTGTCTCCATTAATACGATTAGCCATCTTCTGCTTTACCACTAAAATTATCAAGGAAAACATTTCATGCCTTTTTTTATGCAACAAAACATTCACTACGTACAATCTCAGATATGCACCAAAATAAGTATCTTTTACTCCAAATTTAATACTCTTTGATTAGGAAAGAAAACTGAGAGAACATTTAATAGGAAACGACAAGCAATGTCTGTTTCTGAGTCCAAGAATACGTTTAGCCATCAGCTTTACCACTAAAATAATCAAAAAAAGAAAACATTTCATGCCTTTTTTATATGCAACAAAACATTCATTACATACAACCTCAGATATGCACCAAAATAAGTATCTATTACTCAAAATTTTAATACTCTACAATTTGTAAAGAAAACTGAGCTTTTACTATCTAATACTAAATGAAGTAATAAATACTGGATTATTTGAATATACTCACATCTATCCCAAGGACTTTGGTGACGCCGTACATATTATAAAGGGCACATACAATTTCCCTGATCACTGTATTTAGCCCAGGGCACAAACCACCGCATGTCACAATACAAGCATGCACCTCATCTGATTCAAAGTACACCTGCCACAAATGAGACTTGTCTCAGAAAAACCATGATCGGAAGTACGAGAGTGCTACTAGAACTTGCCTAAGAGAATAGGGCGTACCTTCTGGCGAGGTCCAGCCCGTCGAAAATGTGTTCCTCTTGGGCTGTCCTTATGAACAACAACCTACACAAGCGTGCGCACAATCCACAGATAAAGATTTCTAGTCATCTCACGTACCAAAAGAATGCGTCATAACACATATAACAGCATTATTGCACATCTTGTTTTTTCTTCGAACCAAAATAGTTGAAACAACATTAGCTGCGAATTTTTGGGCACAAATATATAGTTTAAATAAACCTTATACTTTTCTAAGTTCCGCAAGAAGCATATACTGTGAAAAGTTTGTTTGCAGAAACAAGTATGTTAGGTAAAGATGCAATTATAAAGATGTTATTATTATTATTCATGAACAGCTGCGTGCAGATGCAAGGTCAGAGAGAGAGACGCTGCGGTGGAGGAGTGTTGAAGGATGTGTAGCATCTATTTAGCCTATTTCAAATAATACGCAACATCGGCCAGGAAAAAAGTTTAAGTGACCATTCAATTATTAATCTACAGTACAACATTGATGATTTAGTGGGGATAGTTTTCACGAAGTTGAATGAGGGATTATATACTCAAATACTCAAATAGGTAGACATCATTAATGCATGAATAATCGAAGTGGAACCATTGAAGATGTAATAAACGAAAATGGGCCAAGATCTTTGGATGTGATACGTAACGTGAAAAATGATGAATCAAGATAGAATGCAGTAGTAAAACTAAATGAAATGAAAAAAGTCACCTTTTGCGGGACAGTATCATCAGCGTCAACAAAATACTGCCTGAAATCAATATCACACCATAACAAAATTGATTCATACAATTGAAACAGTCAGTAAAAATCATGAGGCAGAGACTGGAAGTGAGAGAAACTTATGATTAAGGTAAGCTAAAATCAACTCACTTTACAACTGAATATGCAGGATTTGACCTCAATGGATTGGGATAGGTCTGCAACAATATAAAGAACCCAAAACTTGTAATTAAGCGTTTAAGGTACAAGAAATGCATTAGTACAAAGTACGTAAGTCCACACAAGTAAATTAATATATTCTCGTTTACTTCTATATGAAAGTTTTCCTTCTATGCAATAAAGTGACAGTAATTTGAGTGGAGGTAAGATACTAGTAACATAACTTAACGTCCAAGTTTGAATTTCATATTTCATTCTAGGTCTTTTGTCCTCTCTCAAAAGTCAATCAGATTTTAGCAAGAGGCTCAGCGAAAAACGGGTAGAAGGGTATCCACCAAGCATTTAACTGCTATGTACAGCATAAAGATTATAATGTAAATTACAATTTTAGCCATTCCAATGAAGTTGCATTCTATCACCAAACAAAGGAATGCATTATCTTATGATATATGTATGATAAGAATACTGAAGTTCCTGTGCCTCCATCCTGGCATAATACCTATACAGTCCATTCTATAGGACCTACTTCTCTTAGCACCCTCGTCTATTGTTTCTTGTGTGCTTATACCTAGATAAATCTGGCCTGATAAACGGTCACTCTGACAAAAAATATTAGTCCACTTCTAGAAAGGAAAGTCGACTTACAACAATATCAAACCACTACTAAGCATACATTTATCATGTTTTAGGTCAAAAACTTCCAATCGTCTAAGAAATACTGAAAATACTAGTGAGCAACTTTTAGAATATCCAGAAAGATGGAAACTTTGTTGATTGTGTTGGGGATTTGGGGGAATCTCCTCATCCACTAGCCCATACTAGTGGATGAGGAGATTCCCCCAAATCCCCAACAACTGGTATCAAGAGCTTTGGTTTGAGATTCGGGAGATCCAAGGTGAAGAAGGAAACAACAGATTGGCCGGGGTGGCGCGACCGAGCTAGGTGGGGCATGCGGGCAAGCAAAGTTAATCTGAGAGCTGCTAGGGTTTTCTGGTTGAAGCAAGAGCATGCCAAATAGGTCACAATCGTGCAGAAGGCCAGACAATCCGAATCAGTTCGTGTGTTTCTTAAGAGATCTGCAGTGATCGAGGTGGAATTTGAAGATTCAGAGATCAAGATGGATCGGAGGTGTTCAAGGGATTGTGGGGCAGTCAAGGTGGTTGGAGAAAAATATGAAAGAAGAAGAGAGTTGCAGGCACTTGCGTAAGCAACCGACGATGCAAAGGTGAGTGGTATAAACCGGTAAGACCAAGTGAGAAGAGGAAGACTTCTCGCAAACGACGGATGGGAGATAGGAGGATGATGTACTCTACTGACAACATCAAATTCGTTCCGGGTGGGAGCAAGAGGCGTAAAAACCGGCCTATTGGTGTAAAAACGGAGAGACATCAATGAACGGTATGTTAGGGGGAGACTCAAAAGTTGCAACGCGGTAGGAGTCAAGTGGCCCTAACAGAGAGCGAGAAAATACCACAAGAAAACAATGCAAGAAGCAAGGTGTGTCCGAGTTTCACGGGGAGCATTACAAGGGGAGTGGATTTAGGAGGGAGAAGGCGAAGTTAGTCTTGCAAAGAAATCAAGGTAGAAGTTGATGTGGGGAGGCAAGAAGAATCTAACACGGAGAGTTTGAAGCGTCGCTTGGTTTCAACTCGCCTTATTACTTGGGGCGTGGTGGCTCATGACTGGGAGAGCGCGGGGGATCATACTCATGGTGGAGGAGCGTGGAGTATCAACATGGTGTTAAAATATTTGGTGGATCATTCTCTGGTGGGAGTTTGATAGGAGTTTGTCACAATGGTGGTTTATGTTTCCAGGTGGGAGATTGTTGGGAATGGAGTCAAAACCACGGAGAAGGTCAAAACCGCGGAGGAACGAGGAGTTGAACCGGGATGGAGCGGGAAGGAGAAGATTCGGCCAGACCTCACGCAAGACCCGACCGGACCTCAAGTTTGGCGTGGAGTAGGAGTCAAAGCTGGAAAGAATTTTGTTTCTTTTCTTTCCCTTTCACGTGGAGGAGAATTAGGAATTTGTTTCCTTAGTGTCCAAGACCTCCTCAAGTTAAGGAGGATTACTCTTTCCGTCTCTATAACTCCGGGGTAATTAGGTTTTGATCAGGATTATGTTTTGTATCCCTATAAATATATTGTGACTACCACCATAATATTTTGGTACTTACTTTGTGTAGGAGAAAGTTAAGATATCAAGAGAGAGCACAAAATAGTGTCAAGGAGGGGGTCGGGGGCCTAGGATAGCCATGGGGGGCGATCCTACAACCCAGCCATGACTATGTTTGTATGTTCTTGGAGAGGGGAGATAATAATGTATAGGTGAGAGAGATTATTATTGGAGAGTAGCCATGCTGGATCTTAGTGAGTGCATGTGCAAAAAAGTTGTAACGAACTTCATAAATTATTATAGTGATATCCTGACTTGGTGGCTCCAGATGTAGTCATGTGTTGATGAAGTGGGTTATCAAATTCATCGTCTTATTTGTTCTTTCATATTATTTATTCATGTGTTGATTATTTTCTCCATATTGATGACTGCTAGTATGGGCTAGTAGATGTGGAGATCCCCCCAATTCCTTAACAGATTGTTGGTGAGATTTCAAACAAATTGATCAAATAAAGTAAGAAAATGACTTTTTTTTTTTGGGGGGGGGGGGGGAGCATGTGAAAAGTAGCTTAGTAAATCACGCGCGTCTAATACCGCAGTTCTTTGACATGCCTCAGAATAGAATGGTCAATGGGCCGTTCTAACAATCGTAATTGAAGAGAAAAAGAAATAAAAAGACATGCCTATGGGATCCAACCACACAAACCAAACTAAACTACTTGCATGCAGAGTAGAGTGAAACCATTTCTAGGATCCCTAACATAATCAATAGCTAATTGAATCAAACTGAACCCTACTTCAAAACTACAGTTTCCAAATTGAAGACACAAGTGATCCATAAGCATTAAACAAAATTACCCCCCAAAAAAGATACAGATATATGCAAAACTTATTTTGTACCAAAAAACACACAATCAAAAAATCAAATGAAAGAGATGACAATTAACAGTCACATAAGAATTTTTATTTTGAAAAAAAAAAAAAAGGTAAATCACAGCACCTCATGCTAACCATACATGAGAAATCATTCCATACTTGGAAAAGTCAGATTCAAATAATTATGTGCAAATACAAAAATTGCAGGCATAATCAGAGAGAGAGAGAGAAGTAAATATACTGGAAGATCGGGGATGTAATCGGTCAAGTGAGGAACATCCTCAAGGACATAACCAGCATCTCCTTTCACTATCTTCATCTGAGAATTGCTCGCCATTCCCATCATCTCAACAAACTAAACCAAAATCTAAACCCAATTTGTGCTTCAATGGAGTAGGCAACAGCAATACAAGTCCTGTATGTGTATGTGTATGTGTATGTGTATGTGTATGTGTATGTGTATGTGTATGTGTATGTATAATAGTTTGTAGAGAGAGAAAGAAACAGTGACGGAGAGGAGAGAGAGTAATCTAATGAGAAACAACTGGAAATGAATTACGCAAATTGAGAGAGAGAGAGCGAGAGAGATTCTTGTTTGTTTGTGGTGGGGTGAAATTGTGAAAATACGGTGGTGAAACACACGACAGTAAATGGTTTTCGCTAAAAACCATACCGCCTCCGTCGTCGCCGGTTTTGGGCTACCGACTTTGTGGGGCCACCGTGTTTTTTCTCCTCTTCTTTTTCACTAAATTTTACTCCGTATACTCCTTCCTAGAAAAATAAAGTCGGTTATAAAACTAAATAAAGTCTTGTTAACCAAGAGTAGAATCTCAATAATATAGAGAATATTTTATTTCCAAACTATTATAGACCGCGTATACAATAGAGAAAGATAGAAGTTAGGAATGAGGTCTATTGAAATGAAAACTAGTGCCTACTATTTGAGGCCGTCTCCTGTACATCCGTTGTACGGCGTGCGACGGCTCCGAGCCGAGCCGAGCCGACCATTTTTTTTTTTTTTTTGTCACCCCAACTTTTTTTCCTTCAACAAAAGTAACACTTATTATAACGAAATGTAAACTTTTTTTCCCAAATGTAACACTTTTTTTTCTTCAAAATGTACCATAATTTTGCTGCAATATGTTAAAGATAACATAAAGATTGATAACTAAACTAATGTCACACTTTTTATAAAGGAATGTAATACTCTTTTTTTCAAATGTAACACTTTTTTTCCAAATGTAACACTTTTTTCTCCCAAATTAGCATAGGATTGACAACTAAACTAATGTTACATTTTATAAAAATGAATGTAACATTTTTTTTCTCAATTGTAACAGTTTATATTATTAAATGTAACATTATATATGAAAATGTAACAATTTTTTATTAAGAAAGTAACAATTGAAATGCAAACCCATTTTTTTTGTGAAAACTGCTGTTACCTTTAACAGTAGAAAGTGTTACTTTTTGAAGATGAAAGTGTTACTTTTATCAGAACAGAGTGTTACATCCTAGCTGACGAGCAACTCAAACTTTTTGTGTGTAAAAAATATGTTTTTTGTTAAAAAAAAAAAAAAAAATCAAACCATATCATGACCTATGTG
The DNA here is from genome assembly GCA_026119855.1 of Campanula takesimana. Lineage (NCBI taxonomy): Eukaryota > Viridiplantae > Streptophyta > Magnoliopsida > Asterales > Campanulaceae > Campanula > Campanula takesimana. The sequence continues at coordinate 1,352,793 of JAOWBW010000190.1, read as the reverse complement.
GTTTTATTCGTCTCGTCGAGACGAACACAAGGGTATTTTTAATTATTTTTTTTGAGTTATAAATCTCAAGATATAGCATTTTAAATTTATTGGAGGTTTTTTTTTAAGGGACACGTGGCAGCGATCTGGGCCGTCGGCTGTAGCGGAGCAATAAGGCGCGAGAAGAAGCAGAGTAACCCACCATTGCCGCACGCTGTGCGGCCGGTGTATTTGAGAATTCGTCCTACTATTTATAGGTGGAAATTGACTTCCTCTGTAAGCTTTCTTAAAGATAAACATGCTTCCCTGTAAGCTTCACTAAAGATATTTACAAAGCTTCATATTTACAAAGTTTTCCTAATAAGCTTCGTGAAAGCTTATCTTGTAAACTTCTAGCACAAAGGACATCCACACAATATATTTTATAACAAGTCTCGACTTTTGGTTAGTCAACAAGCGAATTTTAGAAAACACTAATTAATGTCAATTTAATCATTCTCAAAATAATTTAAAGTTGTAACTGAATAATCACTTGATGATTTATTAAATTTTAAAATTGTCACTAAAATGATTAAATTGATATTAATATTTAGTCAAAGCTAACGTGTGTTGATAATTAAAAATCAAATAAGACCATCTTTTTTAGATGAAAGTAGTTACCGACTCATATTGTTGATTTAATTAATTGATTAATCTCTTCGACTTGTATACAACTCCCCACTAGAAGATGATTAAATAAAAATCAATAGGCAAATTGTATATTAATTAGATGCTTTGACCAATAAGTCCATCAGCCAAATAAAAACTACCAATAAGGACAGACATTTTGGAAACTCGCCAAAAAGTCCTTGTAATTTGTGCTAGACCAAATTACCCCTTCCCTAATCACAGCACAACACGCGCGCACCAGCGCAAGAATGGAGCGTTCCCATCACTTCTCTCTCTCTCTCTCTCTCTCTCTCTCTCTCCCTTTATTTTTTTCCCTTAAAATTTTAAGATGCTATATCTCAAAATCTATAAATCAAAAAAATAATCTGAAACCACTGTATTAATCATGTCGTCGAGACGAATCAAACAAGTACACTCAACACATGATTCAAATTTTAAAAATAAAAATCTCATTTTTCACTAGTAAAAATTTGAGAAAATCATTTTTCATTTCTCAATTAATTTCACAATTTTAGAAAATAAAATGTTCATTTTCCACTTGTAAAATTGTTTCTCAAACTGATTTGTCAGTTGTGTGCTTTCACAACTGTGTTATTTTTTTTTATTTTTCACTTATAAAAACTGATAAATTCATCTTTCAATTTTTCATAATTATTATAATAACTGAGATATGTATTTCACAGTTGTTCACACATGAATTTGAGTTTAATAACTGAGACATTGATTTCACAGTTATGTGCTTTCACAATTATTCGATTTCACAATTGTGTCATTTTTTATTTTTTACTTATAAAATCATTTATCACTTGACTTTATAGTTGTATGTACACGTTTAAGTGATTTTACAATTGTTTGATTTCACAATTATTATAATAACTGAGATATTTATTTCACAGTTGTTCACGCATGAGTTTGAGTTTAATAACTGAGATATTCATCTCACAGTTGTTCACACATGAGTTTGAGTTTAATAACTGAGACATTCATTTCACAGTTGTTCAAACATGAGTTTGAGTATAATAACTAGGACATTCATTTCACTGTTTAACAATTGAGAAATCAATTTACCATTGAAGCAAAATATGTTTAGTCAATGAATGCATTGACACACACCCTTTAAACAATAGATAAACCAATTTATCACTTATTTGTGAAAAATAAGACATTAATTTCTCTTTTTTTTTTCTTCATGATTGAGAAATTGAATATAAAACTGCTTAACCTATGTTATTGCGGCCTGTACTTTTACATGAGACATAGACTTATATTTATGAATAATAATCGCCTGTGTTTTTCATCTCTATAAGATATGTGGCTTTGTTTCATTGAGATGACATCCACTGTCACAGAAATCATGCATATGTCAAAGATATAGATGAAAATTATGGAATATCCAATTTGCAGTTTGATAAAAGTCCGATGTTTATTGATTTTAGCATACTTTTATAGGATTATGTCTACCTTTTAATAGTGATACTATGCAAGTTAATCGGATCAAGCTGGGAAGATTGAATTTTGGTCGTGGGTGTGACGGGATCGAGCGGCGGAGGAGGAGGAGAGCGCAGAGTAGGAAACCGTTGCTAACCAGACTAGGTTTTGATCGGAGAAGACGACCAGAGGATGGTGGCGGCCGGCAATGATCTCACCGGTAGAGGATGATCTTGTCGCCGGAGCGATAGCATGAGATGGAGGATGAGGGAGGGAGTCGTAGAAGACGAAGGTTAGCGAGGTGAGAGAGAAATCGATCGAGAGAGAGAGTGAACGGCTAGGGTTACAATTTGGGGGAGAAAAAGGATAAGACGTTAATATATATGGGAGGGTAGTTTTGCCATTTAAAAAGTGTGAGGGACTTATTGGTAAATTCGATTTCAATTTAGGACCCTGAGGTAAAATATGAAAATGTTTGTTTTTATTGGCAAATTCCACTTTCTATGAGGGACTTATTGGTAAAAATCCCTATTAATTATCTAAACTTTATCAATTTTTTGTAAGTCGACTCTTAATATTTCATTTTTGGCATACTTCCCTTTCCCTTTCCCCTTCCTCTCCCGTGTATTAATGTTTTGCTGCAATTTAATGCAAATTGAGTTTAAAAAAAAAAAAAAAAAAAACTTTAAACGATCATATCATGTGCCATGCACATGTTTAATTGTGTTGAACCTAAAACTAATGGAGGCAATTTAACTACCACTACTATTTCTACCACTCTCTCACCCTTAAATCATCATACACCAGTCACCGGTCACTTGTCATCAGTCCACAATCCACCAAACTTACCACCACCATCGCTTTTAGTTATATCGGAATAGCAAAACCCTAGAAATTCAACCCTTGATTCTGGCCCGAACGTCCCCTCTATTCCCTCCCTTCCCCTCTTTGAAACCCATATCTAAAAACCCTACCACATTCAAATCATCTTACCACTATTACCCACCACACACCACCAACACCATCAAAATCACCACCAACAGCAACCATTATTCACTGCCATCAATCCATAAACAAATTTAAAACTATTGTTCTTAGGAAAATAACACACAGCCCCCATATAAACGCCACACACAAAGACTCACATATGCACGGACAACAAACAGACGTGCACATACACATACTCGAATACGCATAACAATTTAGATTATTACGATGAGTTCTTGTCTCCATATCTAAATGGAGACGGGTTGAAGTGGGCTATAGGCGTGGAGGTGTGAAGACGCCGGAAAGAGGAGTGTTGCGGTGGAAGGGGAGTTGGAGAGGAGGGTGGAGTGATTCCGGTGGTGTATGATTTGGACACGTAATTGGTTTTAATTTTTGAATAATAAATTGGTGTGCATACACGTATTTCTCATATTTTTGTTATCTACTTCTTAAACTTTTTGTTTTGCATGTAAAGAAAAGACTAGTAAATTTTTTTAATAAAAAATATTTAAAAATAATTTTCGTTAAAAGAAACTTTTATTTTGGAAAAAAACTTTAAAAATTAATGTTCTTTTGAAGCGAGTGAGTAATAAATATGAGAAATATGTGTCTGAATTTACTTTTTCAAAAATTAAAACCAATTACATCGTGTATAGCATTTCACTTCTGAGTGAGTCTTGTGAAAAACGTGTTTTACCTTAAGCATAGGAAAAACGTGGTTTTCAAAAGACGCTGGCGGTTTTTTTAAAAAAAAACAAGCGGTGGCATTCTCGTAAATAATTGGGACCATTGTAAATGGCGAGTGTTAATATTACAAAATGCCAGTAATTCAAACTGACGTTTATAAACATTGGAATTGACACTTATGACACTTTTCATAAGTGCCAGTGTTAGTGTTTAAAAGCGACAACCATTACATTGGCACTTTTTAACATTGATACTGGCACTTATTAAAAGTGTCAGTGATGGTGTCAATAAGTGCCAGTGTACACTTTTTTACACTACCACTGACAATTACGATCAGCGCTAAACAATTTCTCGTTAATTACAAAAATATCACCGTGCCACTTTAAAAACACGTTATACACGAATTTTATAGAAAAAACACGTTTTTTTCATAGTTTATCACTTCACTTCTTCCTCTTTTTTTAAGTACGTCATTTGTCATGCCAATAATAATAATAGCAGTATGCCACAATCAAAAATATATCCCAGCACACTCAACATTAGCGAATAACTTATGGCACTATTTATTTTTCATAATTTGGCTTAGTATTTAAGCTACTAATTTCCTTTTTACTCTTAACTCTTAATTGCTTCCTTAAAATAAAAACTCTTAATTGCTTGCCCCTAATTTTTCTTTTACTTGTCACCCAAGTCTAATGACCGTTTAAGGAAATGTCTCAAAAGAAAATTATTCTTAAATATTTTTACCAAAACTTTTAGACTGGTCATTTTTTATTTGCAAAATTAAATGTATAGAATATAAGTTACAAAAAAAATTCGTGCATATTTACCATTTAATTGTATGAAAAAAAAAGAGAGTATTTTTTAGAATATTCTCTAAATACAATTTGAACATTCATTTAAATTTTAGGACAAATTTAAGTACGGAGTCAGTAGTGATCAAACATGATCTTACAGGCAAGCCCCTAAATAAATTAAACGATGTTCAATTGCTCAAACTTGAACATAATCCATATTAAATATAAATTGCTTTATTTCCAATTTTGTTCAGATTTTGTATACTCCCTCCGTCCCACTCGAATTAAGATTTTTGGTCAATCTAATTATACTTTAACCAATAATTTGAAGATAAATAATCATCTTAATGAAAATCTAACAATAGTTATTGAATTTATTAGTAACCGTGATACAATAATAATTTTTAAATTCTTATTAGCATCATTACTTCTCTTCAAATTATTGGTCAAAGTATAATTCAATTAACCAAGAATCCTAATTCGAGTGGGACGGAGGAAGTATACATTTAGATGTAAGTATTTTGGCAACTGACCATCTCTAGCTAATAATGATTTTATGGGGTTTGTTGCTTGCTTGCCAAGCTTAAAATGTGGAAATTGAATTCGAGACAGTTATGTTTGTAAGTTCATTGCATTAAAATATACTCCCCGTCCCAAAATGATTTTCACATTTTCTCATTAACTCTTGTTCATGCAATTAATTCAAGTTCTTCTTTCTTTCAAAAAAAAAAAAATCTTCTCATTTCTACAATTTAAGCTTAAATGTTCATAAACACAACATGGCTAGTGAAGCAAATGTTCCTATCCAACTGACCATCTCTAGCTAATAAAGATTTTATGGTGTTTGTTGCTTGCTTGCCAAGCTTAAAATGTGGAAATTGAATTCGAGACAGTTATGTTTGTAAGTTCATTGCATTAAAATATATTCCCCCGTCCCAAAATGATCTTCACTTTTGACTATTCAAACTTTTTAAGGATATGAACACTTGTTTCACTAGTCATTTTGTGTTTATGAACATTTAAGCCTAAATTGTAGAAATGAGGAGAACTTTTTTTTGAAAGAAAGAAGAACTTGAATTAATTGCATGAACAAGAGTTAATAAGAAGGTTCTCCACAATATTCAGAGACTCATCCCAAGACTTAAATTTACAATCCAAATTAAAAATATCTCGAGGACGAGTACAAATGTGAAATGTGATTGTGAATGAGTTTGATATCCATTGCAAATATGATCTGAAAGAGACTCATTCTTTCAACCCATACATTTAGTCTTCCACCAGGACCGGCTCAAGGGGGAGGGCACGATAGGCACCCGCCCAGGGCCCACGATGATGAAGGGGCCCCTAAATTTTCTAGTATATGTATATATTATGTTCATTTCTAATTTTATGTTTTGTATTATATTTGATTAGCGAAATTTAGACTATTTACTTTATATAAATAAATTGTATACTTGGTATAATAAAAAGAAGAAACTAAGGTAAGGGACAATTTAATATTTTGATTTTTTACATGACGTAGTCATTTGGTTTGCTATGATATAGTATATGCTATAAACACATGTGAGATAGATGTAGAGCATATATTTTCAATGGAACGTCATACATCATTTTTTTAATGAAAGTGATGATAATGAGGTAATATTATCACCTGAGGAGTCTTTTAGACTTAACTAATTTGTAGTTATTGTGGATATAGTAGTTACCTCATTAGCTAATAATTTTGAAAAATAAAGACATTCAAAAATATTTTTGGATATAATATGATAAATTAAGAAAGAATGTTGCACGGAGTTCACTACTTCTTTTTCTCATCTGTCTGATACAATTTATTTTTCGAATTGAAACTTGTACCTATGACTTTTCAAACCCGGTCAGCCTCAGTTTTTGAAATATTTGAATTGTCAAAAGTGTTGATGTTATACCAGGATTAGCATTACTTATTGAATTTTGTTAATTGTGCATGTGTCATGAAATCATCCGATTTTTTTTCTCAAAATTAAAATTATTGAAAGTTTTCTTGAGATCATCAATATCTTAAGAAATGTTAAACAATCTTGCCATACTGTGTAATGAGAAAGATATATTAGAATATACTGATATTGATACAATTTCTAGTGATTTTAAATCTTGAAAAGTTTGTAAGAATATTTTTTTATGATCATTATGATTTCGTTTCATTCGTGTTATTTTTGTTCGATTTCAGATTCGGTTTGTCAAAATTTTATATTTTATATAATCTATTGCAAATTCTCAGTAGTTTTGGGTAATTAATTGTTTAGATAAGCATTGTATTTTTCTTTTATTGTTTTCATTTTGGTAGTTATAGACCTACTTGCCCTACATTTATGACATTTGAGTTACATAATACATATCTTGTGCGTAAAAAATTATTTGAGTTCTGCAAATAAAAACATACTCCCTCCGTCCCAGATTAAGGTTCTTAGTTTTTTTGTTGTTTGTCTGAAGGAACTTTGAACAGTAATTATAGGTTAATATAATTATCTTAATGAAAATCTAAAACTTGTTATTGAAAGTATTTATAATGGTGTACCAATAACTAGATTAATGTGTAATTATTGCTCAAAGTTCCTTCAGACAAACAGCAAAAAAAAACTAAGAACCTTAGTCTGGGACAGAGGGATTAAAAATTATAGGGGCCTTTCAGATGTTTTCGCCATGGGCCCAAAAAAGGCTAGGGACGGCCCTGTCTTCCACCACCTTCAATCTTCCATTGCAGACTTTGTTTGACAATGTGTTGGAACGAACAAATGTCTCTCCAAGTGTAACTTGGACACTGCCTCAAATCGGCATTCAAAAAATCAACTCCAGTAAAATATTTGGCTTTGAGATCTCGACTAACGAAGACATTTGGGTCGAAAAGAAACTTCCAACCGTATATTCCAAACATCGCAATACAACTCACCGCACAATATCCCACTAGGAACAAATCATACGAATCAAAAGTACTAAGGCTCTCAACTGAGAGAGAATGCAAAAGGCTCTCAACTGGGAGAGGAAGCAAAAGGCTCTCAACTATGATAGAAATCAAAGGCCTCTCAACGAGGAGAGGGAATAACATAAAAATCATCCAAAAATCACATACGTACCTTGGTTGTGGAGAAAGTGAACCAAATTATCGTCTTGAATATGTAAAACAACCCCATCATCATTTTCTCCATTTTATTTCCTAAACTAAAACTAAGATCTAAATTAGAAGACAAATATGAAAAAAGAATCCTAATTTCACATTTCTTAAGTGTCAATTAAGAAATGTGAAATTAGGATGAATCAAGGGGAATCAAATTTGGTAATGGATATGAGGAAGGAAGGAGTTAGAGAGAATTGAGACAATGAAAAATGGCAAATGAGAAGATTATTTTTGGACGGGGGGAGTAGTAGGGAGAGTTTTGTTGCATTTGTGATTTTTTTGTGATTTTTCCAGCTCGAACATGACTAGGCCTGGCAGTTTTACCCAATAACTTGTCAACCCACCCAACCCAACCCAACCCACTAATAACCCAACCCAACCCAACCCAATTAAGTTAACAGGTTGTAACAGGTTACCCAAATAACCCTTCAGATTTCGCGGGTTCAACCGGGGTTCAACATGTAAACCCGTTTGTAACTTGCTGGAACAAAACATAAGACGCCAAATGAGGACAGCTTGTATATTTGAAATTAAAAATAAACTGATCTCGTTAAATATTTAACGAAAATCAGTCAAATGTGATTTAAAAAGATAAATATTTAACAATTTTGTCAATGGAGTGAGGATATTTAATAAAAAGTTGAAACATGAATGAGGACAGCTTGTACATTTGAAATTAAAAAAACTAATCTCGTTAAATATTTAACGAAAATCAGTCAAATATGATGTAAAAAGATAAGTATTTAACAATTTTGTCAATGGAGTGAGGATATTTAATAAAAAGTTGAAACGGGAATGAGGACAGCTTGTACATTTGAAATTAAAAAAAAAAATGATCTCGTTAAATATTTAACGAAAATCAGTCAAATATGATTTAAAAAGATAAATATTTAACAATTTTGTCAATGGAGTGAGGATATTTAATAAAAAGTTAAAACGGGAATGAGGACAGCTTGTACATTTGAAATTAAAAAAACTGATCTCGTTAAATATTTAACGAAAATCAGTCAAATATGATTTAAAAAGATAAATATTTAACAATTTTATCAATGGAGTGAGGATATTTAATAAAAAGTTGAAACGGGAATGAGGACAACTTGTACAGTTGATAGATCCAGCAACACAAAAAACAGAAGATTTTTTTTTTCAAAACCCGTTGGGTTGACCTGGGTCGACCTGACCTATTACGACCTGTGACCTAAGCAGGTTGTTTTGGTTTTACCCGCTTTAACCCATTACCCATTTCATCCCATTACCCGCCTTAACCTGACCCAACCCAACCCAACCCAACCCACCCAATTGCCAAGCCTAAGCATGACTAATTAACATGGCTAATTAGCATTCAATATAGTACTGAATGTAGTTTAGATAAGGAAAATAAATGTAAGTATGCATATTATAAATAAGTGAAAATTTACTATTTCAATCTATATAACAACTAGTGAACCACCCGTGCGATGTACGGGACAATATTTTGTTGAATTACTATAGACGTAAATGATAATTATTTCGTAGTATGACATATTCGTTTTGAATGAAAGTGTATTAGAAGGAGGAGAAAATGGAATAAAATATAAACTTAAAAAAATTGGGAATCAAAATATATATCACACTTACAATGTTGATATGTAGTCATAAAGTTTTTAAAGTAAATAATTTATTACATGAAGGAGTGCATTGGGAGGAATAAGTTGTTACAATATTGAATAATGTCCTTCAACGGAGTTAATACAATAATTAAGTTTAAAAGTTGAGCTTCATATGGTTGAAAGAAAAAAAAAAATTACTCTCTAACTTAACTGGGAAAAGAAAATTATTATACCAACTGTTATTCACTAATGTAAATTGAAAAAATCAATCTTTCTTTATTACAGTAGTATTTTTATATAAAAAATAGTTATAATTTTAATGCTTAGAAAAATTCTATTTGTTTTGCTTAAAGAAATATTTTTAAATATTTAAATAAAAACATGTAACTTTGTCTCTTTCATACGTTCTATGGGAAAACATCCCATTCTCCCCAAATCACTAACAAAATTATCTCACCATGTTTAAAAAAATCAATAAAAAAAAATAAAACTGTTATAAAACTGGAGAATTAAGAGCAAAATCTTAATAGAGAATATTTTATTTCAAGACTATTATAGAGTATACAAGAGAGAAAGATAGAAGTTAAGAACTTCTGAGGTGTATTGAAATGAAAACTAGAGCCTACTATTTATATGAGGAAATTGGCTTCCTCTGTAAGCTTCTCTAAAGATATTTACAAAGCTTCCCTAATAAGCTTCACTAAAGATATTTACAAAGCTTCTCTAGTAAGCTTCGCTGAAGATATTTACAAAGCTTCCCTAGTAAGCTTCGCAAAAGATTATCTTGTAAACTTCCGGTTCAAAGGACATCCACACAATAATATATCATAACACTCCCCCTTGGATGTCCGCTGCTAAGATATCACGTGTTGCCTCATTAAAAACCTTCTGAGCAAAAACCCTGTGGGAAAAATAATCTCGAAGGAAAAGAGTACAACGCAAAATCTTTTCAATCAACACTCATTGCCTCGTTAAAACCTTGGCGGGTAACAAAACCCAGTGGGAAAAATAACCCCGCACGAAGGAAAAAGAGTACAATGTAATCTTAGTATCTTCTGGATACTCCCCTGAATAAAACATTACTCAAGATCTCTTAGTCGCCTCATTCCAATATCATGCACTAATTTCTCAAATCTTGGAGTTGGTAATGACTTCGTAAGCAAGTCCGCAAGATTGTCATTTGAACAAACTTGTTGAATATCAATTTCACCATTTTTCTGAAGATCATGAGTGAAGAAAAACTTTGGTGATATGTGCTTTGTTCTGTCTCCTTTGATATATCCACCCTTGAGTTGAGTTATACATGCTGTATTGTCTTCAAATAGTGTTGTTGAACTTTTCGCATCCAAAGCCAATCCACACGTCCCTCGTATGTGTTTAATCATTGATCTTAGCCAAACACATTCACGGCTTGCTTCGTGGATTGCTATAATTTCAGCATGATTTGATGAAGTGGCGACTAACGTCTGTTTCGTGGAACGCCATGATATAGCTGTAGATCCAGTTGTAAATAAATAACCTGTCTGAGACCGAGCCTTATGGGGATCAGATAAATAACCTGCATCTGCATAGCCAATAAGCTGTGATCCACAATTATATGAATAAAATAAGCCCATCTCAGTAGTTCCTCGGAGATAACGAAATATGTGCTTTATTCCATTCCAATGTCTTCGAGTTGGATTGGAACTATATCTTGCTAATAAATTTACCGAGAAGGCAATATCAGGTCTTGTATTATTAGCGAGGTACATTAATGCACCAATTGCACTAAGATATGGTACTTCTGGACCAAGGACTTTTTCATTATTTTCTCGAGGCCGAAACACGTCCTTTTTCACATCAAGTGATCGAACAACCATTGGGGTACTCAATGGATGTGCTTTGTCCATATAGAAACGTTTCAGGACTTTTTCTGTATAAGTTGATTGATGGACAAGTATACCTTGTTTAAGGTACTCGATTTGTAGGCCAAGACAAAACTTTGTCTTTCCCAGATCTTTCATCTCAAATTCTTTCTTCAAGTAATTAACAGCTATTGAAAGTTCTTCTGGACTTCCAATAATATTGAGATCATCAACATAAACAGCAATTATTACAAATCCTGAAGCCGACTTTCTAATGAAAATACATGGACAAATAGGATCATTCGTGTATCCTTCCTTTGCCAAGTATTCACTAAGACGGTTATACCACATCCGTCCTGATTGTTTTAAACCATACAAAGATCTTTGTAATTTAATAGAACAAACTTCCCGGGAGTTTGAATTGCATGCATCAGACATCTTGAATCCTTCTGGGATTCTCATATAAATATCATTGTCAAGTCTGTCATACAAATATGCAGTGACAACATCCATTAAACGCATATCAAGCTTTTCATGTATTGCCAGACTAATGAGATAGCGAAATGTAATTGCATCCACCACAGGAGAATATGTCTCCTCATAATCAATTCCAGGTCTTTGCGAAAATCCTTGTGCAACAAGACGTGCTTTATATCTTATTACTTTGCCTTCTTCATTTCGTTTTCGCACAAAGACCCATTTGTACCCTACTGGTTTTACACCTTCAGGTGTATGGACTACAGGCCCGAAAACCTCACGCTTCTCAAGTGAGTTTAATTCTGCTTGAATTGCGTCTTTCCATTTTGGCCAATCATTTCTGTATCGACACTCGTCGATACACCTTGGTTCATGATCCTCGTTATTTTCCATAACATTAAGCGCTATATTATATGCAAAAATATTGTCGACAATTGTTTCCTCTCGGTTCCATCTTTTTCCAGTATTGACATAACTGATCGAGATCTCATCATTCTCAATGATTTCAGGTACCTGAACTTCTTCTAGAAGTATTTGATCAGATTTGTCATGTATCTCTTCAGGAGATTCGTTTACCTCGACGGGGTTTTTCTCACAATTTGCTCCTTTTTTCTTTCGAGGATTTTTGTCTTTGGAACCGATAGGCCTTCCACGCTTCAGGCGTGGTTTAGATTCATGAACGGATTGTCCAATCGGGACATCCATCCGTATTGGAGCATTTACAGCTGGAACATGTGACTTTGTCACTCTTTTTAGGTCAGTAAATGCGTCTGGCAATTGATTCGCTATCTCTTGCAAGTGGATTATTTTTCGAACTTCTAGTTCACATTGCTTGTACGAGGATCAAGATGATATTGCAACGTATTCCACTTGATTTCCTTTTCCAGCTTATTATTTTCTCCCCTAATGTTGGGAATATTTTTTCATCAAAATGACAGTCGGCAAAACGTGCCGTAAATAGATCTCCTGTTAATGGTTCAAGATATCTTATAATTGAAGGAGAATCATACCCAACATATATCCCCAATCTTCGTTGGGGTCCCATCTTGGTGCGTTGTGGTGGAGCAATTGGAACATATACCGCACACCCAAAAATTCTTAGATGGGAAATATTTGGCTCCTGACCATAAGCCAATTGTAATGGGGAGAACTTATGATAACTCGATGGCATGATGCGTATAAGTGCTGCTGCATGTAACACAGCATGTCCCCAAGCTACGACAGGTAGCTTTGCTCTCATAAGCAATGGTCTAGCTATTAACTGAACTCGTTTAATAAATGCTTCAGCTAAACCATTTTGTGTGTGAACATAAGCAACTGGATGTTCAACATCTATTCCAATAGATGTACAATAGTTATTAAAAGCCTCTGATGTAAATTCACCAGCATTATCAAGGCGAATTGTCTTGATCACATAATCTGGAAATTGTGATCGTAATCGAATTATTTGAGCGAGTAATCTCGCAAACGCCAGGTTGCGAGTTGATAATAAACTTACGTGTGACCATCTAGTAGATGCATCTACTAAAACCATAAAATATCTAAATGGTCCACACTGTGGATCAATTGGTCCACATATATCACCTTGAATTCGCTCTAAAAACTTTGGAGATTCAACTCCAACTTTTGCTGGTGATGGCTTAATTATCAATTTGCCTTGAGAGCAAGCAGCACATGAGAATTCATTAGATTGAAAAATCTTCTGGTTTTTCAATTGATGCCCATGTGAATTTTCCATAATTCTTCGCATCATATTAGAACCGGGATGCCCCAACCGGTCTTGCCATATAGTAGAACCATTTATATCAGTAAACTTCTGGTTTACTGGTATAACCATTTATATTAGTAAACTTCTGGTTTACTGTTAAAATCATTTATATTAGTAAATTTATGGTGTACTGTCATATGTACTTCAACGGTGCTAATCTTTGTATAGTACAGTCCAGAGGAAAATACAGGTAACTTTTCTACCACACTTTTGTTACCTGATTCAGTCTTTGTAATGTATAAATATTCCATCTCCCCATCATTAGCAGTCTCAATATGATATCCATTTTCACGAATATCTTTAAAGCATAGTAAATTTCTTTGAGACTTAGTTGAGAGTAATGCATTTTTTATACTGATTTTTGTTCCTCTTGGTAGTACTATGTTAGCTCTTCTGGAGCCATCAATTATCTTTGTACTACCTCATATTGTACTAATATTAACATCATTTACAATCAAATATACTTATAAGTAAAAGTTAAATATGTTAGAACACACACACACTGAAATAATAGAACACACTTAAGTAAATTATAATGAGTCAGATACTTTAGTTAGTTTGGGTTTCTCCCCCATTAAGTATGTAATCATTTACATCTGGATTAAGAATATCTGATATATCCAGATGTGTACTTGTAGATGGATCTTGATTCACATCATCGTTTTCATAGATAAAATTTGTTTCAACATCTTTCTCTTTATTCAGCATTGATGCTTGATACAACTTAACAAGATGTTTAGGCGTACAACAGGTACGGGCTCAATGGCTTTTCATTCTGCACCGATAACATAAATTCTCAATTTTTATCGGTTGCTTAATTTGTCTAGTCGATGATATTTCATTATTACATTCCCTATTCCACTTCTGGTGGCGAGAAATTTTTTCATCATTATTGGGGTGATTGTCATTATGATACCGATTATTAAATCTCCCCCGACCACGGTCGCGATTACGTCGACGACCACGTTCTCGGCCTTGCTCAGTATTATCATATATACTTGCGTTCACTTCAGGGAACGGAGTAGAGCCAGTGGGGCGGGCTTCGTGGTTTTTCAATAAGATCTCATTATTTTGCTCAGCCAGATGAGATCAATTCAGAATATCATTTAAAACCTTTTTCTCGATATTGCTACTACAGGAGCAAATCAAAGAAGGAATGTGGAGAAAGATTTCTTTAGCATATCGTTATCAGTTATTCTTTCTCCACATAGTTTTAACTGTGATGTAATTTTAAACATCGTAGAATTATATTCACTTATTATTTTAAAATCCTGCAAACATATATAAGATATAATTTTGAAATAACTTGAAAAGAGACTAGGTAGATCTTACCGATACCGTACCTGCTTTGGTGATTATAGCTCAGGATCTGGAACTAGAACGAAGTCGTGCTGATAACGTGTTATAAAACTGGAGAATTAAGAGCAAAATCTTAATAGAGAATATTTTATTTCAAGACTATTATAGAGTATACAAGAGAGAAAGATAGAAGTTAAGAACTTCTGAGGTGTATTGAAATGAAAACTAGAGCCTACTATTTATATGAGGAAATTGGCTTCCTCTGTAAGCTTCTCTAAAGATATTTACAAAGCTTCCCTAATAAGCTTCACTAAAGATATTTACAAAGCTTCTCTAGTAAGCTTCGCTGAAGATATTTACAAAGCTTCCCTAGTAAGCTTCGCGAAAGATTATCTTGTAAACTTCCGGTTCAAAGGACATCCACACAATAATATATCATAACAAAAACCAACTTTTTAGAAAGCTACATCCATTTCTTTCGGAAAAAAAAAGGAAGTTACATCCATAACATTTGGCCCCTTCCCAAAACACCATAATTACCCTTTAATTAAATTTTCAAAAATTGAACTTAAAGCCATTAAGCACGCTTCCAATAGATTTCCTAAAAGTTTTTTTAATATCTATCTGCTCTCTTATCTTCACACACTGCTTTGCCAGTTTGCCTTCATAATTCATCTAAACAACTATTTCAAAAAAAAAAATGAAAATAACAATAACTCGATGCTTTCTCAAAAAAAAAAAAAAAAAAAGAAAGGAAAAATCTCTACAACTTTCAAGAAAGATAAGACATTTCTATTTTGCTTTCAATCACCTTTCTCGGTGCAATTACACTGATCCATGCCATGCGCAATTCTCTATAATGTATGATGAACCATCACCGCCACTTCTCCAGACACGTCACCATATTCATCCCCAAATTTCTTCTGTTTCTCCCCCCACTTGTTCAACCTCAACCACGACTACGGCCGTTGCCTCCCTCTTCCGTCAAGCCAACAAAGAAAGCCCCCTCTCACCTAAACTTCATCCTCGCCGACAAACACTACTCTGTTTCTTTCACCTGTCTCCATATGTTTTTCAGACTTTATCCTCTCTTCAGTGCAGCCGATCTTAATTGACCCAAAAGCTTTTGGGTGATCCTAACTTTCTGGCACTATGCCACTGCCCTCACTATGTACCATGAAGACTCAATCTTACCGAATTTGTCTTCTTTGTTGACCTGTTTTACAAAGAAAAATAGATAGTTAGATGGTTGTTATTGTGTGTGCTCTTACCTTTCCGGCAGCTTCGCATCTTCCCGCAATACAACTTGATTCACCGCAGGGAGAAAGTAAAAGCGATAGATGAAAACAGGGAAGAGGAACATACCGTTCGGCCATTCATTCTTGTAAGAGGTGGCTTTAGAAACCAAGAACCGAAATTTCGCCTCCTTCATCTCTTCCAGTGGCTATGATATGTGTTTTTTAGTGCGTGTTTTTCTTTGTGTGTGTTTCTGATGTGAAAGAGAGTTTAAATCAGTCAAAGGGAGAAAGTTTTCTTGAAAGCAAAAGTTCCTCGTTAAATGTGAACCTTTCCCTTCTCCAATCAAATTGTTTGGCTTCGTAAAGTTGTCTACATATACGTACAGAGGGGAACAATTTTTGAAGAAAATTTCCTTGTTGACTGTGCCACCGTTTTCTCCCCCAATAATAAGACTGGATTACTTTGTGTGTAAAATAAGTCTTCCTCAGTCTGCACCAGCTTTAACCGATGGAGAAAAGGAAAATTTCTAGAATGTCTTTTGTATAACCAGATACGCCTTTCTTTTGCCAGGTGAAATTCCGAGAATGCCCCTGAAAATGGGCGGGAGTCTTGGCAAACTTGGTTGCTTTTATTATAAAATAGAGATACTCAGTTCAAACTATAAGGAAAAATGAAGGTCAATGTTATACAGATGTCAATCCTCGATTACAAGTTTACAACTGCAAAAAGGGTTAACAGTGTATTTTCCTCCGTCCTGAAATAAATGTCACAGTTGACAGGGCAATGATAGGGGCATAAAAGAAGTTCACAAAATGATGGATACAAAATGAGGTGTCGATATTTTATTGATTACATCGATAGTAGACCCGGCACACTCTAATTAAAAACACCAATAAAATTTTGACACATCATTTTGTAGACCAAATTTTGTGACACTTTTTTGTGACTTTATATTTACCTCAGTTGACAAGTCAATAATTTTAAGTTTTTGTTCTGTTTCTTAGTTGTCACAATCATTCATACTCGTATGTGTTAAGCTCCTTGCTCACAAAACTTCTCATGGCACTGTATAGTTTGTGTCTGCTAAAATGAGTAGTTTAGGGACATTACCAAATTTTATATCTTTTTTTAATGCAATATTTATTTTAAGACAAATTAAAATTAGAAAATACGACATGCATTCCGAAACGTAGGTAGTAGTGAGACAAAAAAGCCACAAGGTAAGCAATAAGAAAATACCGTATAGACTCCATTCATCCCTAAATCTCTAAATGAAGAGCAGTACGAAATACTAAAAATTACAAAAGAAAAAAAAAATGTTAGATAATTTTGGATACAAATAATTTAGTAAATAGGGTAAATTACAAAATAAGGCCTAAAGTCCTCGGAGAGGTGCCAGTTTGGGCCTGGCGTGCAAAATTTAGCGAAATAGGGCCTGACTTGACACTTTGTTAGCAAAATAGGGCCTTTTAACGGTTTTTGTTAGAAAAGTCAGTTAAGTCACAAGTGATTTGCATATAATTTATGAAATGGATCAATTTGAAATGAGAATTAGTTCTTAAAAGGTTAAATGTAAATACTTAGACTTAAAGTCGCAAAATATGAATTTTCAAGTTTTAAATTAAAATTTGAAATAAAATAACTAATATATTAAAAATTTTATTTTAATTATTTTAAAATATTAATAAATAAATAATTTTTGACAAAATAATTTTGACAATTTTTTTTCCAGATCTAAATACAAATATTTATATAAAAAATTTAAAATAGAACAACCAAATTATGATTTATTTATTTTTATTTTTTTTGAAAAAATGTACTTCCTCCGTCCCACCACAAGTGAGACCAACTTGTGAGGCACAATAATTAAGAAAAAAGTTGTATATGTGTGGTAGAAAATGAAGAGAGAGAATGAGTGGGGTTAAATGGTGGGGTTGATTGAATATAAATATATTAAAACATTTCCTTTTTTGGCAGTCTCACTTGTGGTGAGACGGACTGAAAAAGAAATTAGTCTCACTTGTGCTGGGAAGGAGGGAGTATTTTTTTTTCCAGATTTACATCTCCGAACCTCCATCTGCGCCATCTCTCTCGTCTCAAAACTCCATCGACCACCATCTCTATCAATTTAGATGGACAAAACATATCAATTTTCATTGAAAAAAAATATTCTTGAAAGGAAATGATGATTTATTTAAATTTTAAAAATTATCAAATTTCTTTAGAATTTAGAATATTTTTATTTATATCCGAACAAAAAAAACATCAAAAGTTTAAGTTTTTATATTTAACTCATTAAGAACTAATTCTCATTTCAAATTGACCCATTTCGTCAATCACGTGTAAATCACATGTGACTTAACTAACTTTTCTAACGAAAACCGTTAAAAAGCCTCATTCTGCAACGAAAATGTCAAGTCAGACCCTATTTCGCTAAATTTTGCACTTCAGGCCCCAAACTGGCATCACTCCGAAGACTTTAGGCCCTTTTTGTAATTTACCCTAGTAAATATTATTAAATACTCAATTAATGAATACTGAAACCTATAAACATAGCTTCCAATCAGTGTGCCAAAAATTAAGGGACGATTGACTACACTAATCTTATTAATTGGAAATTTGGAACTATAAACTATTAGGGTGTTCGACACCCTTTCGAGACCCAATTAATTTAAACTCCAGAGTAACTACAATGGCAACTACAATGGTGGTAAAACTTTCGTAAGAAGCAGTCGTGTATTCAAAATAATACTAAAATCAGTTCACAAACTATTTATATATAAACATTGTAGTGAAAGTTAAACCTATGTTATTGTTGAAATAAACAAAAACTTTATCCCTCACCAACGACAACAAATTTTGTTAATAGGTTCACGACCACTCATTTATGTGTTTTTTATCCACCTCCATAAGGAGGTAAAGCTAACTGCCAATATTTTACTCCGTCGTTAACCGACCTTTCCAAACTTAAGTTCGATTATGATTACAAAGGTGGTAAAAGTAATCTTTCCCAACAAAATTCAAATAAAGCCTGTTAAACTATAACGGTTCATACCACTTGACCTATGAGCTTGCGAGCGAAGACATATAAATATTCAATTTTCTTATATTATTTATGGGGGAAAAAACTTTTTTGTTAGCTCATTTGGTAATCTTTTTCCTTGTCCCCCAGCAAAGGCGACCACTCAACCTTCGCTATCTCACTGTCTACTGGAAATCAAGTTTCTCTTCAACCTCTGAATTTTTAGCACATCACGAATTGCACATCAACAGCACGGACTCTCTAGATATGCTCCATGCACTTTACACACAGACAACACTCATCAAGGCTCGGAAACTTACGTCGTATTTTCCTTTCAACTTCTATATTTCAAAATCCATCACTCAAAGTTGATCCCATCAAAGTTCTCCCGGCAATCCATCTCAACTACTATCACGATCTGTAACGCCCGTCCTAATTCCTATTAAATTCTTGACTTGCATATTTATATGCTATTTTATTTGAGTTAATTATTTAACTAATTAAGCAAGTTTAAGTCCTAATTGTTCAAAGTTGAAACATTAGGGTCATTTGTGAAAAATAAAGTTTAGGGGCTAAAATGCTCAAATTGAAACTTGAGGGACCTTTTTGTCAAATTGAAACTTGAGGGGCCTAATTACAAATCTTTGAAAGTTGTAAGTGTATCTTCTTGTTTAGTTGCCTGAGAAAGCATTTTCTCCCCCAATTCTCGTACGTTCCTCAGTAAAGAAAAGAAAAGTTAAGTTTTACCCTATTCTCGACTCCTCTCGCTTAATTATGCCTCTGTTCGAAAATCCGACTTCGCATAAATGATCAGGACGGTGAGTAGAGCATTTCCCATCTTGATTACATGGGATACCTGTGGATATAATATATGACAGGGATTCTTGTTCTACATCTTGTTCTACACCTTGATTATGATAATTTTTCTGAGCACTCTGGATATTTAACCGAGGTTGCTTCTTGATCATATGTTGTGAGCATGTGAAGTGGATTTCCTTGTGGCTATTGTATGAGCTTGCGATTTAGTGGAAATTCCATCACCCGAATTACTTAGTATATGGGTAATTGCTTGTATGGATACTTGATTCTTGTCTTGAGCACGAATGCTTCTTGCGAAAGTTTCATGGGAAAGTCACGGTATCGAGAAGGTTATGTGAGAATAATACTCGCAGGTAATTGATAATATGGTGTGGTATACCATATTCTTGCTATTCTTGAGTTCTATTTGTTATTTATATGTGTTATAATTTTGACCAGTAAAATTCGAGGACGAATTTTCTTTAAGGAGGGGAGGATGTAACTCCCGTCCTAATTCCTATTAAATTCTTGACTTGCATATTTATATGCTATTTTATTTGAGTTAATTATTTAACTAATTAAGCAAGTTTAAGTCCTAAGTGTTCAAAGTTGAAACATTATGGTCATTTGTGAAAAATAAAGTTTAGGGGCTAAAATGCTCAAATTGAAACTTGAGGGGCCTTTTTGTCAAAGTTGAAACTTGAGGGGCCTAATTGCAAATCTTTGAAAGTTGTAAGTATATCTTCTTGTTTAGTTGCCTGAGAAAGCATTTTCTCCCCCAATTCTCGTACGTTCCTCTGTAAAGAAAAGAAAAGTTAAGTTTTACCCTATTCTCGACTCCTCTCGCTTAATTATGCCTCTGTTCGAAAATACGACTTCGCATAAATGATCAGGGCGGTGAGTAGAGCATTTCCTGCTGAACAGAAATTAGTTTGGGTGAATTTGATTTCGGAGTAGGTAAGTCACTAGCTCCCCCTTGCTTGTAATAACATGCCTATGTGTTATTCTTGATACTTGTACTTGTTAATTTCGTGATTTGGTTGAATTTTGTGATACTTGTAAATTTGAGACGAAGGGAGTATTCGTATGAATTACAAGAATGAAATAGATTTTGCAAAAGTGTCCTGGGAATGGGAATGTTAATAAGAAAATATACTCCTATTCGTGAGACGGTAAAATATTAACTTGATTTAAATATTATTAGAAAAATTGTACCATTATTTGTGGTACGGGGAAATGAATGGAAGTATCCCTAAATGATTATATTAGTATATTAGAAAATTATACTTATACTTTTGGGACGGTGAAATATTTAATTGGAATAAAAGGAAATTATCCTATTATTTGTGGGACGGTAAAAGAAATGAATTGAGCTTGAAATAGTGTCCTGGGTATTTCCTAAGGGTTAATGAAAGTATACTCCCACGCTTGGGACGGAGAATTTTAGGCCTGGAAAGAAATTTAGTGTTTGCTGAAAGTTATACCAGGCGCCCGCCCACATAGATACCGAGCGCCCGCCCATTTCATCAGAAGTTTTGGTTTCAAAAGTGCTATAATAAGCGGCCGCCCGGTCCATCGTAGGCGCCCGCCCGGTCCCCTGTTTCAACAAAAGTGTTTTAAATTTAAATTGAAATGATTGCTTACCCCTCCTAAGGCATAGAGCCTTAGTATAAGATGTCCTAGCAAGTGTATATGTACCTTTTGGGGCATTAGAACTTGGTCTTGAACATGAGTACTCATAGAATTAAAATGAGAACTTGAGCCTAAGAGTAAGAACTCTTTTAATTGTCTTGAAAGTGCTAAGAACAAGCACTAATGTGTTATATGTGTCTTGATTCCAATGTTTGTGTACCTTAGGGGCACTAGAACAATGTCTTGAGCTTGAACATCCAAAGTATAGGATTAAGAACTTGTAATTATGAGATGTATAACTCATCTACTTAGCTTGAACTTGAAGTATAAGACAATTAAATCTTGTACATGACTTGAATATCCAAATATTGGAATAATAACTTGAGTATAAGATAATTAATTCTTGTACATGTCTTGAACATCCAAAGAATTGGATTGAGAACTTGAATATAAGATGATAAAATCTTGTACATGTCTTGAAACCAATACATGTGTATGCTAATGAACTTGAAAGTGCTATGAACAAGCACTAATGTGTTAGAACTATCCTTGATGTGTATGTGCAAATCTTGCACATAATTACTTGATAGAATGTGGCTTGTTGACTACTTGATATATGGTATTAATAATCAAAGAATTGGAATGTGGAACTATATAGAGAATGAACAACTCTAAGACATACTCGAATCTAATACGTGTGTATTGAAAGTGCTATGAACAAGCACTAATGTGCTAGTAATTGGTTTAATCGTGTATATACTCAATGAAGTATATAAAGTATAAAGAAAATATCATGTTCTTGAGTTGAGTTCCTAAAGAAAGAGGGACTAGTGTAATACGAAGATAATTCATATAATTATGAATCCTACGATTTAAGTCAACAAGAAAGATTATAGAACACAATATGTGTTGGAAAATGTATTCGATTATTAACGATACATATACGCGAGATATGATTGTGACTAGGTACAATACGACCTATTCGACTACGTGCTTAGAGTCTAAGATGTTGGGCTCTACTTGAAAGTAAGGGTATCGTGATAGACACATTAGTGTGTTAAAGGTTATATGAATATGTACGTGCAAATATGGCATATGACAAAGTGACATAAAATGACATACCCTACTACTTGGTTGGGGTCTGTTATTAATAGACTCTAATTTGGCTTGATTGTGTTACGTGGACACATTACGTGCCATTGTTATACTGATTTGTATTCGCAATTATTGCGTGCGTGTACTTGTATTTGGTGAGCACATGATTACATGGTTCCTGAAGAGCTAGTCCACTACTTTTGGACTTAGTTCTATACTCTTGTAGTTCAAGTAAACATCTACTTGTGCATTCTTGTTTGAGTCCAGCTGGTCACCTTGCTTGTTCGGAAATATATAGGTTCACGCTTATCGCGAGAGCTGGGGCTTAAGTGATAATCGGGTCCCTATGTATTTGCGCTTGACCCCTTACTACACTACAGGCCATAGTAAGGGCATAACTTCCTTTATTAGAGCAATACGCCTGATAAAAGTGAATGCTAAAACTCGTGAACACCTCGTGAATCTTGTTCTTGTTAGTGACACTGGTTACCGGGTCCTTTTGTGTACTGCACAGCAGCAACTTGATTGATCGTGATTTGTCATCTACAATACAAGCAACGACAACAATGGTATACTTGGGAAGAATAAGGTTGGAATATCCTGTGTAACGTGTTAGTTTAGCCTTATGTGCTAGTTACTTGATGAGTTGGCTTAGCCTCTCATATACTTGTTACTTGATGACATCTTGAGCATGATTACTTGATAATCTTCTTGATTTGCATGATTACATGATAACATGCTATGTATGTAGCGACCCCAAAACCCGTTTATATTTATTTTATATTTTTGGGGATTTTTATTTGACTTATATGTGCATTTTATGTGTTGCATCATATTTTATGATTTTCATATCATATTTGATTATTTGTGTTATTTACTTAGTTAGTAAAAATAATGATTAAATGAGTTAAATGATTAAGTTGAAACTTTAGGGTCCTTGTTGAAATTATAAGTTTAGGGGTTAAAATGTTAAAAGGAATCTTGGGTGACCAAATTGTAAAAAATGGAAAAGATATTTAAGGAAACTTTTCCTTCCCTTCTTCCTTCACTGTGTAGCTTTCTCTGCAACTTTCTACGTTTCATCAGTTAGGGTTTAGGAGAAAAAGGTAAGTTCAACCCATTTCGATTTAATTCTTTTTATTTACTTACCCGTTTTAAAAACTAATTATATAAAAATGATCAGGGCATCGAGTATGTCATTTCTAGCCGAACAAAACTTATTTCAGCGATACTTTTTCCGGAACTAGGTAAGTTACTAATTCCCCTTTAAATGTTAAAATAGTCATATATGCTATATATGATGCTCCTACTTGTTAATTTTGTGTTTTGGGTAATATTTGCTATATTTGTAATTTTGGGACAACGGGAGTATATGAACTTGGTTTGAGCTGAGTATTGTAATGGTTTAGAATCAGGTTGTAATTGTAATGAAAGTTACTTAAGTTGTGTAGCATATATATGTTATACTTGTGGGACGGAAGGAGTAAAATTGAACTAAGGAAAGAATCTGGATTTGGCCCAAAATAGGAGGAGGCGCACGCACCCTATATAAGGAGGCGCACGCATCCATCGTTACCAATCTAGGCAAAAATTGACTGGAGGAGGGAGGCGAGCGCATCCCTTTGGATGAGGCGCGCGCACCCTTAAGTGAATCAACAATAGTGAGTTTCTGGTCCTTGGAGGCGCGCGCATCCTATGGGATGAGGCGTGCGCATCACCCCTGTTTCCAAGGTTTGATAGTTTTGATCAAGTTGGGTATAAGAGGGCAAATGTTTATGTGATCCTTAGGGTTGTTTATGACTTAAACATGAATGTGTATGACTTTTATGTCGTTGATGGAAAAGATTTGGTTGTGACTAAATGTCCTTTTTATGGACTCTTTACGAGAAATCTTTCGTGTGCATCTTGTGATGTTTTGGCTTAATTCCTTCTTGGATTAAATGCCCCGGGTTGTGTTTAGCAAGTATTCATTACTGTGCTTCTTGTTAAAAGTCCAGCTGGTCTTGTTGTGGAGTCAGCCAATGGAAGAATTATAGTGGTACAGGTAAGTCCACTATAAGGTTTTCCATTGGAGCTTGTGAGTCAGGCGGTGGGAGAATTATAGTGGCACACAAGCCAAGTTCACTATAAGGTGTCCACTGTGCCTTCTAGTTTCCCCAGTCCAGATTGGCCTTGGATGGGATGAATTGCTCCCTTTGGTGAGTATTTGGGTTATGACTTTGTGTCATATTTCCCTCTCTGGTTACTTGGTTCTATTGGTTATGGTCTGGTTTTCGGGATCCCGACGGCTTCAGCTATTTATGCTGCTCAGATGGTTTTCTCTGATGGGTTTCTCAGTTGGTATTCTCATCAGTTATGGTTATTGGGTAAACCTTGGCTTGGTATCCACCGGAGTGTGGGCAATGTGATATAAGTGATATATGAGTTGATGTTATATGCTATATGCTATATGCTATTTGTTTACTTGTTGATATAGTTTCTTTATGATCATCATATCAGCATGTAACGTAGTTGCATTTTAGTAGCTTACTGAGATTTATTCTCACCCTTATGTGTTTACTGTTTTAGATAAAGGCGGGTCCAGGGGATAGGACACTCGGCACGGGAGGACGTTCGTTTGGTAAGAGATGGGACTTGTTTTGTGAAGGTTACATTATATAAATGTAAACCCTTTGGGTAGAGTACCCGTACTTCTTATGGTTACATCTATTTTGGTAAACGTTGATGTATGTATATTTGTTTAAAAGTTTGTAAGCCTTCGGGCTAAGTACTTCCGCTGTGAAAGTGTTTGTAAAAGTTTGTTTCAAGTTAAGTGAAGTCTTTGAACTTCAAGTGTGTTATTGTTCCACTTTCTAAAAAGACATTTCGAAAAATTTTCTAAAAGGTTTTATAACGTCTTCCGTTCGTGTCCCGAGCGTGGGGCCAAGTAGGACCACGGGTACGGGGCGCGACAGTTGGTATCAGAGCTAGGTTGTAGATGGTCTAGAAGGGCTAAATGACCTAGGAGGGTAGTAGAGTATAGAGTGAGTAACGTTGAGTGTTTGATGCAGGTATTCATTGAAAATGGGTGAAACTGACGGAGATCAGGCCGGCTCTTCGGGGCAAGGGGATGCCAGAGAAGAGGCTCGAATTATGTTTCAGGGAATGTTTGAAGCAGCGATGAAAACTATAAATGATCAGAGGCAAGAAAGAGAACAGGTACCACCAAGATATGGCCTAGAACAGTTTCTGAAAATGAAGCCTATGGAGTATAATGGAGAGCCCGATGTATCTAAAACTGAAAGGTGGATTGAATCGATGGAAAAGATCTTTGATGCTTTGAGATGTTCGGAGGAAGATCAAGTCAGGTTTGCTACCTATAAACTGAATGGAGCGGCTGAGCATTGGTGGAAAGCTTTGAAAACAAAATGGGATGAAACTCATGTACCTTATACTTGGGAGATTTTTCTGGGAAAGTTCAAAGAACACTTCATTCCTCGAGTAGATCAAGACAGGAAGGAGATGGAATTTCTTAACTTGGAGCAAGGTTCTATGTCAATTGCTCAATATTCAGCT
Organism: Campanula takesimana; assembly: GCA_026119855.1. Taxonomy (NCBI): domain Eukaryota; kingdom Viridiplantae; phylum Streptophyta; class Magnoliopsida; order Asterales; family Campanulaceae; genus Campanula; species Campanula takesimana. The sequence goes on along the minus strand of JAOWBW010000190.1, from coordinate 1,326,777 downwards.
AAATTTTCAGAGTTGTCCAGGTATTGTACTCACCTAGTGGCAACTGAGGAGAGGAAGGCTACAAGGTTTGTGAAAGGTTTGAAAACCGTGATTAGAACTCAGCTAGTATCCCATAAGTTGCAAGATTTTCAGGATGCAGTTGATCGAGCTTACCAGGTGGAACATGACATTGAGGAACATAAAAGGAAAATGGAATTGTTAGGCACTGGGAAGCAAGTTAGGCAACAACCACGTGGTGATAATCGAGGAAATCAAGGTGGATCTTCACAATTTAAAGGGTCTTCTCAAAGACAGTCAGGTAATAGAAATCAAAGTAACACTTCAGGGAGTCAGAGCAGAGGAGTTTGTAATTATTGTCAGAAAGAAGGGCATTCAGAAGAGAGATGTTGGAAGAAGGAGGGCAAGTGTTTGAACTGTGGTCAGTTAGGACATTTTCAGAGGGATTGCCCTAAGTATAGGATGCAAGCATCGGGAAGTGTGGTTGGGTCCTCTCAGGGTCAGAAGAGGGATTCCTCAGGCAAGCCTAAGGTTCAGGGTCGTGTTTTTGCTATTTCTCAGCAGCAGGCTTCGGAGTCCTCTAATGTGATAGGAGGTATTATTTCTGTGTCTAGTTTGAGGGCACGTACACTTATAGACCTTGGCTCATCGCATTCTTATGTGTCTTTGCATTTTGCTTCTCGATTGCATAAGTCTTCTGAATCTCTGCCTTATGTGTTAGAGGTGTCAACTCCTATAGGGGAGTGTTTGGTGACCAATGAGGTGTTGCATTCTTGTGATGTGCATATACGTGAGCATGTTTTACCTGCTGATTTAGTTATCTTACCATTACAAGATTTTGATGTTATCTTGGGTATGGATTGGTTGGGTAAATATCATGCGTCTGTTGATTGTGCTAATAAGGTGGTTACATTCTCTATCCCAAATGTTCCTAAATTTTCTTTTGAAACTGTTCCTTGGGGTAGAGAGATTAGAATTATTTCTTATATGAAGGCTAGAAAGTTGTTGAACCGTGGTTGTGCGGGGTATTTGGCTAGTGTTCTTGATACTACTAAAAGGGTTCCTGATATTGGGGATGTGCCTATTGTTAAAGAATTTTCAGATGTATTTTCTTCTGAGTATGCTATGCCTCCTGACCGGGAAATAGAGTTCTGTATTGACTTACTTCCAGGTACGGCTCCTATATCTGAGGCACCTTACAGAATGGCACCAGCTGAATTGAAAGAGTTGAAGGTTCAGCTGCAAGAGTTACTTGATCGAGGATTCATTCGTCCTAGTGTATCCCCGTGGGGAGCTCCAGTCTTGTTTGTTAAAAAGAAAGATGGGTCCTTGAGGCTGTGTATTGACTACAGAAAGCTGAATCAGGTAACTATAAAGAATAAATATCCGCTTCCTCATATTGATGATTTATTTGATCAACTTCAAGGGTCAGTTGTCTTTTCAAAACTTGACTTGAGGAGTGGGTACCATCAGTTGAAAATCCGTCCTGAAGACATTTCTAAAACTGCTTTTCGTAGTAGATATGGCCATTATGAGTTTCTTGTTATGCCTTTCGGGTTGACTAATGCTCTGGCTGTTTTTATGGATATGATGAACAGAGTCTTTAAACCTTATCTTGATACCTTCGTGGTTGTATTTATTGATGATATTCTGGTTTATTCCAAGTCCCGGGAGGAGCATGAACAGCATTTGCGAATGGTTTTATCTATTCTTCGTGAGAAACAGTTGTTTGCTAAATTCAGTAAATGTGCTTTTTGGCTCAATGAAGTATCTTTTCTTGGGCACGTGATTTCGAATAAAGGTATATCAGTTGATCCATCCAAAGTTGAGGCTATTGTGAATTGGAGGAGGCCAGAATCAGTTACAGAAATTCGAAGTTTCTTGGGGTTAGCTGGGTACTACAGAAGGTTCATTGAGGGGTTTTCTAAGATTGCAACTCCCTTGACTCAGTTGACTCGAAAGAATATTCCTTATGTGTGGGATGAAAAGTGTCAAGCTAGTTTTGAAGAGTTGAAGAAGAGATTGACTACAGCTCCTATTCTCGCCCTACCTAATGGTAATGATGATTTGGTAATCTATAGTGATGCTTCTAAAGAAGGCCTCGGGTGTGTATTAATGCAGAATGGAAGGGTGATTGCATATGCTTCGAGGAAGTTGACTCCGAGTGAGCAGAATTATCCTACCCATGACATGGAGCTTGCAGCTATTGTCTTTGCATTACACAAGTGGAAACATTATCTCTATGGAGCAAAGTTTGAGATTTTCACAGATCATCAAAGTTTGAAGTATCTTTTCTCCCAGAAAGAGTTGAATAATAGACAACGAAGATGGATGGAGTTGTTGAAGGATTACGATTGTACAATTTCTTATCATCCGGGCAAGGCAAATGTGGTAGCTGATGCTATTAGCCGGAAGTCTTATGTAGCTTCATTGATGGTGCGGGAATGGAAGATGTTGGAGGATGCTCGAGATTGGAGTCCTTATGAATCAAAGCATGGAGCTATTTTTGCGAACATTCGAGTATTTCCAACTTTAGTTCAACAAATAAAGGAAGCTCAGAAGGATGACCCGGAATTGGTAAAGATTATGGATAAAATCAAAGATGGTAAATTTGAGGATTTCTCACTCAGTTCTGAAGGGGTATTGACTTTCAGGGGTCGTTTGTGTGTACCTAATGTTGATGGGATTAAACACCAAGTTCTTGATGAAGGTCATAAATCAAGGTATACTATTCATCCCGGGAGTACTAAAATGTATCAGAATTTGAAGCAACACTTTTGGTGGAATAATATGAAGCGAGAGATAGCGGATTATGTATCCAAGTGCTTAACATGTCAACAAGTTAAAGCTGAACATCAAAGGCCTGCAGGATTGCTTCAACCGTTAGAGATTCCAGAATGGAAGTGGGAACATGTTACCATGGATTTTGTGACAGGGTTACCTCGTACTCGAAGAAGGTTTGATGCGGTTTGGGTGATTGTTGATAGATTGACAAAGTCTTCTCATTTTCTACCTATTGAGATCGGTTATTCTATGGAAAAGCTTGCAACCTTGTACATTAATGAGATCGTGAGGTTACATGGAGTTCCAGTGAGCATTGTATCTGATCGTGACCCTAGATTTACATCTCGGTTTTGGCAAGCGTTTCAGAAAGCTTTGGGTTCAGAGTTGAGATTTAGTACAGCTTTTCATCCTCAAACAGATGGCCAGTCCGAGAGAACTATCCAGATTCTTGAGGATATGTTGAGGGCTTGCTCAGTTGATTTTTTAGATTCGTGGGATATTCATTTGCCTCTCGTAGAGTTTGCTTATAATAACAGTTTTCAGTCCAGTATTGGGATGGCTCCTTATGAAGCTTTGTATGGGAGGAAATGTCGGTCTCCTATCTGTTGGGATGAAGTGGGAGAAGCCAAGATTTGGGGTGTTCAGATGGTTAATGATTCAGTTGAGAAGGTTAAACTTATTCGAGATCGCTTGAGTACTGCCCAGAGTAGACAGAAAAGCTACGCTGATCACCGGAGGCGAGACCTTGAGTTCGAAAAAGGTGACTTCGTGTTTTTGAAGGTTTCCCCTAAGGTTGGTATTCGAAGATATGGGAAGAAAGGCAAGCTTGCTCCGAGGTATATTGGTCCATTTGAGATTCTTGGAAGAGTGGGGGATCGGGCTTATCGTCTTGCATTACCTCCTTCTCTTGATAAGATCCATAATGTGTTTCATGTTTCTATGCTTCGGAAGTATGTGTATGATTCTTCTCATGTTCTATCTGAGGTTCCCGAGTATATTGAGCCGAGTATGTCTTATGAGGAACATCCGGTCCAAGTCATTGATTCGAAGGTGCAAGAATTGAGAAACAAAAGTATCCCTCTTGTTCGAGTTGTGTGGAAGAATCACAATGTGGAGGAATCGACTTGGGAACTTCGGGAAGAGATCGAGAGGAAGTACCCTTGGTTGTTTGAGGGCCTCGGTAAGTAACCCTAAAATTCGGGACGAATTTTTTTTAAGGGGGAGTGATTGTAGCGACCCCAAAACCCGTTTATATTTATTTTATATTTTTGGGGATTTTTATTTGACTTATATGTGCATTTTATGTGTTGCATCATATTTTATGATTTTCATATCATATTTGATTATTTGTGTTATTTACTTAGTTAGTAAAAATAATGATTAAAGGAGTTAAATGATTAAGTTGAAACTTTAGGGTCCTTGTTGAAATTATAAGTTTAGGGGTTAAAATGTTAAAAAGGAATCTTGGGTGACCAAATTGTAAAAAATGGAAAAGATATTTAAGGAAACTTTTCCTTCCCTTCTTCCTTCACTGTGTAGCTTTCTCTGCAACTTTCTACGTTTCATCAGTTAGGGTTTAGGAGAAAAAGGTAAGTTCAACCCATTTCGATTTAATTCTTTTTATTTACTTACCCGTTTTAAAAACTAATTATATAAAAATGATCAGGGCATCGAGTATGTCATTTCTAGCCGAACAAAACTTATTTCAGCGATACTTTTTCCGGAACTAGGTAAGTTACTAATTCCCCTTTAAATGTTAAAATAGTCATATATGCTATATATGATGCTCCTACTTGTTAATTTTGTGTTTTGGGTAATATTTGCTATATTTGTAATTTTGGGACAACGGGAGTATATGAACTTGGTTTGAGCTGAGTATTGTAATGGTTTAGAATCAGGTTGTAATTGTAATGAAAGTTACTTAAGTTGTGTAGCATATATATGTTATACTTGTGGGACGGAAGGAGTAAAATTGAACTAAGGAAAGAATCTGGATTTGGCCCAAAATAGGAGGAGGCGCACGCACCCTATATAAGGAGGCGCACGCATCCATCGTTACCAATCTAGGCAAAAATTGACTGGAGGAGGGAGGCGAGCGCATCCCTTTGGATGAGGCGCGCGCACCCTTAAGTGAATCAACAATAGTGAGTTTCTGGTCCTTGGAGGCGCGCGCATCCTATGGGATGAGGCGTGCGCATCACCCCTGTTTCCAAGGTTTGATAGTTTTGATCAAGTTGGGTATAAGAGGGCAAATGTTTATGTGATCCTTAGGGTTGTTTATGACTTAAACATGAATGTGTATGACTTTTATGTCGTTGATGGAAAAGATTTGGTTGTGACTAAATGTCCTTTTTATGGACTCTTTACGAGAATCTTTCGTGTGCATCTTGTGATGTTTTGGCTTAATTCCTTCTTGGATTAAATGCCCCGGGTTGTGTTTAGCAAGTATTCATTACTGTGCTTCTTGTTAAAAGTCCAGCTGGTCTTGTTGTGGAGTCAGCCAATGGAAGAATTATAGTGGTACAGGTAAGTCCACTATAAGGTTTTCCATTGGAGCTTGTGAGTCAGGCGGTGGGAGAATTATAGTGGCACACAAGCCAAGTTCACTATAAGGTGTCCACTGTGCCTTCTAGTTTCCCCAGTCCAGATGGCCTTGGATGGGATGAATTGCTCCCTTTGGTGAGTATTTGGGTTATGACTTTGTGTCATATTTCCCTCTCTGGTTACTTGGTTCTATTGGTTATGGTCTGGTTTTCGGGATCCCGACGGCTTCAGCTATTTATGCTGCTCAGATGGTTTTCTCTGATGGGTTTCTCAGTTGGTATTCTCATCAGTTATGGTTATTGGGTAAACCTTGGCTTGGTATCCACCGGAGTGTGGGCAATGTGATATAAGTGATATATGAGTTGATGTTATATGCTATATGCTATATGCTATTTGTTTACTTGTTGATATAGTTTCTTTATGATCATCATATCAGCATGTAACGTAGTTGCATTTTAGTAGCTTACTGAGATTTATTCTCACCCTTATGTGTTTACTGTTTTAGATAAAGGCGGGTCCAGGGGATAGGACACTCGGCACGGGAGGACGTTCGTTTGGTAAGAGATGGGACTTGTTTTGTGAAGGTTACATTATATAAATGTAAACCCTTTGGGTAGAGTACCCGTACTTCTTATGGTTACATCTATTTTGGTAAACGTTGATGTATGTATATTTGTTTAAAAGTTTGTAAGCCTTCGGGCTAAGTACTTCCGCTGTGAAAGTGTTTGTAAAAGTTTGTTTCAAGTTAAGTGAAGTCTTTGAACTTCAAGTGTGTTATTGTTCCACTTTCTAAAAAGACATTTCGAAAAATTTTCTAAAAGGTTTATAACGTCTTCTGTTCGTGTCCCGAGCGTGGGGCCAAGTAGGACCACGGGTACGGGGCGCGACAGTTGGTATCAGAGCTAGGTTGTAGATGGTCTAGAAGGACTAAATGACCTAGGAGGGTAGTAGAGTATAGAGTGAGTAACGTTGAGTGTTTGATGCAGGTATTCATTGAAAATGGGTGAAACTGACGGAGATCAGGCCGGCT
>JAOWBW010000190.1:1180528-1320322 GCA_026119855.1 Campanula takesimana | reverse complement strand
TTTTGATTAACCCAAACCAGTGCTGCACATGACCTCCAATATGGAGTAGTTCTTTTTGCCTCCTTGAAATCGGTGATTGACAAAATAAATAGCATTCTCCTTTGTGGAGTCTCGTTGTTCTTGTGCTAGCATAGCCCCAATCTCCCATGTATCTAATACCCATGGACCTAACATGACCATCATGTTTAGCTTGTGGAAGGCCCTTTGTTAGCGGGTCCGCGACATTGTCATCAGTAGGTACTCTGCATATTCACGTCTCCCCTATCAACGATCTCTTAAATGATATGAAAACGCCTAAGCATGTGTTGGATTTCTGATGTGCCCTTGGTTCCTTTGCTTGAGCAATAGCACCCATTATTATCACAATAAAGGTCTATTGGATTAGCAAACTAGGAACCACTTCAACTTCAGTAATGAACTTCTTTAATCCAAACAGCTCCTTTGCAGCATCCGATGCAGCAATATACTCAGTTTCCGTTGTAGAATCAACGGTTGTACTCTGCTTGGAACTCTTCCAGCTTACAGCTCCACCATTTAACATAAACACAAACCGATTGCGATCGACTGTCATCTCTGTCGGTTTGGAAGCTTGCATCCGGTGTAAGCATTTACCACGAGATCATCTTCCATTCCTCTATAGACCAAAAATGAATCTTTAGTCCTTCTTAAGTACTTAAGAATCGCTTTTACAGCCATCCAGTAATTTTAACCAGGGTCGGATTGGTATTACTTGTCATGTTCAAAGCATAAGATACATCCGGCTAGTAGATATCATGGCATACATGATGGACCCAATTGCCGAAGCATATGGAACATCATTCATTTTCTCACGCTCATATTTTGTCTTAGGACATTGAGTCTTGCTTAGAGAAACTCCATGTAACACTGGCAAGGTTCCTCTCTTAGAATTTTCCATGCGAAATCTTCTAATGACCTTGTCAATGTATGTACTTTTGCTTAAACCAATTAGCTTCCTTGATCTATCTCTATAGATCTTAATTCCAAGTACATATGCGGCTTCACCCATATTTTTCATTGCGAAGCACTTTCCTAACCAAGTCTTTACGGACTGAAGTGCAGGAATGTCGTTTCCAATGAGTAATATGTCATCCACATATAAAATAAGGAATAGTACTATGCTCCCACTAATCTTCTTGTATACACAAGGTTCATCTTCATTCTTGATGAAACCAAACTCTTTGACCGATTCATCAAAACGGAGATTCCAACTCCTAGAAGCTTGCTTCTATCCATAGATGGATCCTGCAACTTGCATACTTTAAATTCTGTTCAAAACCTTCTGGTTGTGTCATATACACATCCTCTCGAAGTTTTCCATTAAGGGAAGCGGTTTTTACGTCCATTTGCATATTTCATAGTCATGATATGCGGCAATGGCAAGCAGAATTCTTATAGACTTGATTATTGCTACAGGTGAAAGGTTTCATCATAGTCAATACCATGAACTTGCCTATAACCTTTCGCTACAATTCTAGATTTGTAAGTATGCACCTTCCCATCCATGCCAGTCTTCTTCTTGAAGACCCATTTGCATCCTATGGTTTTTACACCTTCGGGCGCATCAATCAAATTCCAAACTTGATTATCTTGCATGGATTGTAATTCGGATTTCATAGCTTCAAGCCATTTATCCGAATCAGGAGAAGATATCGCCTCTTGGTAGGTGGTCGGTTCATCATCTTCAATGATTTCCACCTCGTTACTATCCGTTACGAGAAATCCATATCTCTCGGGCTCGGATCGTAACCTACCAGATCTGCGAGTTACTTGTGTATTCTGAACAGGTTCCACAACTCCTTGTGGTTCTTGTTCTTGTTCCACTATCGGTTCAATGTTATTTTCTGGGTCTCAAATTTCTTCAAGATTTATTTTACTTCCAATGATTTCTTTGGAGAGAAACTCTTTTCTAGAAAGACACCAGTTCGGGCAACAAAAACTTTGTTGTCCGTTTGGTTGTAAAAGTAGTATCATTTAGTTTCCTTAGGATATCCCACGAAAATACATTTATTAGATTTGTGTGCAAGTCTGTCTGAGACAAGTCTTTTGACAAAAGCTTCACAACCCCAAATCTTCATGAAAGAGAGACAAGGCTTCTTTCCTCTCCACATCTCATATGGAGTCTTTTGAACCGATTTAGTTGGAACACGATTTAGTGTGAAAGCAGCGATTTCTAGAGCATAACCCCAAAAGGATATTGGAAGATCAACTTGACTCATCATTGATCGAACCATGTCTAACAAGTTCCGATTCCTCCTCTCGGACACACCATTCCATTCTGGTGTTCCGGGTGGAGTCAATTGTGAAATTATTCCACAATTCTTTAGATGATCATCAAATTCATGACTCAAGTATTCTCCACCTCGATCCGATCGAAGTGCCTTAATACTTTTGCCAAGTTGTTTTTCTACTTCATTTTGAAATATTCTAAATATCTCGAATGCTTCACTCTTATGTTTCATTAGGTAAAACATACCAAATCTACTATAATCATCAGTGAAGGTTATAAAGTATTGAAATCCTCCCCTAGCATTGCTACTTAATGGTCCATATACATCGGAATCTATCAACCCCAATAAGTCGCTTGCCCTTTCACCTAGCTTGGTAAAGGTGTCTTAGTCATTTTTCCAAGAAGACACGACTCACAAGTATCATATAAACTCAAGGTCACATGAACCCAAAAGACCGTCCCCATGGAGTTTTGAGATACGCTTCTCATTGATATGACCAAGACGGCAATGCCACAAATAAACATGATTTACATCATTAGGTTTAGATTTCTTATTTACATGATAGACATTATTTTCATTCTTGACATCCAAGATATAAAGGCTATTAAATGAATTAGCAATACCATAAAAAACTTCATTTAAATAAATAGAAAATCTCTTATTCTCAATAAGAAATTTAAAACCTTCATTATCTAAACAAGAAATTAAAATAATATTTCTACTTAAATCCGGTACATAATAGCAATTGTTCAAAACAAGTATTAATCCGGAAGGTAAAGTGACTTCATAAGTCCCTACGGCTAATGCAACAACTCTTGCTCCATTCCCCACGCGTAGGTCTACTTCACCCTCTTTAAGTAGTCTCCTATTTTTTAGTCCCTGCACATTTAAACAAATGTGAGAACCACATCCGGTATCCAATACCCAAGAATCAGTGATAGAAAGGAGAATATCTATCATATAGATACCTGAAGTCGACGCAGCCTTGCTGCCCTTCTTCTTTTTTGCTCTTCCAAGAAAGCCTTTCAATTACATTTCCAATGACCAATTTCTTAACAATGGAAACAGATTGCATCCTTTTGTGAATCGGGTTTTGCCTCAGAAGCCTTGGCAACCTTTGCCTTGCTTATCTTGGGTTTGACAACTTTCTTACCCTTTCCTTTGGCACTAGCCTTCTTCCCATCTTGAACCATGAGCACAGGAGAACCTTTCTCCACAATCTTCATCTCCGCAGTTTTAAGCGTACCATGCAACTCGGAGAGATTTTTATCCATTCCATGCATGTTATAGTTCATCACAAACTGATTATAACATTTAGGCAATGAATTAAGAATGAGATCCGTGGCTAGCTCCAATGGGATCGGATAGCCAAGTTTTTCAAGATGCTCTACATAGCCTTTCATTTTAAGCATGTGAGGACTCACTTGTTGCCCTTCAATCATTTTGCAAGAAGTGAATGCAACAATGGTCTTGTACCTCTCTTGCCTAGCTTGCTCTTGAAACATGGCTCTTAACTCTACGCCTATCTCATAGGCTTCCAAATGTTCCAAACATTGTTGGAGTTTTGAGCACATAGTGGCAAACATGAGGCAACTTACATCTCTAGAATCATTACGATGTTTTCTTGTAATTGTCTTTTTCTGCCCTAGAGGCATTGGCTTCTGGTTCTGCAGGAAGAGGCCCATCGAGAATGTACAACTTCTCTTTTTGCCTTAGAACAATTCTTAGGCTACGGATCCAATCCATAAAGTTCGTACCATTCTCTTGGAGCTTATCCTTCTCAAGGATCGATCGCAATGAAATTGATTGAGTGTTGGTTGTCATTATCTACGATTATGCAAAAAATTCCAAAATTTAATAAGTACAAATTTCATCAAAGAAATAAATAATGTATTTTTCCAAAAAATACTCCTACTAAATTATACAACCTTCTTATACATCCAATGTATAATATAATTTAAATGGGTTAAGATCCAACTTTAATTTCAAGTACGCTTTGGCGTACCGCTCAAAATCAAATTAATTAGGTAGACAACTCTTGTCGATCATATCTCATATGTATCTTATATCCTTTTATGAGATTCTTTAAGAAATCCAATTTCAAAAAGCATGTTAAATCTCACCTTTGCCTAGGCCCAAAACTATTTTGACGCCTAATTAAGTCCAACCATTTTAAACGCACAGGAAACTCTTATTCACTCATCTTTCTCATACATGAATAAAATCAATGCACCTCGCTTTGGTGAGCCCACACAAAATTACTCATGTACAAACAAGTGTTTTAATCATGGCATGGCAAAAAGGACTTAAAACTTTTCTTGAAGATTTATCACATATAGCATTCAACACATTTATGAGCACATAATATAAACATGTTACGCATCAAGTTTAGCCACTAAATTAATCTCCATTAATTTAAGCATAATATTTATGTGTCATTAGTTTCTCTATAATTATGAGGATGAGACTCTTTGAACTTTGGTTTTCATCTCCAAATCAAGACAACAAGAAGTGCGGCCGAACTAAGCCATATGGCAACCACAATTCCGCACTAATTCAAGAAACCAAGAAAGTAGTCCATGTGGCCGAAACTAAGCAATAGATGGTCTCGATAAACGTAGGCCAATTGCATCCACAATTCCACATGGATCTCCAATCTTTGAATCAAGAACTTTGTTTCTCAATTTTAGCAATTATGAACTCTTCATAATTCTAACTTCGTTTATCTTTGAAACTTTGATTGCGATCAAGTTTGGGAAACACAATCTCGATGAACGTAGATTAGCCATCCAAACCTTGAACCAATCTTAGAATCACAAGACGAAAACAAATAGGAAAATTAACCCAAGATCCACACCCAAAACCCAAACCCCACCCCGCGCCAAACCTAGATCCGCCCGGGTCAGGGCATGGGTCCGGTCGGACCTTTGCGAAAAAAAAAAAAAAAATAAAAATAAAAAAATTAAAGTTCCAAAATTTATCTCAAAATTGTTTTTCCCGATTCAATTAGGATTTGGTGTTCTTGGTGATCCAATCACCATGATCATCAAAAACTTGGATGAACAATTCATTCTTGAATCCTTGGAATATCAAAACTTTGATCCAATCAAAAATTGATAATCCAAACAATTTTAGATCCACCATAATTTTTATTGCGATTGAATAGTGCGATTAAAGTTTCTAAAACAATAAACCACATAAAATCATAAAACACATAAACATCATAATCCCAATATTCATATCATGCTAGGCACATAAACAATTTATATACACACAACATGATCTTATATTGAAATAATCAACATGAAACGGGGCTCTGATACCACTGTTGGGTTTCGTAGTAACATGCGCAGTGGAAAATAAGCATTTAAAATTTTTCATGAAACCCAAAGCCATAGATCCGTTCATATGATTATATCAAATACATACAATATGAATACTAGAATACTAACCCTTGATGCCTTTGAGTTTCAACCTTTGATCTTGGTGGATATTAGAAACTTAATCACGAACACAAAGCTTGAACATGAACTTTGAAGATGATGAGTTTCACTCTCTAGCGGTATCCACACCTCGAACGAATATCAAGAGCACTTGATCTTGGTTGCTAGACCAAAATTATGAAACATACTTTCACAATTATTTTGACTATATGGAATTATGAATTTCTTGATCTAATCAAGAATATTGTTCTCTCAATGAACTAGGAATCAATTTCTTAATATCTGGTGAAAAGATCCTTTTATAGGTCCTAGTCATTAACCCTTAATGACCTAGGATTCCTAAATCCCATCACCTTAATTAAGGCAATTCCCTTTTGTCACAGGAAGTCTGGCACGGTCGTGCCCTATATCTGGCACGGTCGTGCCCTATATCTGGCACGGTCGTGCCAATAGGGTCGAGCTTCCCTTCCTTTCGCTTAATATTAGCCCGATCGTGCCTTATAATCGGCACGGCCGTGCCTAGCACGGCCGTGTGTCTTAAACCAACACGGGCGTGCCAAATGGTGCGAGACAAAATTCCTTTTCTGACTTTTGCATTGGTCGTGCGTTATAAGCGACACGGTCGTACTGAACCATTCAGCACGGCCGTGCCCTTTAAACAGCACGGTCGTGCCAGACCAGAAAACAAGATTTTTCCATAATTCCAATTTAGTCCTTTAGGGTTCGTTCTATTCGTGTGTGACCCTCTGGATTACACTAAGTTGGCAATGGGTCCAAACGTGATCCCATAAGATATGATTAGGTTCTAGCAAACCATCATACCTACCCAAATAGTGTAACTAGATACAAGTTCGCATTCCATTTAGAACATGTCACAATCTCTTTGTCCACGATGTCATTGAACACAAGTCATGGTCAACAAGTCAACTTGTTTTCGTTCAATACTTTCTCGATTCCGAATATGTTGATAATTCAAATGCTATTGATCCAATCAATCCATTTGAGTCAGGCCGAACATTTCATCAACATCATTCCTACGAGGGGCCCAAGCTTGACATCTCTCTGAAGAGGGACAAATCCATTTAGCTTATTACTCTTCCCTACGTGAATCCGATTATGCCAATCATACCCTTTATAACTACCCGATTAAAGGTAGCGTTCGAATATGTCAAACATAATATTCATCAAGTGGAAGACTATAATAACTTCATGTCTAAGGATTCGAATGACCTAACTAATATGAGATATATGTACGACATAGATCATGACATAAATCTCATACAGCGGGTCATGTCCGGTACCTTGTTCCAAACAAATACTCATAAATCTAACATGATCATCCCATGAACATTTAGCCTTTATACTAGTGCTTATCAAGTACTAGGGACGGAGATTATTATAAGTAAAATGAGCAACAATAATAATCAAAACATCTCTTTATTAATATGAAATAAATGATAACAATTACAACATTTAAACGTGCCTAGGGCACCAACACCAACACACGAGACGAGGAAGTAGCCTCTGTAGGTGTTCTCTCTCTACACGGCGGCACCACCACATCCTTCTAGCAGCAGGTACAAGCAGCAGCTAAGCTCCGAAACAAGCGCTCAAATATGTTACCCCGGCGGACAGAGCGGATGTAAGCCTCCCGAGTCACCTGGGATAGATAAGCACACTTAAGGTACAAGTCGGAAGTGTGTGTGCAAGAGAGAATTAAAAAGGTGTCATACCGTAGTCCTGAGTGGAGGAAGCTGGGCCCCAGTAACCTCATCGACCTCAGTCGGAGTCAGATCAAAGTCCACCTCGGCACCGCCCCCCTGCATCCCGATGCTATCAGGGAACCGCGGCATATCCATAGCATGTCTAGCCCCCTATTGGAACTAGCCGGGTGGCCACCTGCCTGCCTCCTCGTCGCCACCTACGGGCTCACCAATACATGCTCCACATACCAAGCATAATCAGCACCAGTCTGGTAAAGGTTAGCTGGAGTCCTCACAAAATAATCTCCACTCGCCCGGAGCCTAGCAGGGTACAGCATATCCCTCGGTGGCTCACTTGGGGCCCGTACCATAGGATGTCTGCCATGCTGCCGGCAGACCCTCTCGCCAAGATACTTGGCATCCCAGTCAACCCTACCAGGAAGCAGCGGGAAGCAGTAAACTCCTGAGCCAGACCAACCCCTGCCAACACCAGATCCAACCAGGGAAAGAACTAAAAGTCCTCATGCAGCGGACCACTCAACCTCAAATCAAAGATCCCCAATTCAGGAATCTTCCTGGCCTTGCCGCGGCCCTCCAACCGGTTCCTCTTCGCTCAGAACCTCATAACCGGGACCTCCTTTACCCCCTGCACACCAAAGGGAGCAATGTGGAACAGCTCGTAGATCCACACCTGTGGAAAGAGATAGCATTTCAGTCTATACAGTTCTATACAAAAGATAAGACATGGAGTAAAGGAGCAAGTCTTACATACCTCAAAGGAAAACTGAAAAAACAATCAAAAGATGAGGAACTAGACCTCGAGCAAAAGTCAAGGGCTCTGTACATCTCCGCCAGCCTGGCTCTGCCCCAAGAGACCCGACTCGCCTGCTCCAGATCAGATAGAGCACCCAACAGAGAAAACCAACAAAATGTCCCTGCGCTCGGGAACAAGGTCTGTGAGAAGCTGTACCACAAAATGGCTCGCACCAGACAGTCTGTGTCGCTGTGCCCTCAACAAAACCATGAATGGCTCCCTTTAACAAGGTCCTCAGATGGCCCGCCTCAAAGTTGTTTCCCTTCACACCTCTACCCAAAGGCATCCCTATAGATCAACCTGACGGTTTAGGTCCTCAGACAAAGTCTCGTCAAATGGCAAGTTCACGTCAGTGAACTGCAACCCAGTAATAGTGGCAAAGTCGATTGGAGTAATAGTAACCTCTCCCCAACTAAAATGAAACATGTGGGTGGTATCCCACCAATACTCCCGCATAATCTCTACCAGACCCATCACCTTCTGAGTCCCACCAATAGCCTGTACAGCATCAAAGAATGGACCAAAGCCCAAAGCTCGGATCCTCTCCCGCACAACACCTCCCGGTGGCAACATGCTCCACACCTCTGCTACCAACTTGGTAGACCCCCGAGATTTCATTCTTTGCAGGTAAACATAGCAAATGTACGTTACCAACTAGCAATTACATACCAACTCTGTGTTAGGTGTTATATTTAAAGCGTTCATTTATTAAATTGCGCATTTACTTGGCCGTCCCCAAAATAAACAACAAATCCAAGAAATTAAATAGTCTACCAATGATGAATTAATTTAATGCAGTCTCAAAATAATACTACCAGTATAAATAAAAGACATAAAATACCCAAAAGAGATAAAAAGCGAGATTTCTACCTCTTTCGTCTCCATCAAGCTCCCGCCAGACCAATGCCTATTCGTGCCCATGTGTTTGCGCGCGGGTTTTATGTTTGACTTCGAGGTGCCTTTTCGTCCTTCGATTTACCATTTTTTGATTGTTTTGAGAGTCGCCACCATCTTGCTGTCGGAACACGGACCGAGATATCTGGATTCGGGGGTTAAGTTATGAATTGGAAATGTCAAAGAGTACCCAATTCACCCAATATAGGATTGGTCTTGCTAAGAAATCATCATCATTGTTTCAAAATTATGCAAAGTGTACGCAAAAGGAAAACGAACAAATAAATAATTGCTTATTTATTTGGGATGTTTGATCATGTGCTTCGAGACCATCTCCATGGATTAGAGAGGCTTTAGTCTGATCCTTTAATGGAATCACACTACTTCAAAGACAAAGAAAGAGATGAGAAGGTAGAAAACAAAGAGTTTTACCTAAGCGTTCTTCAAGAATCCTATGGATGGCCTTGACTAAAGGCCTTGAATCTCCAATAAACTTGGCTAGACTGGTGTCGTGGAGGCTTGAATTTCGTGGGTAAGAAAGAGGGACCGATTATGGGGACCTTTTGATCAGATTTGGAGTGGTTTTTGGGTGAATAAGGATTCTACCCTTTTTCGGTTTAAGAACCTCTATATTTATAGGAGTTCTAGACCTAGGGTTTTGGCCAAGAAGGTAAGTTGTGATGGGGAATCCAAGACTTGATTCCCACAGAGGTATTTTTTGACTCTAAGATCGTCCATTAGGTTTTCCTCAGATTGCTTAAGTGTTTGCCAAGAAAAGGGGTTAAGATCAACAAGGAAACTGACTAAAACCCGACTGTCAAGGGGGATGTCTCGTACGAGACATCAATGTCTCGTACGAGGCATCTCAGTGCTGGAATTCACTTTTTGCCCTCTGTAGTAGCTTTAATGTTCATTTTGGCCCCTGACTAATGGAGTCAGTCAGAAACTTAATGGTACATGTCCAACTTAATGAGTTTTGACCCAAATCAAAGGCGAGACACAGAAGTAGTGCGATTATGAATGAATGTCCAAAATTGGGTGTCTACAGAGCCCCTCGGCGACGATACTTATGGATGAAGTACCGTCGTCGATAGGAAAGACGCCATTTTGAACTAGGGGTATGGTCGTGCTAAAAAGCTGCCTACGTATTCCTCGGAAGGAAATCAGACCAAACGTAGTTTGACTCTGAAAACACGCAAAAACTGAGGTTTAAGTTACTTTGAAATCATTTTTGAAAACAATACTTGCGGTAAGTAAATTTTAGAGTTTAGAGAGTAACCCATACTGAGGAATCAATGGCCTTGACCCAATTCTGAATATACTCCTTTTTGTTGATGATGAACCGTCTCCAGTTGCAATCCATACTGAGGAATCAATCTCTTTGACTCCAATTCTGAACATACCCTGTTGTTGATGACGAACCGTCTTCGATTTTGGAGACGCCAGTTACCCGGACCTTGCTTCCCCTTCCAACAAGGTTGCCTTATTACCAGAAAATGTGAATCCTATGTTATTACATACATCTTGATAACAATTATCGTACTTTGGGTTTGGAGACGCCAATTACTTGGATCTTTGCTTCTCCTTCCAACGAGGTTGCCTTATTCGCCGAAAAGTGAATCCTATGCCATTAACATACGTCTCGATGGCAATTGTGGGATTCTAAATGGTGGGATCCTGTGTTATTAACTTACGTCTTAATAACAATTGTGGGATACCTGGATTTGGAGACGCCAATTACTTGGACCTTGCTTCCCCTTTCAACGAGACTGCCTTTCCGTTGAAAAATGTGAATCCTATACCATTAGCTTACACCTTGATGACAATTATGGGACTATGAATGGTGGGATCCTGTGTTATTAACTTACATCTTGATAACAGTCGTGGGATACCCGATTGTAAATCCTATGCCATTAACATACGTCTTGATGACAGTCATGGGATTTAATGTTTGCTGATGCAGATTTTGTTGCTCACACATGATCTTGGATGTGCGGTGAGAATAAATTCGTACTGAGAAAAAGCTTTGCTTGTTCCAATTCTGAAAATATCCATTTGTTGACGACTCAATGTTCCATCTTGAATAGGGTTCAGATTCGACCTTTCAGTCAAAAGCAGGGCTTTTTCTGACCTTTCTGTTAAAAGCAGGGATTTTCTGAATTTCTCAAGAAAACATGGTTTTCTGAGATTTTTTTGGAGATGTCTCGTACGAGATAGCGATGTCTCGTACGAGACTTCTTTGTTTTTACGCATATCAGAGACGATATCAGGCACTGAAAGTGATTTTCAAATCACTTTTCTTATTTCATTTCGGGAATTCTCAACCCTAGGCGATTTTTTCATCCAAAAATCTTATTTTCACCAAGTTATTGTGATTCTCAACCCTTTCAAATGGCCGGTGCAAATCGTTCTCATAGGGAACACCTCTTTGGTAGGCACATGAGAGGCAAAGTGTGGGCTACGGATGAGTTATGCCCGTTTCCTGATGATCATATTTCTCACGCCGTTAGGACGAGGCGGGTAAGGATCTCTTCCTTTGACTGAGTTTCCATGTCAATTTTGTCATTGCATGTCTCAATTTGGTGCCTTCGCAGTTCGACTTTATCGACTTTTGCCTAGAATTATTGTTGCTAGGGTTTATCATGCATGGCTGATCATTCGATGAGATTTTACCCTTATTGATGTTGAAAATCATTGTATTATAGTAGTACATGATTTTGACTGTCGTTCTAGGCAATTCTTGCGATTTTTCGGGTAAAATGCTTAAATGAAGATTTTACCGGTTTTTTGACATTCGTCTCCTTTGCCTTTGTTGTTTGCAGTCATTCAGGGGATTGATAACTGTAGAGGCAGCGTACGAGCGGTTACCGAGTGGTGGGCAACTCTCAATAGCGAGATGATGGAGGAGATCGAGAATCTCGGGCTGAAACCCTTCTTTGACGGCTTAGTCGGTGAGAGGAGGAACATTCATTTGCTCCAGGCTATTCGAGAGCATTGGTGGGACAGCACTCATACTATGCATATGCGGTGGGGGGGAGGTTACCATGACCCCTACTGACTTTCATGCCATTACTGGGCTTGCCCTCGTCGGTGAGCCACTTGAGGTTGATACTGATTTCTCACCCAGCGGGGATGATATGAGGCATTTTCTGGGCTTCTCTGTGTGTACCCTAGGCAAGGGTGTCCCTCTGAAGGCTTTGAGGGACAAGGTTGATGCCTATGTTACTGTTAATGCCAGTCAGATGCACCTTACTGACACCCGTATCGCAGCCGTCCATGGCTTTCTGTGGTGGGCCTTTTCTAAGATGCTATTTGCCAATCATGCATCGACAGCCTTGTTTACTCTCCTGAGTGTGTTAAGGGACATGCAGCATGTCACTGATGCTAGCTGGGGTTCAGCTGGCTTGGCCCACTGCTATGTGGCGATGGATGTGAGTTCACGGGATCGGGCGAACGCAGGCTTAGGCGGCTACAGTCATGCCTGGGAGTCTAATACTCATCTTCTTTTGTATTCCTCCTTAATTTCAGCCCCAGATTATTTTCTGTCTTGGTAACTCATTCAGTTTTGACATTTTTCTATGTTTCTCCCATTTGCAGGCTTGGGGATACGCCATGTTTGGTATCTTCACTTTTAACCTTTGAGACAACACAGTTATGTTCCCAGATACCTTGAGATGGTGTTGGGGTAATAGGGATACCCGTGATGAGCATGCAGAGGGGGCTGACATGACGGTGGAGCGTATGCGGCTGTATTTTGACAGATGGGAGGCCGTCCCTGAGTCCGCTGTCGCTTTCTTTCCTTGGCGGAGTTTGGGCATTGACCATGCGTACGGGTTTGCTGGTATGAGGTTGCTGATGATTGGCCTCGGTGGGGGATTCTTCTATTTAGGAGATAGAGTCTCTCGCCAGCAAGGTGGTGGCAGACTCGATGTCATCGTCCCTTTGGACCCGCCGGCTCACATGCTTAACTCTTATGCCATCACGGAGGAGGAGAGAGGGGACCACATTATTGGTCAGGATGCTTTTGACCATATGTCCTTGGAGGCTGATTATCAGGACTTTCTCGCTCGCCTCATGCCCCGGTTGATTATAGAGGGTGATCAGGCTCAGGGCCAGGGAGTTGTCCACGTCCCTTTCCGTCCACAGCTCGGACCAGCTTCATTTACCTACAGCATGGCTGAGGGGATAGAGAGCATCGAGGACTTTCCCGCCGATTATGACATGCCTGAGGAGCTCGTACCTCCTGCCGACGCGACCATGGTATGATTTATTGCCCTTCTTCTGTCATTTCTATCATTCTACCATTTCATCTCTTATTTATCATTTTTCTGAATACTTTGACATCTCTATTTGTTTCTTCTCAACAGGTGCCCATTACCGAGTATAGAGAGGTCGCGGGGCGGCTTGCCCAATTCATGGCCTATGCCAAGAGGGTGAAGAGGGAGACTGCGGATCTCTTAGGCCGATTGGCTCGCCAGACAGCAGAGTCGACTTCTTGAGGGAAGAGACCTCAGACTGACGAATGATCCCATGGCGGTGGTGACGTCTCCTTTCTTTTGATGCCGAGTAGATAGGATCCCCCATTCCCTCCTTTTGTTAATGATGTATTTATTGCCTCGGCGTAGGCGAAGACAACTTTTCTTTCTTTGGTTTGTACCTATGCAACAGTTATTTCCTAACTCTAACACACAATACATTAGTTGATTTTAGTTTTTATTTCTGACTGTGTAAATGAATTGATTCACATCCGGTTGGTCAACCGAGGGGTACTTTTATGAGACGGATTCGCGTTGGGTCATTTGTATGTGATGTATGAACTGTTTTGGGTGAGTTTCCGAGGTGGTTGAGACATGTTTTGACTTGCTGGGCAACCTGAGATTTGAGCAGAGTTGTTGTTGTTCTAAACTGGGAGATGCCTCGTATGAGAAATCGATGTCTCGTACGAGTCATCCTCTGAATCTGTGGTTGTTTCTCGTTTTTCCTCGAGGATTTGGTGTCCAAACTTTTATATAAACACCTCTAGTCCGTCCTAGAATACCATGCAGCCTTAAATCAGTTATGGAAACTTTTCTTTAGGAGTAAATTTCTCAACCTTTTGCTCCCAATGGCCCTAAGTAAGTCCGTCCCTTCATCAATAATTGTTGATGAGTTCTCCTTGGATTCAGAATTAGTGGAACGCTACAAGAATGACTTAGCAACGTTCTTTCGGAAGCTCGTCAAGAAAGATTTGTGGAGAAGTTCGGTTTCAAGATTCTTTTCACCCTGAAGAATCTAAAACCGGAATGGGACCTTCTAAAGGGAGTTGCACGCTTTTGGGATCCATCGACTCATCTTTTCAACTTTTCACTTAATGACAAGGTACCGGCAGAGTCTCTCAGGGATCTATTGAGTATAGGCCTTCTCGAGGCGCAGAGTTATATTCACAACCGCTATGTTGATCTCCACTCTTTGCCTAGGAGATTTAAAGGTTGGGTGACTCGTGGTCACGGCGTGGATTCTCAGTGCTGCCTCTTGGCATTGTGCTTGTTTCGAAGCGTTCTTTTCATGAGCAAGTGTGGCATGGCGAACACTGAGCTCGTAGACATTGTTTTGCAAGCTAGAGGATGGGCTTTCAACGTTGTCCCTCTTATCTTGGGGTTTCCCTTCATGGTCTTGATGAGCTACACCGGACCGGCTCCATGACTCGGGGAAGTCCTTTATTGTTGACCATTTGGCTCAGAGAACATTTCAATTTGTTGGATTCTCCGATCGAGTATTCTCCTTATATTTTCCATAGACGGAGACTATTGGTGAAGGGTCTCAGCATTGAGGAGTGGGCTCATCTTTTTGCTAAAGCGGAGACTGATGATATTGCTTGGTGCCCATCCTTTTGGAAGGTGAGGAGGTTCATAGCTAATACCTTGGGTACGACAGGGTCGTCCTTTTGGGTTTGAGGGACTCCTCTTTCTATTTTGCTCGGAGGGTAATGCGACAATTCGGTCAACAGCAGGATACTTTCGTGTTAGGGGGACGGTCTCGAGACATTTCTTTCATGGACTCAGAGTTCTCTACGAGCTTGGCTCGCGCTTGGGGGCAAGTCACCACTATAGATCGTTAGACCAATCTTCGTCATGATGGAGGGAGCATCCATTTGTCTTACAAATATTTGGATTGGTTTTTGAAAGAACTCCGTCCCAGTGTCGAGGGTGTTAATGAGTTCCGCCGCTCTCTGTTGGGGGACCAATTCGAGCCTAGGTTGAATTTGAGGAAGAAGGAAGCTAAGGAGGATCCTTCTAATGTCAGAGTAGATGCCATTCAAGATTTTCTGGATAGTGACTTTTATGAGAAGAGAGCGAACGGACTTCCCGGTAAATTTCAAGCTCTAGATAGGCCTCATGTGTTTGGGAGACTGACTCCCTCGGTGTTCAGTAGACTTGATATTCCTCCCGGTTTCGAGATACCTTTGCACAAGAGAAAGAGGAATGACATGGCGGATCGTGGTCAAGCCCCTACTAAGTCAAGGAAGAAATAGATCCTTAGGAGTATCGAGAGATTGCCACAGATAGACCAATGATTAGGTTTTTAGTGTTTTATTTATTTTTCTTTTGCAAGTTGGTATTCATGTTAGAAATTTTCCTATTGCTTTCTTGAAATGCTTTTTTTTTTGGCGAAAGGAGGGCAGCACCTCCCTAGGTTTTATTAATTAAGAAAAAATTACAAACACGGTGGGGGACATGACAACCTCAACCACCGAAAAATAACGATCTAGTGGGAAGGCCTTACACATGCCGTAAGGACCTTTACAATAGAGGGAAGGGAATCTAGAGTACAGAGCAAAAAGAATAAAAAGATACCTAGCCATGAGACAAAACCAAGAAAGAACTACAACAACCGAGTGTAAGGAACTCGCGCCTTATCAAGAGCAAAGCAGCCTTTGCAATGACAAGGAAGATCATGGGAAGTGTTGACAACGGAATTCCTTTCATCATTTGCAGCCATATTAGCCAAACCATCCGCAACTCCATTACCTTCTCTCAAGATATGAGTAACCTTAACCTCCATTTGATCCAAAAGACGATGAATATGAGCAATAATATACCAAACATTCCAAGGGATATGATATTCCTTATTAATAATTCGGGTTAGAGCTTGGGAATCTAGTTCAAGCCAAATTCTATGAAAGCCTTGGTTTTGAGCAATGATGAGACCATCTCTTGTAGCAAGAGCCTCAGCAACCATATTGGAGTGAACCCCATAAAAGTTGACAAAGGCAAATATAAAATCTCCATTATGATTCCGTAAAATACCACCGCCAGACGCAATACTAGGATTACCTCGAGATGCACCATCCGTGTTAATTTTAATCCAATCAAGACATGGGGGATCCCATACCACCAATCTGATGGAACGAGGAGACGTGGGAGAAGAACTCAAAGAAAAAGCATCAAACAAGTGATTATCACCAAAAGAACGTGGGAAGGATAACTTGAACGCAGCAGCAATTTGAAAAGCATATACTCGAACCCTATGGATGATACCATTAGAACACATCTTAATCCCTTCAAATCTGCTTTTATTTCGAGCAACCCAAAGTTCCCACACAATAAGAGCTGGAATGACACTCGAGAGCCATTTAGAAATAGACGATTTGGGATGAGAGGGCCCTTGCCACCAACATATTAGCGCTTGGTTTAGACATCCCAAGCTTGTCCGAACACCACACATAGAGCTAAAATAATGCCAAAAGAATATGGCCAATGGATTCCTCACTAGCAGTCGTACAACATTCACATTTAGAGGCCAAAGAAATACCCTTATTTCTCACTTTATTATCCGAAGGCAGCCCCCCATTTAACGTATGCCATAAGAACACCGAAATCTTTTTTGGAATAAATTTAGACCAGCAAGAAGAATAAACAGCTGAACGGATTCTAGGAGATCTGCACTCTTGCCAAGCCGAACTTACCGTGAATTTACCCGATGTAGAAGGCAGCCATATAGGAAGATCCGGTTGATGAGAGAGAGTAATAGAATGCCATTGAATTAAAGATAAAAGCTGTTGACCATATACATGCCGAATCAGATCATTGCGAGGCTGCCCATTCTCAAAAAGGTCCGAAATTGGGACATGCTCAAAAGGAATATCGCCCATAGATTCATCCATCCATCTCTCATGAATAGAAATCTCTCCTCTCCCAACCCGCCAAGCCATCCGATCTTCCACCAATGGTTTAGCCTCAATCATCCTTTTCCAAACATGAGAAGAGTATGATGTAAGAGTAGCATCCATTGGGTGAATTTCCCAACAATACTTAGCACGCATAAGGCTGCTCCAAAGGGAGTCCATACTTCGAAATCGCCACCAAAGTTTCATAGCAAAAGCAATATAAATATCCTCAAATTTCCGCAGCCCCAAACCGCCTTCCTCCACGGGATGACTCATCTTGTCCCAAGAGAAAGCCAATGGCATTTTTTGCTACCATCATTGCTGCTCCAAAAGAACCTAACTCTAATTCTTTCTAAAGCACGCATCACACCAATGGGAGGGTCAATAAGAGACACATAATACAATGGAATTGCAGCAAGACACGATTGAATCAAGGTAAGTTTGGCACCAAAAGATAAAAGTTTACCTTTCCAAGATAATTTATGGGGAGATCTTGCTTTATAAACCCTGTAATAGCTGCAATAACATCATCCCTATCTCCATTCTTCCCGGTTATGAAACCAGATTTTTGGATATTAACAAGCTGCCCCAAGAATCTTTGGTTCGACTCAAGATACTTCATGTGACATTCAAGAGAAGATTTGGATCCATTGCAAAAAATAATCACATCATCCGCATAGGCTAAATGAGAGACCATTGGGGTATTTATATGGATACGATACCGAAATTGAGGAAAAATACAATGAAGGTGATTAAGACCTCTACTCATCATCTCCGCAGCAATAATGAAAAGACATGGGGATAGAGGGTCCCTTTGCCTTAAACCTCTAGTGGACGGGAAGAAACCACAACTTTCCCCATTAATCAACACAGAAAACCAGCTATTAGAGATGCAGCGATAAATCATATCAATCCAAACTTCATTGAAACCAAATTGTCGCATAACTTTAAGAAGACCAAACCAAGAAAGTCTATCATACGCCTTTTCCATATCTAACTTAAGAGCCACATTAGATCCACGAACCTTTTTATTAATCGACTGCATAATTTCTTGTGCCAAGAGGATATTTTCATGAATAACTCGCCCTTGAACAAAACCACTTTGCAGAGGGGAAATGATGCGAGGTAAGATGGGAGCAAGGCGGTTAGTTAGGAGCTTAGTCACCACTTTGTTACAAAAATTAGACAAGCTAATCGGCCTAAGATCAGAAAAGGACGTTGGAGAATCAACCTTAGGAATGGTAACAATCAAAGTACTAGTCCAACTCCGTGGCATAGAGAACCCCGAGAAGAAATCCCCAATAGCACGAACCAGATCCGTCTTAATAATATCCCAACAACCCTTATAAAAAGCCCCCGTAAATCCATTCGGGCCAGCTGCACTTTGACCATCCATACTGAAGACAATGTCATGAACCTCCTTCATCGTAGGAATAGCCGTAAGCCTATGATTATCTTCATCATTAATAATTCGGGGAATCAAGAATAAATAATCATTTGCCGGGATTTCACATTGACCTTGGAGCTGATCCGAATAGAATCCCACAGCCTCTTCTTTAATCTCCTCCTTATCAGTGAGCCATTCTCCCTGTCTATTCCTGATTCGATGAATATATAACCGTTGCCTCTTTTTCTTGACCGTGGCATGGAAAAACCTAGTATTCTTGTCCCCTTCTTTAATCCATTTTAAATTAGCCTTTTGAGCCCATAAATCTTCCTCAATATGCTGCTTTTGAAGAAGATGAGCTTGAGCAAGATGAAGAGCTCCACGAGTCTCTACTGGATTCATATGTTGATGCTGAACCTCACAAACAAGAACCTCATCCTCCGCAATCTTAATTTGTTGCTCCACTCTCCCAAAAATGCTCTTATTCCAACCCATAATACTTGCGCAAACGATTAAGCTTTTTAGCGAAACAGACCATCGTCCGACCCTCCATGGGAGACTCCCAAGAGTTGCGAAGTTGCTGAAGTCATGATGCTTTAACCAAATATTAAGAAACCGAAAAGAGCCACTTCTTCTTTCAGCCTCAATTTGGATATTAATCACCAATGGAGCATGATCCGAACATACCCGAGATAAATGAGTAACTCGAGTAAGGTGAAAAAGATTCAGCCATTGATCATTATAAAGAGCCAGGTCCAACCTCTGGTAAATAGCTCTTCTACCCATCCTCTTATTCGACCATGTAGTCATATTGCCTTCAAAACCAGCATCCATAAGATTAGCATATTGAATCATGTCTAAGAATTCATTAACAGCCATTTCATTGATAGGTTTACCACCCACTTTTTCCCCTTGATCAAGAACACAATTGAAATCACCCACCACCATCCAAGGAAATTCTACCTCACCGATAGCCATTAATTCCTCCCAAAGAGTTATGCACGAAAATCTATTACAACTTGGATGAACAAAAGAAACCCAAATGGCCTTCTCCCACAAAGGATGCGAGATTTGCAAGGTCAAAGTCTGTTTAGATTCTTGTATAATGGACCCATGCAGCCCATGTTTCCAAACCACCCAAACCCTGTTAGAAGTATTAGCCAAGCCACATTCACAGCCAATCTTTCTTATAAACTGATCCAAATTTGAACTAGCAACTTTAGGCTCATAAAGAGCAATCAAAGAAGCCCCATGGGAGCGAAATAAACGCTTAATTCTTCTTACCGTAGCACCATTAGCAATGCCACGAGCATTCCAACTTATAAACGATACCATTAAAAACAATGATAAAAGGAAATAAATGAGAATGGAAAGTAGGGGGAAATAACTCACAGCAAGGGGGATTTCTCCCTATCCTTTTTTCCTTTTATGAGTGACAGTAATGAAGCCTTCATCATTTCCATCTCCAGTAACTTCAACAGATTCACGTTCCTTGAAGTCCAATTGAAACCCAACTACATGGTTTAGGGTGGTAACCCTAGGAGCTCGAGGAGATAAATTCAAAGAGCTGAAAGTGTTCATCTTAGCCAAAGATGTGGGTTTTTTCTGCATGGCAGAATCAACCCGAGTTGGGGTTTGTAATTTGAGGGGATCTTAAACACTAGGAATCTTTCCTTCTTCCCCTTTATCAGACTTAGTTTTGATGGCTGTTAACCTCTTGGTTAGAGCGTCATTCACCGCTTTCGGCAAAGCAACTCCCCTTTTAGCAACATACATCCCCATAGTAGTTGTAGGCTTAACACCAGCCTTGTCTTTATTCACTTGACCATTTGAAGATTCAGCAATCTTGTCCTTTTGGTGACTATCTTTAGAGTTGTGAACCTGCCCTTCAACCTTTTCATTAGCCAAAATAGGTTTCTTTGTACTCCACCCTTTTTCCACCTTCTTTCCCTCCTTTTCCTTGTTTAGGGCACGACAACCAAAGGAATCATGACCCAAAGAATTACCAAAGGAGGGGGCTGAAAAATCCAGCAACGAAGTTAATACTAAAAACCCTATGGCTGACATGGTGAAAGGAAAAATGGTGGCTGAAAAAATGCATAATGAAGGGGGTATTGAGAAGAATAATCAGAATAGTAGTAAAGACAACCCTAAAGGGGCTGCTCGAAAGGTTACACAGGGGAATGGGAAACAAAAAGGTATTTATGCTGTTAAAGAGCCCCAACAAGTTAGGATGAGTGGGAAAGATGTTTCAAAAGACCGGAATATTTCTATGGACTTCAAGCCCTCTTCCAGTCATAATGATATTCCTTCTAAGCAAATCTTTTCAAAAACTGTTGTTGGTGTTTCCTCGGCTTTTAAGCCCTCATCTCCTAACAGTATGAAGCCTGCCTTTTCTAACATTATCACTAATGGGTTTAGTTTCCTCCCCAAAAGAGGTGCTCCTTTTGTATCCCCCGCTTCCCTTAAAATTTCAACCCAAAATATCCATGATTCTTCAAAGGTTCCTATTGGTAAAGATGTTATTGTAGATGATGGAGATATTGATCTTGATGAGGAGGGTGCTAAGGATAATGGTAATGGTAATGATGGTGAGATTCCTTGCATTAATATTGAAGATGATAATTTACATGCTGAAGAAGAGTTAATGGATTCTATGGAAAATCTGGATGTAGACGATGAGAAGCAAGATTCTGATTCGGAGGTTTTTGTGGAAGATAATTCTCTGCCCAAGGGCCCAGATGACCATGTCATTGATCAACTTAACCTTTCTCCAAGGGGTCCACGGACTGAGTTGGTACGTGATTTTCACACGCTTAATACGACTCTCAAGGGTGGGGATATCCCTGCCCACCTCTCGGCCTAAAAGCCCTTTCTCTTTCTTTCTTTATCAACCTTTTTTAATGGTAGGAGTTATTGGTTGGAACATTAGAGGTATTGGGAATTCTTCCTTAGTTCGTCGTATTAAAAGATTAATGAGAATGTATGATGTTTCCATTTTTGCTATTTATGAACCTATGTTGGCTGCTGAATTGCTGCCTACTTATGTTCGAAAATTGAGGTGTATTGGTGGTATTTCAAACCCTAAAAGCTCTATTTGGGTTTTTTGGCATCATGGGGTTAATTGTGAGATTATTCATGAGGAAAATCAGGTTGTTTCTGTCAGAGCTTCTCATGTTTTATGGCCCAATTCTGTCTTACTTTCTTTTACTTACGCTAGTTGTAGTAAGTATGTCCGGAGGGAGCTTTGGGATTATCTTATTGACTTCAGCAATACGAATGAGGCTTGGCTTGTTGTGGGTGATTTTAATGCCATTATGGATCAATCAGAAAAGTTGGGAGGCCGTCCAGTGCTGGAGAAACATGTGGCTGAATTTGTAGACATGGCTCAACTTTCAAATCTTATCGATGGAGGATTTATTGGTAATATCTATACTTGGTGGAACAAAAGATCAAAGAGAGCTACTATTTTGCAACGGCTGGATAGGGTTTTCTATAATGAGGTATGGCTCCAAAATTTTACCTCTACTACAATCACTCATCTTAGTAGAACTTGCTCAGATCATGCTCCTTTATCCATCAAGATTTGTCTCCATAATGAAGTAAAAAAGGGTGTTTTCAGATTTCTTAATGTTTGGGCAAGCACTCTGATTTCCTTTCTATTGTCTCTCAATCTTGGAATGAATCCTTGTATGGGGGAAGACCTATGGTTAAATTTGCAAAGAAGCTGATTCGGGTTAAAAGGGTGCTGCAAGATTGGAATCGTAATGTTTTCGGGAAGGTAGATCAACAAGTTAAAATTGCGGAGGATGATGTATATGCTAAAGAGCTTTTGTTTGAGCAAAATCCTTGTGATGATAACCGGGCTGCTTTACACCTTGCCTATGCTAATCTGCAATATAAGTTAAAGATTGAGGAGGAGTTTTGGATGCAAAAAGCAAATCTGCATTCGATAAAAGATGGTGATCGAAATACAAATTTTTTTCACTCATATGTCGAAAAGAAGCGTCAAAAGTTAGTGTTGCATAGAATTCGTGATAGACAAGGTGTTTGGGTTTCTAGCTCCGAAGATATCCAAAGGGCTGCCATTGATTTTTACTCGGACCAATTAACAGGAAATCATGACATTCCTCCTAATGATATTCTTGTTAATATTCCTAACACTATTACAGAAGAGGAGAATGTTTTGTTAACTGCTCCTTCTTTGGAAGAGCTGAAACAAGTGGTTTTTTCTATGATTGGAACTAGTGCAGCGGGTCCGGATGGATTTACCGGAGAATTTTATCATTCTTGCTGGGATATAATCTGCTCAGATCTTTATTGTTCAGTGCTTGAATTCTTCTCGGGCTTTCACATGCCACGCAGTTGGACAAGTACTCTTATTGTCACTATTCCAAAAGTTGCTGCTCCTACATCCTTCTCTGATCTTAGGCCTATCAGCTTATGCAATTTTTCTAATAAGGTAATCACAAAACTCCTTTCTAATCGCCTTGCTATGATTCTTCCTCGTATTATTTCTCCCCAGCAAAGTGGCTTTGTTAAGGGGCGTTTAATTCATGAAAACGTTTTATTAGCTCAAGAACTCATGCTATCCATTAATAAAAAAGTTTTTGGATCTAATATTGCTCTTAAGCTGGACATGGCAAAGGCTTATGACCGTTTGTCCTGGTTTTCCCATATTAAAGTGTTGAGGAGCTTTGGTGTTTCTGAAGTATGGATTGATCTTATTCACCGTTGCATTGCTTATAGTTGGTTTTCTATTTTGATCAATGGGGAAGCTTGTGGATATTTTCATTCTACTCGAGGCTTAAGACAAGGGGATCCTATCTCCCCAAGTCTTTTCATAGTGGCTGCCGAGGTTTTGAGTCGGGGTTTGAATGCCCTTCATGCTAATAGGCCTCATCTTGCTTATCATACGAGTTATCTTCATGTTCCGGTGATTTCTCATCTTTCATATGCCGATGATATTATTATTTTTTGCAATGGTAGCAGCCCTTCTCTTCTTGCTCACATGGAGTTCTTAGAACAATATCAACAATTATCTGGCCAACTCATTAATGTGGGTAAATCTTGCTTTATCACCGGCAAAATGGATAATGCTAGAGATCAAATTATTTCTCTTGCAACGGGCTTCCAAAAGAAAGATCTTCCTATCATTTACCTTGGGTTCCCTATCTATTCTGGTCGTAAAGTGCAACCCTTATTTGATCCGGTTATGAGAAAGCTTCGAGAAAAATTAGATTTGTGGAATGGCAAAATTCTATCTCCGGGTGCAAAGCTTATCCTTATTAAGCATTGCCTTCAAGCTGTCCCTATTTATCATATGTCTCTCCTAGACCCACCCAACTGTGTTATCAAGGCCATGGTGCGTATGATTTCTAATTTTTTCTGGAGTAATGTTGATGGAAGTAAAAAGTGTCATTGGATTGCCTCTAAGGAATTCTTCTTCCCTACGGATGAAGGAGGTCTTGGACTTCGGTCCTTTCATGATATGTCAATGGCCTTTGCGATGAAATTGTGGTGGCGGTTTAGAACCTCTGATTCGTTATGGGTGGATTTCCTCAAAGAAAAATATTGCCATAATTCTCATCCTATGGATGCAACTACACGGTTGGGCTGCTCTCATGTTTGGCATCGTATGGTTGGGGTTAAAGACTTCGTTGAAGAGCGTATGGTTTGGGGTGTTGGTTCGGGTGAGATTTCTGTCCAAGAGAAATGGTTACATGGTATTTCGTGGCCCACTCCTGATCATGTTCAAGTTTTTTCTTTATTTGATAATGGCATCCCTAGGGTTGATTTTATTCGGAATTCTTATGGTGAGAAAGTGCTTGAGGCCATTCAAAATGCTCAAATTCAGATTGTTAACAAATCAGATTTGGCTTTTTGGACCCCATCTTCCAATGGTAATTTCTCTATTGCTTCGGCTTGAAGGGAGTGTAGGGCTTCAAGGCCTCGGTGCATGGTCTTTTCTTGGTGTTGGAACAAGCACATCCCTCAAAATAATTCCATTTTTCTTTGGAAAGCCTTGAAAGGGGGCGTCCCAACGGACGATAACATTATGCGTAAAGGTATTTCAATGGTTTCTAAATGTTATTTCTGCCCTAACTCTCCACATTCAGAAACCCTCGATCATATTCTATTACATGGTGAAGTTGCTTGCTTTGTTTGGTCTTCCCTTGCAAATCTAATTGGTGTCCCTATTCGTGGTGTCAATCTACCACATCGGCTGGTCTCTTGGTTTTCCTGTAATCCTGTGCATGGAGGAACCTTTGGTAAGTGGATTTTTAAAATTCTTCCTATTCTTATTGTGTGGGAGCTTTGGAAACACAGGAATAAGTGTTATTTTGATGGTATTGATCCTAATCCTTCACGGGTTATTCAAGCGGTGAGAGAGAAGATTATAGCCATCTCCAAAGGCCATGGGTTGTCCTTTCATAGCACGGATGCTCATCTATCTCAGTTTTTTCATATTAAGTCAGGCCCTATAAAGATTGTCCCTATGAAACTCATTTTTTGGCGCCCCCCAGATTTTGGGATGGTAAAACTTAATACTGATGGTGCTTCTAGGGGAAATCCAGGCTTGGCTGCGGGTGGTGGTGTGTTTCGAGGACATAATGGTGAGTTTATTTTTGCTTTTGCTAACTTTTATGGTCATGCTTCCAATACTATGGCTGAAGTAAGGGCTGTTGTGGATGGGCTACGTTTGGCTATTGCTAGAGGATATAATGTTTTATGGTTAGAACTTGACTCTGAAGTAGTGGTCAAGATTCTTAATGGTTGTTATAAAACTCCTTGGGTTGTGTGGTACCAAATTGAAGAGATTAAGCGCCTAATGTCCTTAATTCAGATTAAGATCTCACACATTTACCGTGAAGGAAATAAGGTTGCTGATTTACTAGCAAATGAAGCGGTGGATAAGATGGCTGATTTTTTCTTTCCTCATTCTCATAGCCTCCCTCGCAAGTGCAAGGGACTTCTTAAACTTGATAAAGCTCTTTACCCTAATGTTAGAGTCTAATTTCTTTTCTTGGTTTTATCTTATATTTTTGATACATTATTGTTTAGGTTTCTTGTCGTTTTTTGTAGAGCCCCTCTCCTTTTTTGTAGAGGACCTTACAACTTGTGTAAGGCCTCCCCTCTAGGTATTTTTCCGGTGGTTAAGGCCGTCATGTCCCCCACCTCGTTTTGTATTTCTCCTTTTTAATTAATAAAATCTAGGGAGTGCCGTCTCCTTTCGCCAAAAAAAAAAAAAAAGAATCATGACCCAAAACTGAGCAATGGTGACAATAAAGTGGTAGATTATCATATTCCAATTTTTGAAAGAAACTAGGATAGCAATCACCACAATCAACATGCACTTTATCCGGTAAAACCTTGAGAAGATCAATTTGTACCAGAATTTTGCCCTTGGTCTAGATAACTCAGCCATAGCCTTGTCAATAGACAAAGGCTTCCCAAAAGTACTAGCCAACAATGATAAGAAGACCTTGTTAAATAAATGGATGGGAAAACCCGGAAGACTTACCCAAACTGGAACTAATGGAGAATCGTGTTTAGGTTGCCATGATGGAGACCATACTGTTGTTTTCATGGGGAACTTTGTGACATACCAAACCTCCTTTGTCCACAACCTTTGAAAGTCCTCCTCTGTCGAAAGTTGGATAATCATGTGTTGTGGATCAATGTGGCCGAGCTTGAAATTACCTTTCAATTGGAATTTTGCAAAAGCCAATCTTGCTGCTTCCATAGTGGGTCGACCATTAAGGAACCTTCCCACCAATGTCCAAGCAAACGGCTTTGCAAAAGCCTGAATAGTTGCTTTAGAGAGCTTGAGAGACGGGACACCCTTGTGGGTATTAACTGGAATCATGGGAACACTAGCGGGTTGTGAGGGAATGGAGGAATCCACAATCGAAGCAAAAGATTTGCTAAACGGCGGATTAGCATGGGAATTAGAGGTGGCGGCTGGAATAATATTAGGGTTAGGGTTAGGCGGATCTGCATGGGGGCCGAGATTAGGGTTTGCTAGAGCAATGGTGTTAGTAATAGAAACAGGATTGGATTGATGTTGTAATGGGGGAAAAGGATCGGGGCAGCCATTAGAGGGGCTGCCAATGGAAGGAAACCCTAGGAGCCCTAGGAAGGAGACGAAGAAGATCACCTAGAGAGAGAATCTTAGAGAGAGAATCTTAGAGAGATAGAGCCATAGGTCTTTTTCGGCTGATTCTTGAAATGCATTCAATTAATAAGAAGACAAGATTTTGATTTTATTTATTGAATAGACCGGACCAAAAGGCTTCCTACGATCTCCTTTTACATCAATTAAATAAGGAGCTCAGGTCATCGTAGTTCTTGTTTAAGAAAGAGAAAATATGTCTGCTGACTGACATGTCTCGTACGAGACATAGGTGTCTCGTACGAGACTGTCCCCTATTATTAATTTTTTTTTTGTTTATGCACACCCTAATTTTTGCCTAGACCGCCCTTTCAGGTTTTCAATCTAGCGGGCTTCTTTTCTCATGCTCTCTGCTCTAATTTTTGCCTAGGCCACCCTTGTGGGTTTTCAAACTAGCGAGCTTTCCTCTTTTCTTTTTTGAAATAGGGGACGGACTTATGAATAGTACTTCTTCAGCTTGTCCAAGTTGACGGGCTTCGGTAGTTGATCTCCATCTAGGTCTGCGAGTTGTACCGCTCCTCCGGAAAAGATCTTCTTGACTATGTAAGGGCCTATCCATCTTGGTCCCCACTTTCCCATATGATTGAATGGTCCAAGACGATGTTCACGTAGGACAAGGTCCCCTTCTTTGATGTTTCTGGACTTGACTTTATTATTAAATGCTCGGGCCATTCTCCGTCGATACGCTTGGATATGCTCGGCGGCTCAAAGTCGTCGTTTATCTAGCAAGGCTAGTTGTTCATAACGGCTACCATGCAACTTCATTCACTTGGTTTTCTAGGAGAACCCTTAGTGATGGTACTTCTAATTCGATTGGTAGCACTGCTTCTATCCCATAGGCTAGGGCGTAGGGAGTTTCACCGGTGGCCGTGCGGATTGAAGTACGGTAGCCCCAGAGTGAAAAAGGTAGCTTATCGAGCCAGTCTCTGCCAGTTTTAGCCATTTTTCTAATGATGGTCTCTATGGTTTTATTAGCAGCATCGACTGCTCCATTGGTTTGTGGTCGGTATGGTGACGACTGATGTCTCTCTATCTTGTACTCTGCAAGTAGTTGGTCGCATTCTTTCTCAAAGTGCGAGCCATTATCAGATATCATCTCATGAGGTACTTCATATCGGCATATGATTTTGGTCTTAATGAACTCAGCCACCTTTCTGGCATTTAAGACTTTGTAGGATTGAGCCTCAATCCATTTAGTGAAGTAATCCACGGCGACCAATACGAATGAGTGCCCGTTATGACCTGTCGGTGAGATTTTGCCAATGACGTCTATTCCCCATGTAGAAAATGGCCAAGGGGATGTCATGGGGTATAACACGGACGGTGGTACGTGTTGCTAGTTGGCATGTATTTGGCACTTGTGGCATTTCTTAACCATGTCGGTGCAGTCGGCTTCCATTGTAGCCCAATAGTACCCTAGTCGGATGACTTTCTTTGCTAGCATATTTCCATTCATGTGGGTTCCACAGACTCCTTGATGGACTTGGTCCATGTAGATACCCTGGGAAAGCCCACTACTTGGTTAGAGAGGTGAAAGGATCCTAGGATGTCTAACTTGTTTTAATTGTAGAGTCGCCACCTATGTTTTAGAGGAACATAAGAAAAACCTAATGTATATCCTAAGTTTGATTATGAAAACAGAGATTCTTGTTTGGAGGTTCGGAGGTTAGGTTACGAGATGGGAAGTACTTAAACACCCACCTCGCCCAACTAATGTTGGTCTTGCTTGATCAAAGTCTACATAAATAAATGATGTTCTTCCTATTTTTGACTATAATAAAAGGGGGTTTAAAAGGGGGTGTTTGAAATGTAGGGATATAACTCCTTGACTAGCTTCAATGAAGTGAAGTAGTTCCCGGTGTCATGTCCCAAAATGTTTGGGTGATTGCACGTTTGATTAATGTAAAAGAGAGAAGAGATGAAGTAGAGAAGAAAGGGAAAAAAATGGACTTTTACCTATGCTTCGTAGACCTTCAAACACTTCTTGGTGAATTACTTGAAAGAAGCCTTGGAAGTGATTTTTTTGGTATAGTTTGTGTAGAGAGCTATTTTTCCGTCCTTGAAAATGGTGGAAAAGGGATGTTTTTATAGGTAGAAAATATATGTTTTTGGTGCCAAAACTCAGTCATCAAGAAATCTTTCCCAGACAAAATCATGTAAGATGAGAAAGGGAGAGATTCTTGGACAAAAATCTGTAACTGACGCCCAGAGGCGCATGCTTCCTACCTTGGGGGCGGAAGGCGCGCGCTTCTGACTCCTATGGTCGGAGGCGCGCAACTCAGAGATAGCTTTTTTGACAGAATGGACTAGAAAGTCAGCCTTGTTATTTAGTTTAGTCCCTAGACTTAACGAAGTCAGTCAAGAACTTAACAGAAGTAACAGAAACAAACAAAGAAAAACTTAAAAGAGGGAGAAACACAAAATTAAATGTGCAATCGGGGTGAGCGGTCCAAGGCGGGGTGTCTACAGAGTCCCTTAGCGACGTAGATTGCAAAGCAAAATGCGTCGACGAAAGAACAAAACATCCGCCGAGGACATCACCAGGAAAAAAGCAAAGACTCGATGAAAACAAGAATCTTGAAATTACAAGAGATAGGAGTACGCTCCCTGTGTGAGTGACTTTTGTTGATGGAAAGGGTGCGGTGATAGAAATCGGCCCACCGTGGCCAAGATTTAGAGTCCGTATAGGGGACTTGGAGGGACTCGGGAGTCTGCCTGCCGATGTAGAGGGACTCGAGAGTCTGCCTGCTGATGTAGAGGGACTCGAGAGTCTGCCTGCTAATGTAGAGGGACTCGAAAGTCTGCCTGCTGATGTAGAGGGACTCGAAAGTCTGCCTGCTGATTTGGAGTCCGTGTAGGGGACTAGAGATGAATGCGAATTTGTTTAGTAGAATTTGCTGATGAGGAGGTGATTTCGGTGGTTCACCGCGGACCAAATTTTCTGTTTTGAAGTTGTATGCTGCTTGGAATCGCACTTGCAGTTGACTATTACGGGGTGCGGGCACAGTTGGCTGCGGACCACTTATTCTATATTCTCTTTTGAGAGGAAAAGCCGAGATTGACCTTGACTTTTGTAAGAGAGAGAGAGAGAGAGAGAGAGAACCTACTTTTAGTGGGAGTTTCTATCTTACTTTGATTCAGACATGCCTTAGGGGCGAACCAAATTAACGCGTGACCAACTCTATGTTCGGGGGCAGAGATTGTTGTGGCTTTGATGAAGAATTTCGGGCCTGTTGATTTTGGGAGTGTCCGGACCTTTGTTCCTGCATGATTTCTTCTCTTGAACGGACCGGTTGAGGCATTCCTGAGGCGGGAGGCGGGCGCCTCGGCTGATGGCTTTGAGACGCACGCGCTTCTCAAATGGGTAGCGGGAGGCATGCGCTTCTGGGGAGCGAACTTCGGGGCATGACATTTGCTGACCAAAAGATCCTCAACAGCTATAATATCAGCCTCTGTTCGAACACATTCTTCCAACAGCTCTTTTCTGCCATTTTTTAATACTCTTTTCTTGCTCAATTTTGCTTGCAATCCACACTTTCCATGGCCTTCAATTCTTTTGTTCTTGATACCAAGGTTGTCGGTGAGTATGAGAAGGATTTATCAACCTTTGTTTACTCTTTCAAGACCCACCCCAAGAAGGCTTTTGTGAAGGATTTTGGGTTCCGGATTCTTTTCACGCTTTGGACCTTAAAGTCGGATTAGGAATTTTTGAAGGCTGCTGCAGCCTTTTGGGATTGTGACAGTCACACTTTCAACTTTTCGGCGAATGAAATGGTATTGACTGTTGATGATTTTGGTGCCATTCTCGGTATGCCGTTGGCGGGTCATATTGCCGTCCCTTAAATACCATAGAGGTGTGATCAATTCTTGGTCTGACTTGCTGAACCTCCCTATCAGAGATGTGAAGAAGATGTTGCATGGTACCGTGGTAGATATAACCAAGTCTTTCCAGAGGAATGCCATGGCAACTTGTCTTTTCAGCGAAGTTCTTTTCGTTACCCCATTCGGGACAGCGGATGCGCAGTTGGCTGAGATTATCTTGCAGGCCAAGGAGCAACAACTTAGTATAATCCCTCTTATAGTGGGGGAGACCCTGCACGGCATTAATGAGTTGCATCGAACGGGTGAGATGTGTAGGGGAAGCCCCTTGCTTCTGACCATATGGATCCGGGAACACTTCAGGGTTTATTCTTCAGAGGGTAACTTGTCTCCTTTTGCTGTTCGCAAGAGAAAATTGCTGATTTGGGATTTGTCTGAAGACGGTTGGAAGAAGTTCTTTGCATCTCGGGTATCGGCTGACATTGAGTGGTGTCCTCCCTCTTGGGGTCTTCGTCCTTTTATGGAGTGGACTTTGATTTTGGACATGTGGTCCTTCCTGGACTTAGGGATTCTTCATTTTATCAGTCGGAGCGGGTTTTGAGGCAGTTTGGCCGTCAGCAGATAATTCCCTTCCCTAGGAGTGGGTTACTTCGTCCTGTCTCGTATATGGGCCCGAACTTTTCGAGAGATCTCCAATCGTCTTGGGGCGGTGACCGTCATCGGTGGGCTTCCGTCCCTCCTCATCGGGGTAGTATTTCTCTTCCCGAGAGTTACTTGGACTATTTGTTTGGCACCCTCTGCCGTGGCATCACTTGGGTAGACAGTCTTCGAGCTGAGCTATTGGGAAAGGATTTTGAGCCTAGCAGTGCTTTAAGGTATAAGGAAGCTGCTGCTGATTCGAATAACATTCTAGCCGACCCTTTTGGAACTCCCTTGGATGACTTTTATGCTCGGAGGCGCTCTGTTGCACAAAAGATTACGGTCCATCTTAGCGCTCCTAGGCCGTCCAAGAAGAATAGGATTGAGAGCCATTCGGGTGGCCCTCCAAAGGCTAAGAAGAAATTAAATTTTTCCTAGTACCCCAAGATTGCAATCAAGCAGACCACTTGTTTAGGATTTAATGTTTTTATGTCTTTTATTGCTCAACGTCGTCCGTTGTAATGATCAAAATAATTCAAGAGATGAATAAGAATTTCATTTTGTTATGACATGACATGACTGGGTAAAAATGTATGTTTTAGACCGCACCCGAAGGTTGCCTATGTTCCTCTCGTAGAGAGGCTCAGGTCTCCGTAGTTCAAACAAATGAAGACCATTTTTTTTTGTGTGCACTCTGTTTTTAGCCTAGACCGCCCTTTCGGGTTTTCAATCTAGCGGGCTTCTTTTTTGCACTTTCTCTAATTTTTGCCTAGGCCGCCCTTGCGGGTTTTCAACCTAGCGAGCGTTTTTTTTTTAATGGTCTTTATTTGTTAAGCGTAGAACTTCTT
This sequence comes from Campanula takesimana, assembly GCA_026119855.1. Lineage (NCBI taxonomy): Eukaryota > Viridiplantae > Streptophyta > Magnoliopsida > Asterales > Campanulaceae > Campanula > Campanula takesimana. The sequence continues at coordinate 1,288,204 of JAOWBW010000190.1, read as the reverse complement.
GAGCTTGTCGAGGTTGACCTCCTTTGGCAATTGATCTCCATCCAAGTCCATGAGTCGGACTGCACCACCGCTTAATATCTTCTTGACCACGTAAGGACCGATCCATCGAGGTCCCCACTTCCCAAGGGGATTCATGGCATTGGGAGGATGTTGTCTTAGGACTAGATCTCCCACTTTGATATTTCAAGGCTTCACCTTTTTGTTGAAAGCCTTTGCCATTCTTTGTTGATAAGCCCTTGTGCGTTCAAACGCTCTTAACCTCTTTTTGTCGAGTAGGGCTAGTTGCTCGTACCGACTTTGCATCCAATCAACCTCGTTGACTTGGTTCTCTAGTAAGACCCGTAGAGAAGGAACCTTGAGTTCGACTGGGAGTACGGCTTCAGAACCGTAAACTAATGAGTACGGCGTTTCTCCCGTTGCTGATCGTATTGACGTGCGGTAACCCCACAATGCTAGTGGTAATTTCTCGAGCCAATCCCTTCCTGTTGAAGCCATTTTCCGTATGATGACCTCGATTGTCTTATTTGTTTCTTCGACCGCTCCATTGGCTTGGGGACGGTACGGGGATGACTTGTGCTTGGTAATCTTGTAGCTAACCAAAAGTGCATCCATTTCTTTCTCAAAGTGAGACCCATTCTCGGAGATGATCTCGTGAGGAATACCATATCGGCACATGATGTTGTTCTTCACGAACTCGGCCACCTTCCTGGCGCTGACGACTCGGTAAGCTTGTGCTTCGACCCATTTCGTGAAGTAATCCACGGCCACTAGAATGAATGACTTTCCGTTGCTTCCCGTAGGATGGACCTTGCCGATGATATCTATACCCCAACAAGAGAATGTCCAAGGCGTGTTCATGTTGTACAATTGTGAAGGTGGAGCATGTTGCAAATTAGCATGGAACTGGCACTTGGTGCATTTCTTGAATTTCTCAATGCAGTCTCTTTCCATTGTAGTCCAATAGTAACCAATACGAAGTATTTTCTTGGCCAACATAATCCCATTCATGTGGGGGCCACACTCGCCATCGTGGACTTCGTGCATGATTTCTTGGGCTTCAATCTCATTTGCACATAAGAGATTGATCCCTTGATGATGTCTTTTGTAGACTCGGTTTCCGATCAACACATATCTAGCGGCTAGCTTTTGTAGTGCTATTCGAGTCTTCCCATTGCTATTTTCGGGAAATGTGCCTTTGTTGAGAAAATTCAGGATGTCCGTGTACCATGGGGGTTTATCTTGGACTTTATTGATCTCAACACCATGCAGTATGCCGGACTAGTCCTTCTTGAAATTTTGAACGGTTTCACCATTTTCCTTTGGGCATTTCAACCAATGAGGCTATGGTGGCTAAAGCATCGGCAAAGCGGTTCTTGTCCCTCAGCAAATAATTGAACGTGATGTCTTGGAACTGTTCGACTAATTCCTCGAGGTGTTGACCATACTGTTGGAGGGTCGGGTCTTGGATTCGCCATTTACCCGATGTTTGATTGATAAGGAGTAAGGAGTCACCGAATACATCTAGATATGTGACATTTCTTTCTAGGGCCGCTTCTAGCCCCGCTATGCATGCCTCATATTCGGCAATGTTGTTGGTAGCTTCAAATTCAAGGCGGATTGCAATTGGAGTACAGATTTCCTTTGGATCGACAAGCAACATCCCTATCCCATAACCATGTTTATTGGTGGCGCCATTGAAAAAGAGTTTCCACTTATTTTCCTCGGTTGTAGTGCAAACCAAGTGCTCGTCGAGAAACTGTAAGTCCTCCCCCTTCACTTCGTCGCACGGAAATTCAGCAAGCTGATCACTGGACACTTTCCCCCTGATGGATTTGAGTGTGACGTAAGTGATATCATAGCCGACGAGCATGAAGTACCACTTGGATATCCTTATTAACATGAAAGGCTTCTCGAAGATGTAGCGGAGTGGGTCCACTTTTGCTACTAGCTTGATTGGAAAGGCTTCCATGTAATGTTTGAGCTTTTGAGTAACCCAAACCAGTACTGCACATGACTTCTCCAAGACAGAGTAGTTCTTTTTGCCCCCTTGAAATTGGCGACTGACAAAATAAATGGCATTCTCCTTTGTGGAGTCTCGTTGCTCTTGTGCTAGCATAGCCCCAAGGGCTTCATCATTCACTGTGAGATATAGAGCAAGAGAGGCTTCTCCTTATGAGGTGGAACCAAGACTGGGGGGCATGTCAAGTAATGCTTTACTTGGTCGAAAGCTTCTTGGCAAGCGTCGGTCCATTCTAGAGCCACATTCTTCTTGAGTAGCTTGAAGATTGGCTCATAGATGGAAGTAAGCTGGTGCACAAACCGACTGATGTACTGAAGTCTGCCCATGAAACCTTTGATTTATTTCTGTGTCTTGGGAGGAGGCATGTCAATGATTGCCTTGATTTTTGAGGGATCCGTTTCAATTCCCCTTTCCGTGACCATGAAACCAAGAACCTTGCCTCGGATAACCCCAAAAGTGCACTTTGCGGGATTGAGCCTCATCTTGTGTTGTCGAAGCCTTTCAAAGAACTTGCAGAGGTCGATCAAATGTTGACCGTCGGTCCCCTTCGAGTGGATGATCATGTCGTTCACGTAGACCTCAATCTCTTTGTGAATCATGTCATGGAACAAGTCTGTCATGGCCCTTTGGTAAGTAGCCCCAGCGTTCCTTAACCCAAACGGCATAACTGTGTAGTAAAAGGTGCCCCACGGCATTGTGAATGCAGTCTTGTGTTGATCCTCCTCGGCCATGAGAATCTGATTGTACCCAGTAAAACCATCCACAAACGAGCAGACCTCGTAGGCAGTAGTGGAGTTGACTAGCATGTCAATGTTGGGTAGTGGAAAGTTATCCTTTGGAGAAGCTTTGTTCAAATCCCAGAAGTCCACACATATAAGGACCTTACCATTAGCCTTTCGGACTGTGACCACATTGGCTAACCATGTCGGATACTCAATAACTTTGATGAAGCCCACACTGAGAATCTTCTCTATCTCTTCTTTGACTTGTAAGGACCATTCTGGCTTGATCTTTCTGAGTTTCTGCTTTGTCGGCTTAACGTCGTCTCTGATCGGAATCTTGTGTTCAGTAACCTTTCTGTCCAAACCCGGCATGTCTTTGTATGGCCATACAAATACATCCACGAACTCTTTTAGCAGTGCAGCCAATCTGTCTTTCTCTTCCCCCTTGAAGAAGCTTCTGATCTTGGTTTCTTTCGGCTCTTCGTCGGTACTCAGATTAACAACATGCAATTCTTTGTCAGCCCCTGGACCATTTTCACCACGACTACGGACCTGTTGAGCAAGTTCATTTAAGTATGTTGTGTTTTCGAGGTCTATTTCATCATTATTTGAATCGTTATTAACTAGTTCATTAGATTCATTATTAGTTAATTCATCATTTATGATGTTTGCAATCTCGGGGTACTCAGAAAGATCAAATTTTTCATTAACAAAGAAAGGGAACACACGCTCGGCTATGGCCTCCATATCCTCTTTGGTGAGGGTATCGGAAACACTCTCGGACTCGAAAGTGAATGTGAACAAGTCTTCCTTTGTGACCTTGTGCGGAATGCAACCCATCTTCTCGACCAAGAATTCCTCGGATACCACAGGTCCCTTGGTAGAATACCAGTTGTTGATCGGCTCGGAGCTTAGCTGGATCTCGCTGATAGTTTCCCTTCTCGTGTCGGTGTCGTAGATGACTTTCACTTGGCACTCATCTATGATGGCCAATTCTTCGAAAATGGAGGCTAAATCCGTCAATTCTTCCCCCACGGTAATCTCTGTTTTGGACTCTATGGTCACTTTCTTCCCCCACCATTCTCGAGGCGACATGGGAGTTGGTTCCCCTTCGGATTTCTGAATCTCACAGTCGGCAAAGACTTCAAGACCGGGCTTTCTGATGCCCTTGCTGTTAACCCATGGCTCGGGAAAGATCACGTACGGGACGTCTTCCCCCTGACGGACAAAGTAGCCATTCAGTGTCTTGCGATAAGGCCTTAAATTGGTAATCTCATAATGACGGCCTTCCCTCTGAGCTCGGGCCTTCTCATTCTTGACAGCTTGCTCGTGCTTCAAGTCATCTTTGGAAGGCTCGTACCCCAATCCGAACTTGTTTTTGACAAATGGGACCTCTATGGGTTGCATTCTCCCTTGTTGATATTTCCCTAGGCCTAAACCAGGGAAGTAATTCATATTCCTCATCATGCGGAGGACTTTGCGATTGCCGAGGGTCCATGATCCATTTCCCCCTTGTTCATCGATGGCGTTGATTGAGACGCCTGAGAAGCTGGAGTCTTCTAAACCGTGTTGGACTTGGTAGACGGGTTCCCCTTTTCTGTGGATAGTGACGTTTTCTGCCATGACGGTCACTATTTCATCCCCATTTCTGAACTTGACACACTGATGGAGAGTCAAAGGGACGGCATTGGAACTATGTATCCACGGTCGGCCCAAGAGCAAATTGAATGAGGAAGGGACATCGAGCACTTGGAATGGGACGGACATGACCATGCTTCCAAACTCAATGTCTATTTCTACCATACCCATGACTGTGCGGGCAGTGCTGTCGTAACCTCGGATCACTTGAGCAGAAGGCTTTAAGTCTGAAATCTTAAGCCCCAGTATGCCCATGATTTGGCCGGGCATCAAGTTGAGGGCGGAACAACCGTCGACCAAGACTCTTGAATTAGGTCTCCCCCTTGCTCTCACTTTAAGATAAATGGCCTCATTGTGATCAGACCCAAATGGTGGAAGGTCCATGTCAGCAAAAGTGATGGCATTGCCAAAATAAATGTGGCCTATCATTGCAGTGAGGTCCTCGGGAGTTGTGTCAGAAGAGACTGATGTGTCATCGAGATTACTGATGACAAGATCTCGATGCTTCTTTGAGGATGCAATGAGGTCCCAAATGGAGATGTTGGCTTGAGTTTTCTTGAGTTGAACCAATAAAGGGTCTTCGGGAGCGTCGCGAGCTTGCGATTTTTTAGAAGAGGTGCTTGGTGCAGAAGTAGTGGGGTTGTTTGCTATGACTCGTCCGGATCGAGTAATCATGTTGACGTTCCCATCTTGCCTCTTTTTCCTATTCTCCAGTACTTCCCTCATTACCTCATCATAAGTCACAACGTAGCAAGAATTATTAAATTTATTCAACACTTTGGAGCCCTCATTCACAATTGGGATTGAATGAGTGGTCTCCTCAAACTCTCCTAACTCTATTACATTGACATCATCGCCACTAGGCACTATGAACTCTTTCTTGTCTATGAGATCTTGGATGACATTGCGGAGGACAAAGCATTCCTCGGTGGTGTGGCCACTATATTGGTGGTAGCCACAATGCTTGTGGTAGGCATGGTTGGGACGTATCGTCTTGGGTTTGCATCCTTGGAGAGGAGTAACTTGCCCTTTGGCCTTGAGAGCTTCGAAGGCCTCAGTGATAGTCATGCCTTGGAGAGGAGTGTAGACACGATCATCTTGAAATTTCTTGCCTTGTGGTGGAGGAACCCTTTTGTAATTCCCCTTATCGGTAGTGACGGCATTGACTGAAGCCTCTTTTGTGGAGTTAGAGGCGGCTTTGTAACGGAAGCTAGGAGCATTTTTCTTGATCTCCTTGATCAACTCATCCATTCGGATTCCCGCCTCATACATTTGAGAGAAATCAGCATAGCAAGCCCCACTTAGGTGGGTGCGGAGATCAATCTTTAGACACTTAAGGAAGATGTCCATTTGCTCTTTGGTGTTAGGCCTCTCGACAATCTCAGCAAGCTTGTCATTCCACCTTCTCGTAAAGTCAATGAAGGATTCATTGTCCCTTTGAGTAGTGTTCTCGAGCTCTTTCTTAGTTGGGCGGTGGGTGGTGTTTCCTTGGTATTGAATTTTGAAGGCAACCATGGCGGCGTCCCAATCAAGACGGACTGTGAGTGGGAGAGTAGCATACCAATCCTTTGCTGCCCCTTGAGAGTAAGAGGAAGCATTGTGCCATAACTTTAGGAGAGACCTTCTTCGGTACCATAGTCCAAATGTAAGTCTCGATGTGTGCCATAGGACAAGAGTTGCCTTTGAACTTGCTGATGTCGGGCATCTTGAACTTGTCGGGTAAAGCGGCCATTGTGCTCAGAATGGAGGACTGATAAAGGCTCGTGTCAGGATTTTTCCCCACGTTGAGGCCGTTGAAGCGTTGATCTATGTAAGCCATAATTGAATCAACCATCTTGTGCTCATTGTTCTCGGTGCTCGGTTCCCCCATTTTCTTGGTACGGGCATTGACATAGGGGCTCTCAAACAAACCCTTGGTCCATTCGGACTCGTCATTGTCTTTCTTGTTTTTACCCTTGGCAAGCTTGGTGAGCTTTTCTTTCATTTGCTCCATCTCGGCCTTGTGGGCCTCTCTTTGGTTGTCGAGGTGAGATTGCCAAAGATCATCCATATTTTGGGCCTCCTTATTAAGAGTGGAGACTTGATCTTGGAGCACTTGGACCATAGCTGAAAGTTGTTCTAGAGACATGGCGTTGCTGCTGCCGGTCATGGTTGCTATTGGTGTTGTTGGAGTAATCTCTTCACGAACTAACCGATTTGATGAATCCCGGTAGACACGGTAAGTACCAATTGAACCTATATTGTAGAAGAGGCCCTTGTCAGTCTTGAGTAACACTTTCGGTCCATGAAGAGGTTTAGAACACACAGTGGGCACACGACTCAAACCATATAAAGAAAAGACTCTTTTTTTTATAAGTCGGAGGAACGGAGTCCCTTTTAAGTTTCTAAGTGTAGACACCCCGCCTTGGACCGCTCACCCCGATTGCACATTTGCTTTTGTGTTTCTCCCTATTTTAAGTGTTTCTCATTAGTTTATGTTATTTCTGTTAAGTTCCTAACTGACTTCGTTAAGTCCAGGGACCAAACTGAATACCAGTGCTGACTTTCTAGTCCATTTTGTCATTTTTGCCATCTCCAAGGCGCGCGCTTCCGTCCTTTGGGGCCAGAGGCGGGCGCATCCCGTCACCAAGGCAGGAGGCGCGCGCACCTGGGCATCAGTTACAGATTTCTGTCCAAGAATCCCTCCCTTGCTCCTTTTAACAGGATTTTGCCTGGGAAACTGATGTTGTTGACTTGGTTTTGGCACCAAAAACTCACATTCTTCACCTATATAAACACCTCTAATTCACCTTTGAATAGAGGAAGATTTTTGATCACTAACAAAACTATACACAAAATATACTTGCAAGGTATTTCTCAAGAGTCACTCTTTGAAGTTCTTGGAAGCATAGGTAAAGACTATTCTTTCCTCTCATCTCTTCTACTTCATCTCTCCTTTCTTTCTTTTATTTTTAATCAAAGTGCAATCACCCAAACATTTTGGGACATGACACCAAAGGCTACTTCACTTCGTTGAAGCTAGTCAAGGAGTTATCTTCCTACATTCCAAAACACCTTTCAAAACCCCCTCTTTCATCAAAGAATAAGAAGAAAATTTTATCATTCATGTAGATTTTGATCAACCAAGACCAACTTTAGTTGGGCGAGGTGGGTGTTTAAGTACTTCCCATCTCGTAACCTAACCCCCGAACCTCATAAACAAGAATATCTGTTTTCGTAATCAAACATAGGCTATAAACATTAGGTTTTTCTTATGTTCCTCTAAAACATAGGTGGAGACTCTACAAATCAAAACACAAATAGACATCCTAGGATAATCCACCGCTCTAACCAAGTAGTGGGCTCTCCCGGGGTATCTACAGTGGCGACTCTGCTGGGGACTATTTGAGGGTTAAACTTGTGTTCTTGATCAAAGTCTACAATTTTCTGGGCATTCTGGTTCCTGATGGGGGAAGCGTGCGCCTCTGGCCTTCTTGGCCTAAGGCGCAAGCGGCCCACATCAAGGACCAGAGTCGCCCGCTTCCTGATGTTCTTCCTGTTCTTCTTCTTTTTTTCTACACTAATCATTTCTGCAGGGGTTACAATGCATATTCAGGACTAGGGCAATCCCCTGAGTCCAAAGTCTGACAGTCTGACAGGTTTTCCCAGAAGCGGGTGCCTCTCATAGACTCTGCGCCAGGCACGCGCTTCCCACAACAAAAGCCAGAGGCGCACGCTTCTGGGTAGTTTTCCAGAACAGGGACAGTTTCAGAACAGAGAGTGATTGGGGTGTGGGCACAGTTGCCTGCATCATGGACTGTTTTGGACCTCTTAACTATTTTCTTTTGTGTTTGGATTTATCGGTCACACGGGTGATTCGAGAGTTGTAATTATATGCTTATTTGCTTTTCTTTCATAAAAAAAGTAAAAAACTGTTTTGTCACATGTTGGACCTCACACTACGTGCACAATCTCTTATGAATTGCTCACTATCGAGTCGCACAAGTTCATAACCCCAAACCCGTCGAGGCCCATCATAGGAAGTTTCAAGCTCCACCCGACCTTGACTATTTCGAAGCGGTAAACCTCAACCCGTGGCGTAGTTTATGACTACATGCCGGGGGTGACCTTAAGCCTCTCATTAGCCGAGCACAAGCCAATACAATTCTAGTTAGGGTCTAACACTCCGTGACTAAAGTCAGTTTTCATGTGTCGAGATTTTCCTAAACTAATGTCTTCAAAACATACATTCCAAGTGGTTATCATGGACGAAATAAAACTCCATCCCCAAGTGGTTATTATGGACAAAAATAAAAATCCATCCCCGCATGTATGCTTTACTACATTAATTTAGTTTAATCCCGACATGTGTAGGATTAACAAGCGTGATGGAATCCGATGAGTATATGCCACAGTCCGCACCGCAGCGGGCGGGTTTGGTAGTCTATTTTCAAAACCCGGTGGGTTGCGGGGCTGGTTTGGTTGCACACCCCAACCCGCGAGATGGTCTATATACTAGTGTGACGATTCCATTATTTTCTTAGAAACTCAAAAGGGACCCCGTCCCTCCGACTTATAAAAAAAAAAGTCTTTTCTTATGTGGTTTTGAGTCGTGTGCCCAATGTGTGCTCTAAGCCTCTTCATGGACCGAAAGTGTTACTCAAGACTGACAAGGGCCTCTTCTGCAATATAGGTTCAATTGGTACTTACAGAGTCTACCGGGATTCAGCGAATCGGTTAGTCCGTGAAGTGATTACTCCAACAGCTCCAACAGCAACCATGACTGGCAGCAGCAACACCATGTCTCTCGAACAACTTTCAACTATGGTCCAACTTCTTCAAGAACAAGTCTCCACTCTTAATAAGGAGGCTCAAAATAAGGATGATCTTTGGAAATCCCACCTCGACAATCAAAGGGAGGCCCACAAGGCTGAAATCGAGCAAATGAAAGAGAAGCTCGCAAAGCTTTCGAGTGGTAAAGACAAAGAGAACAACGAGGAGTCCGAGTGGACTAAGGGTCTGCTTCAAAGCCCTTATGTTAGTGCCCGTACCAAGAAAGTGGGGGAACCGAACACCGAGAACAATGAGCACAAGATGGTTGATTCAATTATGTCATACATAGATCAACACTTCAATGGCCTCAACATGGGGAAAAGTCCCGACACGAGCCTTTATCAGTCCTCCATTCTCATGAGCACGATGGCCGCTCTCCCCGACAAGTTCAAGATGCCCGACATCAGTAAGTTCAAGGGAAACTCTTGTCCATGGCACACATCGAGACTTACATTTGGGCTATGGTACCAAAAAAGGTCTCTCCCAAGGTTATGGCACAATGCTTCCCTCTTACTCTCGAGGGGGCGGCAAAGGATTGGTATGCTACTCTCCCGCTCATAGTCCGTCTTGATTGGGACGCTGCCATGCTTGCCTTCAAGAGTCAATACCAAGGCAACACCACCCACCAGCCAACCAAGAAAGAGCTTGAAAACACCACTCAAAGGGACAACGAGTCCTTTATTGACTTCACTAGAAGGTGAAATGACAAGCTCGCTGAAATTGTCGAGAGGCCTAACACCAAGGAGCAAATGGACATCTTTCTTAAGTGTCTAAAGATTGATATCCGCACCCACCTAAGTGGGACTTGCTATGCCAATTTCTCTCAAATGTATGAGGCGGGGATCCGAATGGATGAGTTGCTTAGGGAAATCAAGAAAAGTGCTCCTACTCTCCGTTACAAGGCCGCCTCTAGCTCCACAAAAGAGGCTGTTAATGCCGTTACTACCGACAAGGGGAATTACAAAAGGGTTCCTCCACCACAAGTCAAGAAGTTTCAAGATGATCGTGTCTATACTCCTCTCCATGGCATGACTATCACCGAGGCCTTTGAAGCTCTCAAAGCCCTGCAAGTTACTCCTCTCCAAGGGTACAAACCCAAGGCATTACATCCCAACCATGCTCACCACAAGCATTGTGACTACCACCAACATAGAGGCCACACTACCGAGGAATGCTTCGTCCTTCGCAACGTCATCCAACATCTCATAGACAAAAAGGAATTCATAGTTCCTAATGAGGGTGATGTCAATGTAATAGAGGTAGGAGAGTTTGAGGAGACCACTCATTCAATCCCAATTGTGAATGAGGGCTCCAATATTATGAATAAGATTGATAATTCTTGCTATGTTGTGACTTACGATGAGGTAATGAGGGAAGTGCTAGAGAATAGGAAAAAGAAGCAAGATGGGAACATCAACATGCTAACTCAATCCGGACGAGTCATAGCAAACAACCCTGCTACTTCTGCACAAAGGTCCTCTTCTCAAAGGCCGCAAGCTCACGACACTCCCGAAGACCCTTTATTGGTTCAACTCAAGAAAACTCAAGCCAACATCTCCATTTGGGACCTCATTGCATCCTCAAAGAAACACCGAGATCTTGTCATCAGTAATCTCGATGACACGTCGATCTCTCCCGATACAACTCCCGAAGACCTTACGGCAATGATAGGTCACATTCATTTTGGCAATGTCATCACCTTTGGCGACATGGACCTTCCACCATTTGGTTCCGACCACAATGAGGCCATTTATCTCAAGGTAAGAGCAAGGGGGAGACCTATTTCAAGAGTCTTGGTTGACGGTGGTTCCGCACTCAACCTAATGCCCGGCCGAATCATGGGCATACTGGGACTTAATAATTCAGATTTAAAGCCTTCTACTCAAGTGATCCGAGGATACGACAGCACTGCCCGTACAGTCATGGGTATGGTGGAAATAGACATTGAGTTTGGGAGCATGGTCATGTCCGTCCCGTTTCAAGTGCTCGATGTGCCTTCCTCGTTCAACTTATTGTTGGGCTGCCCATGGATACACAGTTCTAGTGCCATCCCTTCGACTCTCCATCAGTGTGTGAAGTTCAAAAATGGGGATGAAATAGTGACCGTTATGGCAGAAAACGTCACTATCCACAGAAAGGGGGAACCCATTCACCAAATTCAGCATGGTTTAGCAGACTCTACCCTCTCCGGCGTCTCAATCAACGCCATTGACAAAGAAGGGGGAAGCGGGTCATGGACCCTTGGCAATCGCAAAGTCCTCCGCATGATGAGGAACATGAACTACTTCCATGGTTTAGGCCTAGGGAAATATCAACAAGGGAGAATGCAACCGATTGAGGTTCCTTTTGTTAAGAACAAGTTCGGTTTGGGATATGAGCCTTCCAAAGACGACTTAAAACAAGAGCAAGCCGTCAAGAATGAAACGGCCCGAGCTCGTAGGGAAGGCCGTCATTATGAGATTCCCAATCTAAGGCCTTACCGCAAGACGTTGAATGGCTATTTTGTTCGCCAAAGGGAAGCTGTTCCATACATGATCTTTCCCGAGCCATGGGTTAACAGCAAGGGCATCAGAAAGCCCGGTCTTGAGATCTTTGCAGACTGTGAGATCCAGAAGTCCGAAAAGGAACTAACTCCCATGTCACCCCGTGAATGGTGGGGGAAGAAAGTGACCATAGAGTCTGAGACAGAGATCAGAGTGGGGGAAGAATTGACAGATTTAGCCTCCATATTCGAGGAACTTGCCCTCATGGATGAGTTCCAAGTCAATGCCTTCTACGACACCGACACGAGAAGGGAGACTATCAGCGAGATCCAGCCAAGCTCCGAGCCGATCAACAACTGGTATTCTACGAAGGGACCCGTGGTATCCGAAGAATTCTTGGTCAAGAAGATGGGTTGCATTCCGCGTAAGGTCACAAAGGAAGACGTGTTCACACTCACTTTCGAGTCTGAGAGTGTTTCCGACACCGTCACCCAAGAGGATATGGAGGCCATAGTCGAGCGTGTGTTCCCTTTCTTTGTTAATGAAAAATTTGACCTTTCCGAGTACCCTGAGATTGTAAACATCATGAATGATGAATTAACTAATAACGAATCTAATGCACTAGTTAATAACGATTCAAATAATGATGAAATAGACCATGAAAACACAACATACTTAAATGAACTTTCTCAACAGGTCCGTAGTCATGGTGCAAATGGTCCAGGGGCTGACGAAGAATTGCATGTTGTTAATCTGGGCACCGACGAAGAGCCGAAAGAAACCAAGATCGGAAGCTTCTTCAAGGGGGTAGTGAAAGACAGATTGACTGCACTGCTCAGAGAGTTCGTGGATGTATTCGCATGGTCATACAAAGACATGCCGGGTTTGGACAGAAAGGTCGCTGAACACAGAATTCCGATCAGAGACGACGCCAAGCCAGTCAAACAAAAGCTCAGAAAGATCAAGCCAGAATAGTCTCTACAAGTCAAGGAAGAAATAGAGAAGCTTCTCAGTGTGGGCTTTATCAAAGTTATTGAAATATCCAACATGGCTAGCTAATGTGGTCACAGTCCGAAAGGCCAACGGCAAGGTCCGTGTTTGTGTGGATTTCCGGGATTTGAACAAAGCTTCTCTAATGGATGACTTTCCACTACCCAACATCGACATGCTAGTCAACTCCACTGTTGCCTAGGAGGTCCGCTCATTTGTGGATGGTTTTGCTGGGTACAATCAGATTCTCATGGCCGAGGAGGATCAACACAAGATTGCTTTCACAACACCATGGGGCACCTTTTGCTACACAGTCATGCCGTTTGGGTTAAGGAACGCTGGGGCTTCTTATCAAAGGGCCGTGACAGACTTGTTCCATGATATGATTCACAAGGAAATTGAGGTCTATGTGGACGACATGATCATTCATTCCAAAGGGACCGACGGTCAACACTTGATCGACCTCCGCAAGTTCTTTGAAAGACTGCGTAAACACAAGATGAGGCTCAACCCCGCAAAGTGCACTTTTGGGGTTATCCGATGAAAAGTTCTTGGCTACATGGTCACAGAAAAGGGTATTGAAGCAGATCCCTCAAAAATCAAGGCGATCATTGACATGCCTCCTCCCAAGACACAGAAAGAAATCAAAGGTTTCATGGGCAGACTTCAGTACATCAGTCGGTTTGTGCACCAGCTTACTTCCATGTATGAATCAATCTTCAATCTACTCAAGAAGAATGTGGCTCTGGAATGGACCGACGCTTGCCAAGAAGCTTTCGACCAAATCAAGCACTATTTGACATATCCTCCAATTTTGGTTCCACCTCACAAAAAGAAGCCTCTCTTGCTCTATCTCACAGTGAACGATGAAGCCCTAGGGGTTATGCTAGCACAAGAGCAACGAGACTCCACAAAGGAGAATGCCATTTATTTTTTCAGTAGCCGATTTCAAGGAGGCGAAACGAATTACTCCGCCTTGGAGAAGTCATGTGCAGCACTGGTTTGGGTTACACAAAAGCTCAAACATTACATGGAAGCCTTCCTGATCAAGCTAGTAGCAAAAGTACCCGCTCCGCTACATCTTCGAGAAGCCTTTCATGTCGACAAGGATAGCCAAATGGTACTTCATTCTCTCTGGTTATGACATCACTTACGTCACACTCAAATCTATCAGGGGGAAAGTGTTCAGTGACCAGCTTGCTGAATTTCCGTGTGATGAAGTGAAGGGGGAGGACTTACAGTTTCCCGACGAGCACTTGGTTTGCACTACAACTAAGGAAAATAAGTGGCAACTCTTTTTCGATGGCGCCGCCAATAAACACGATTATGGGATAGGAATGTTGCTTGTCGATCCAAAGGACATCTACACTCTAATTGCCATCCGTCTTGAATTCGAAGCTACCAACAACATTGCCGAATATGAGGCATGCATAGCGGGGCTAGAAGCAGCTCTATAAAGAAGAACTAGAAGTATTCGGTGACTCCCTACTCCTTATCAATCAAACATCGGGTAAATGGTGAATCCAAGACCCGACCCTCCAGCAGTATGGTCAACACCTCGAGGAATTGGTTGAACAGTTTCAAGACATCACGTTCAACTATTTGCCGAGAGACAAGAACCGCTTTGCCGATGCTTTGGCTACTATAGCCTCACTGGTTGAGATGCCCAAAGGAAAAATGGTGAAACCCTTCAAAATTTCAAGGAGGACCGGTCCGGCATACTGCATGAACATTGAGATCAATGAAGTCCAAGATAACCCCCCGTGGTACACTGACATCATGAACTTTCTCAACAACGGCACCTTTCCCAAGAACAGCAATGGGAAAACCCGAATAGCACTACAAAAGCTAGCCACCAGATATGTGTTGATTGGAAACCGAGTCTACAAGAGACATCATCAGGGGATCAATCTTTTATGTGCAAATGAGTCCGAAGCTCAAGAAATTATGCACGAAGTCCATGAAGGCGAGTGTGGACCCCACATGATTGGGATTATGTTAGCCAAGAATATACTCCGTATTGGCTACTATTGGACTACAATGGAAAGAGACTGCATCGAGAAAGTCAAGAAATACGCCAAGTGCCAGTTCCATGCTAATCTACAACATGCTCCGCCTTCGCAACTGTACAACATGACCACACCTTGGCCATTCTCTTGTTAGGGCATAGATATCATCGGAAAATTCCATCCTACGGGGAGCAACGGACAGGCATTCATCCTTATGGCCGTAGACTATTTCACAAAATGGGTCAAAGCACAAGCTTACGAGTTCTCAATGCCAAGAAAGTGGACGAATTCGTGAAGAACAACATCATGTGCCGATATGGTATCCCCCATGAGATCATCTCCGACAATGGCTCTCACTTCAAGAAAGAAATTGATGCACTTTTGGTTAACTACAAAAATTACCCAGCACAAGTCATCCCCGTACCGCCCCCAAGCCAATGGAGCGGTCGAAGCAGCAAATAAGACAATCGAAGTCATCATACGAAAAATGGCTTCAACGGGAAGGGATTGGCCCGAGAAATTACCGCTAGCATTGTGGGGCTACCGCACATCAATATGGTCAGCAACAGGAGAAACTCCTTACTCATTGGTTTATGGTTCTGAAGCCGTACTCTCGGTCGAACTCGAGGTTCCTTCTCTACGGGTCTTACTCGAGAACCAAGTCAATGAGGTTGATTGGATCAAAGTCGATACGAGCAACTAGCCCTACTCGATGAAAAGAGATTAAGAGCGTTCGAGCGCACAAGGGCTTACCAACAAAGAATGGCAAGAGCTTTCAACAAAAAGGTGAAGCCTCGAAATATCAAAGTGGGAGATTTGATCCTAAGACAACACCCTCCCAATGCCATGAATCCCCTTGGGAAGTGGGGACCTCGATGGATCGGTCCTTACGTGGTCAAAAGGATACTAAGCGGCGGTGCAGTCCGACTCGTAGACTTGGATGGCGATCAATTGCCAAAGGAGGTCAACCTCGACAAGCTCAAGAAGTTCTACGCTTAACAAATAAAGACCATTTAAAAAAAACACTCGCTAGGTTGAAAACCCGCAAGGGCGGCCTAGGCAAAAATTAGAGCACGTGCAAAAAAGAAGCCCGCTAGATCGAAAACCCGAAAGGGCGGTCTTGGCAAAAAACATGGTGCACAAAAAAAAATGGTCTTCATTTGTTTGAACTACGGAGACCTGAGCCTCTCTACAAGAGGAACGTAGGCAACCTTCGGTACGGTCTAAAACAATCAATTTTACCCAATCGTGTCATAACAAAATGTAATTTTTATTCATCTCTTGAATCATTTTAACCACTACAATGGATCTTGTTGAGTAAATAAAAGACAATAAAACATTAAATCCTAAACTTTTTTTTTTTTTTTGGCGAAAAGAGGACGGTACCTCCCTAGATTTTATTAATAAACAAAAAACAGTACAAACATGGTGGGGGACATGACAACCTCAACCACCAAGAAAAGAAGACTAGGGGGAGGCCTTACACATCTCGTAAGATCCTCTACAATAAAGGGAGGGGGAACTAGAGTACATAGAAAACAGCAAATAAAGAAATCTAGCCATTACCACTCTAAGAAAATCTAAAAGAAGGGATTTCAAGTTTGTCAAGAATGAAGGCACCCCGACAAATCGAGGGAAGGTTTGATGCCGCATACCAAACCTTATCTAGCTTTATATCTGCCGCCATATTTGCTAAACCATCCGCCACCTTGTTTCCCTGGCGAAGGATGTGAGTAACACGAACCGTGAGAAGACGCATGAGATGGTGAATATGATGAATGAGGTACTGAATTCCCCATGGTATGTGATAGTCCTTAATAAGGATATTCGCAAGAACCTCTGAGTCAACTTCCAACCACACGTGATGGATACCAAATTCCAAGGCGTAAGATAGACCATCTAAAACCGCCATAGATTCAGCCCACATATTAGTTTGGATGCCATAATATTTCCCATAGGCGAAGACGAGATTGCCTTGAGAATTTCTAAAAATTCCACCACCCGAAGCTTCCCCAGGATTCCCCTGAGAGACACCATCCGTATTGAGCTTAAAAACTCCATAAGTAGGCTTTGACCAAGTCACCATGCGAATGGGAGAAATAATGGGGGAGGCAGATTTGATTTTAAACAATGCCGCAATGTTATTGTAAAAGGGCCGAACCTCAAACTTCATATTATACGCATTAACAATATCAATAACCTGGTTCACAATAGAAGAAATAATAAGATGAGTATTAGGCTTAATACCTTCAAAAACCCACTTATTACGTTGCCGCCATAGAAACCAACAAATAGATCCGGGAAGAATTTTTGCGAGCCATTTAACGAGCGGACTAGCAGAATTTGGGAGCTCAAACCACCAAGCGCAAAGAAGTTGACGAAGGCTTCCCATACGAAGATTAATACCAACAAGACGACCAAAAAAATTCCAAACAGATTGTGCCAATTCTCCATGAACGAACAAATGATCAATGGATTCTACTTTAGGATTTTTGCAGCAAAAGCACTTAGATACCAATTGGATACCTCGACGTTGGAGCATCACATCCACAGGAATGCCTCTATGTAAGGCGCGCCAAAGAAGAATAGACATTTTAGAGGGAAGCTGCGTATTCCAAATGTTTTGAAAGACAATACTAATGGATTTGGGCTGCCGACATTCTTTCCCAGCAGAAGAAGTGGTAAATTTACCAGAAGAGGAAGGCCGCCAAATAATAGCATCTGTAGAGTTGGTCAAGATGACTTTCTAGGATTCAATAAGCGAAGCAATGTGATGGCCAAATTGATCCCTGATATAGTTTAACCGAGGGAAGGAATTATCAAACAAAGTGTAGACTTGAACATGAGCTTGGGGAAGGGAAGATTGAACACCATCCAGCCATTTTTCATGAATGGAGATGAGACCTTGACCAATTCTCCAACCAATACGAGCTTCCATAATGTCTTTGACACCCATCATTCTTATCCACACATGCGATGCGAAACTAGTTACCACAGCATCCATCGGGTGAGTTTCGAAACAGTGCTTGGCAAGCATAAAAGACGCCCAAAGGGACTCAGAACCACGCAATCTCCACCAAAGCTTCATGGCAAATGAAGTAGAAATATCTTCAAATTTTCGAATTCCTAGACCACCTTCATTTTGCGGGCGGCTAATCCGAGACCAACCAATCCAGTGACATTTCCTGCTACCATCCAAAGCACTCCAAAAAAAATTAAGAATTAGCTTTTGCATAGCCAAAAAAACACTTTTAGGAGGCTCTAACACCGTCATATAATACAACGGGATAGATTGTAAACAAGATTTGATTAAAGTGATCTTTGCTCCATAAGAAAGGAGCTTCCCTTGCCAAGACGCCAGTCTCGTTTCCATCTTTCTCAACAACGGAGTGAACAAATGCTGAGATTTCCGTCCCACATAAAGAGGGTAACCAAGATATATCAAAGGGAGATCTTTTTTTTGGAATTGAGTCTCCTCAACAATGGCAGCATCCTTGGCCACATCATTCTTCCCAGTAACAAAACACGATTTTCCAATGCTAACAAGCTTCCCCGAAAAAATTTGATACTTTTCTAGACAATTCATATGCATGCGAAGCGATTCCCTCGAGCCATTGCAGAAAATAAGCACATCATCCGCATACGATAAATGCGAAACAGTGGGAGTATGGGGATGAGATCTGTACCGAAGATGAGGATGAGCATCGTGAAGATGATTTAGCCCACGGCTAAGAATTTCAGCAGCTATAATAAACAGACTAGGAGATAAAGGATCACCTTGACGAAGACCTCTCGTAGAATGAAAGAAGCCACTGCTTTCCCCATTTATAAGCACTGAAAACCAGCAGCTTGAAATGCAACGATACACCATATCTACCCATTCAATAGCGAAACCAAATCTTTTCAGTATTTTAATCAAAGAAATCCAAGAAAGCCGGTCATAGGCTTTCGCCATATCAAGTTTAATAGCAACATTTGAGCCTCGGACATTCTTTCTAATAGAATGCATCATTTCTTGGGCGAGAATAATATTTTCATGAATAACCCTACCTTGAACGAAACCACTTTGATTCTCAGAAATAAGATTAGGCAATATCCTCCCCAGGTGATTTCATAACAGCTTAGTGATGATTTTATTCGAAAAATTACATAATCTTATGGGACGCAAGTCAGAAAAAGAATTAGGCACTTCAATCTTAGGAAGAGTGACAATTAACGTGCTAGTCCACGATCTAGGCATCTCAAAGCCAGCAAAGAATTCCCTAATAGCTCTGAATAAACAAGTGGTCTATTAATTGCAATCTTAGGATACAAAGAAAAGTCTAATTTTTTTTTTCGGTTTGGGAACCCATTGCTTCTTGCTATATAGCCTTTGACCTTCTTAGGTGGGGGCGGAGCACTCTTGGAACCACCAAGGCGAGAGAAGACGCTAGGACGAGACGGAGCTTCATCAACGACCTTCCCTTTCCCTTTGCCTTTGTCAAAAGAAGCCTTGACCGGAGCCTTGTAAGGACGCTTCCACACATGAGGGGAATGGCCCTTACCTTTTCCTTTCCTATTCTTCGGAAAATAATGTGGCCTAGGGGCTTCAACATGAACCATCGGCTTCAAAGGCTCCACAACAACCTCATTTGGCCTCCCCAAACAGTCAAAGACACTCGGGCGTGCCTTCATAATAGGGACGGACTTCACTTGCTCACCTTCAGGGACGGACACTTTCACCTCAAAGGAAAAAGTTATGGGGGCCAATCTTGACTAGAATTGGAGACTTAAAAAGATGAGAAGTAGTGCAAAATATTGCTGTGTGACCAAACTGGTCGAAATGGGTTCAAATTTATAGCTGTTGGAAAACCCAGTTCAGAAAAGAAAGGGGCTGTAAATCAGCAGCCCAGACGCGGGCACCTCCCCCTTTGGACCTGAAACACGCGCGCCTCCCGTCTCCATTGTCAGATGCGCGCGCCGTTGACAGACGACAGAAAGAACAGCCTTTGTCAGTTCAGCAACTGCCCAGGTATCTCAACGCCTTCGACCTGCAATCAGTTTAGAATCTACAGCAACAAAGCAACATTCACCCGCAACAAGTGGAACACTTTGGGCATACATTTTGTTTGTAAAGAGTCGACACCTAAGATCGAGTCTAAATAAAACATAAAAAATGTAGATAAAATAGCTAGGATTGTAAATATGTGCTAAATGTTATTACATGTTAAAAAATAAATTGTTCAGGCACTCGTCCTCCCCAGTCTACTCCGAACCATCACCAGCAGCACTGTGCTCATCCCCCTCATCACCACTCTCTGTCTCTTCATCATCATCATCGGACTCTTCTTCAACTCCTCAACAATGATCTCATGACAAGCTCTCTTTGGCACCCTTGCCGATGAACTAGCACCTCCGCAGCTCAAGCTCCTGCTCAGTGACTGCCTAGCCGACTGCACAGCCTCATACACATCAAGAGCCGCATCTCTGCAACCTCGCCCCATGCCACAGGCACCCCAAGCCATGACTCTAGCCGCTCCAAACACGGTCCCCGTAGCCTCCCTGGTCAGGTTCGCCATGTCCCTACAGAGCTCCAGGACTCTCTCCTCCAGACGGCGCAGCCTGTTCCTCATCCCCTTGTTCTGGCGGCCTATGTACCTATAAGCAGCTACGGGTACCTATTACAACAGAAACAGGAAACTACATCAGTGTACTGAGATGAGACAGACTAGATCAGAAAGGTGGGCTGTAATAAAAAACGTGCAAGAAAAGTAAAAAGTCATGCCACAGCAGTCTGGGCCGGAGGCTCTCTCTCCGATGACATATCTTCAGGGACAATCTCCCTCTGCTCATCAACAACCCCAAAGTTAGAGTAGGTATAATACGAAGGAGGCAGAGGAGGATCGAAGCAACAACCCGCCCCTGTGGGGTAGAACTGCATAGAGGTCGAGGGGGCAGGTTGTGTTCCCCGTGGATCAGCATACATAAAACCCGGCATCAAATGATTCACCCAGAAAAGGCTATAATCCTAGTAAAGATAAATGAAAGGGGTAGCATCAACCCCTGCCATATACATGGCCCTATCATCCTCAGACAGTGCTCCCCAGTTACGAGGACAGAAAGGAGGAAACTCTGGGACCGCCGGCCTAGGCGGGTTATGGTAATCCACCATCTGGCTCCCATGCTGCCAGTACACCCTCTCTCCCAAGTACATAGCCATGCAATCCACCAAGCTCATCAGTAATCTAGAACGAGTGGGGAACAGTGTGTGATCTATGTCAACATAAATCGGCCTCCAGGGGAACAATGACTGAGACACGGACTCAGGCCTCAGACCATCCAAATACTGCCGAGCTGAAACCAAGCCAATGGGGACAGTGCCGGTTTTCACATTTCTGGCCTTGTAAGACCACCTAGCATAATCAGGATACAGGGGCTGACCCTCTCTCCCAATCCTGAAGTCCCTCATGCCCAGAATGGCAAAAGCCCACAGCTGCAAACAGAAGCAAGGGCATAAATCAAACATAGTTGAAAGTGCAGAAAAGACAGAAATCTAAAAGGGAAAACAGTAAATGTACCTCCCAAGCAAGGGAAAAGCCCGTGACCGAGCTCCTAGTCGAACGACTAGTCAAATCCATGCCATGATAACAAGCAGCCAGACCCGCTGCACCCCAGTTGTACTGCGCAGCCTGGTCCAAGTCTATCAGGAGGTCCATCAGGGACAAGGCCGCAGAACATCCCCCATTCGCAAAAAGGGTATTGGACAAAGCGTACCAGATAAAGCATCGGGCCACCGCCTCGACCCTGTCAGCAGTAACTCCCCGAGACTCAGCCTCAAGGACTCTAAAGTAAGCCCGAATCCTCCCCAAGTCACTCGGGAGTTCTTCACCACAAACTCGCAGTCGACTAGAGCCAACAACTCGCAGGTTTCCTAGCAATCCCGCTAACACCACAAGGGACCGGCACCCAAGAAAAAGGTAAACCAGTCAGAGCCGTAAAGTCAGTCGGGGTCATAGTCACCTCCCCATCGACAAGTGGAAGGTGTGAGTGGTGTCCCACCATCGCTCCCTCAAAGCCTGAATCACATCAGGATCATTCTTCAACGAAGGCAGACTGGTAATGAAAGGACCAAAAAATGTAGCGGCCACCTAAGTCTTTACATTCTCTGGCAGTTTCCTCCATACAGATACGAGCGCCTGAGCCCCACCACGGATCTTGGTCAAACGGTTCCGCCTCTAAAAGGAAACAAGAGACAAAGGAAAAATTCGTCAGCATAACGGCTAGAAATGGCCAAACCCAACATGAAAAATTCAACAAAATCACCACGTGCAAACAAGTGTGTGAGCATGAAAATGGGTGTCCAAGCATTCCTTTCACAACAAATCAACAAGAACAACAACATTCAGCCATGATCGAAAGGGTTGCTGCAGCAGTATTACAGGCAACAATGACATAGCCCCAAAATGCGAAAAATCAACAAGGAGAGGCGAAATCCTTACCAATCCCGCAGAAACAAAGTGGGAGATATGAGTATGGGACTCATAAGTCAATTGCCTTGGGTTCATAGCCTCGACCCCAACCTTGGCTTCTTCACCTATGGGCATCTCGAAAGGGGGTGTTTGATGGGAACTCGACATGATTCGTCGATAAAATGGTCTCAAATGAACAAAGGAAGCGTTTTGGGATGATTTCCTCGCAGAATTTTAATTCAGAATACAGAGATTTTGGGCTATTTTTGAACTTGGCTCGAACAGAATGAGCAGTTTCTAAATATATGCTGAACTTAAGCGCGATGCACGCGCCTCCTGGTACCCCTACGTGCCGTGCGTGCATCCCACAGCCGTTCTCAGATGCGGGCACTTCCCGTGTCCAGTCAAGCCCAGGTACAAGTTCCCATGCAGGAATAAATACATCACATCAATATGCATTCAACTCCCATCCGAGTTTTCATCTCCGCCTTAGGGTGTTTCAAGTACAAAAATTCCGCAACGGACACCGTTAAATCCGACGGTTACAAAAGTCAAGGTCAATATTGACAGTTTCCTCGCTAAAGGGAAAACATTCTTTCGATCCGCAATCAACTGTGCCCGCACCCCGTGAAAGTCAACTGCAACACCAAGTAGCATACAGCTTCAAAACAGCAATTTGGTCCACGGTGAACCACCGGAATCACCACCTCTTTATCAGCAAAGTCTACAAATTCACTTTCATCGCTAGTCCCTTATACAGACTCTATATCAGCAGACGGATTCTCGGATCCCGCTAGTCCCCTATACAGACTCTATATCAGCAGACGAATTCTCGGATCCCGCTAGTCCCCTATACGACTCTACATCAGCAGACGGATTCTCGGATCCCACTAGTCCCCTATACAGACTCTACATCAGCAGACGGATTCTCGGATCCCGCTAGTCCCTATACGACTCTAAATCTCGGAGCAGCCGGATCTCAGCAGCCGGATTCTCGGATCCCGCTAGTCCCCTATACGGACTCTAAACATTGGCCACAGTGGGCCGATTTCTATCACCGCACCCCTTCTATCAGCAAAAGTCGCTCACACAAGGAGCGCACCTCTATCTCTTGTAATTTCAAGATTCTTTTTTTCATCGAGTCTTTGCTTTTTTCTTGGTGATGTCCTCGGCGGATGTTTTATTCTTTCGTCGATACGTTTTGCTTTGCAATCCACGTCGCCGAGGGGCTCTGTAGACACCCTGCCTTGGACCGCTCACCCTGATTGCCCATTTTGTTTTGTGTTTCTCCCTATTTTAAGTGTTTATCGTTAGTTTCTTTTACTTCTGTTAAGTTCCTGATTGACTTCGTTAAGTCCAGGGACCAAACTGAATAACAGTGCTGACTTTCTAGTCCATTCGGTCATTTTTGCCATTTCCAAGGCGCGCGCTTCCGTCCTTTGAGGCTAGGGGCGCGCGCATCCCGCCACCAAGGTAGGAGGCGCGCGCACCTGGGCGTCAGTTACAGATTTTTGTCCAAGAATCCCTCCCTTGCTCCTTTTAACAGGATTTGCCCAGGAAACTGATGTTGTTGACTTGGTTTTGGCAACAAAAACTCACCTTCTTCACCTATATAAACACCTCTAATTCACCTTTGAATAGAGGGAGATTTTTGATCACTAACAAAACTATACACAAAATATACTTGCAAGGTATTTCTCAAGAGTCACTCTTTGAAGTTCTTGGAAGCATAGGTAAAGACTATTCTTTCCTCTCATCTCTTCTACTTCATCTCTCCTCTCTTTCTTTTATTTTTAATCAAAGTGCAATCACCCAAACATTTTGGGACATGACACCAAAGGCTACTTCACTTCATTGAAGCTAGTCAAGGAGTTATCTTCCTACATTCCAAAACACCTTTCAAAACCCCCTCTTTCATCAAGGAATAAGAAGAACATTTTATCATTCATGTAGATTTTGATCAAGCAAGACCAACTTTAGTTGGGTGAGGTGGGTGTTTAAGTACTTTTCATCTCGTAACCTAACCCCCGAACCTCATAAACAAGAATCTCTGTTTTCGTAATCAAACATAGGCTATAAACATTAGGTTTTTCTTATGTTCCTCTAAAACATAGGTGGCGACTCTACAAATCAAGACACAAATAGACATCCTAGGATAATCCAACGCTCTAGCCAAGTAGTGGGCTCTCCCGGGGTATCTACACCAAGGAAATAATGGAATCGTCACACT
Source organism: Campanula takesimana (assembly GCA_026119855.1). Classification (NCBI taxonomy): domain Eukaryota; kingdom Viridiplantae; phylum Streptophyta; class Magnoliopsida; order Asterales; family Campanulaceae; genus Campanula; species Campanula takesimana. The sequence goes on along the minus strand of JAOWBW010000190.1, from coordinate 1,263,852 downwards.
AGTATATAAACCTTCTCGTGGTCCCATATACTCATCGGATTCCATCCGATTGCACATTTTGTTTTGTGTTTCTCCCTATTTTAAGTATTTCTCGTTAGTTTCTGTTACTTTCGTTAAGTTCCTGATTGACTTCGTTAAGTCCAGGGACCAAACTGAATAACAGTGCTGACTTTCTAGTCCATTCGGTCATTTTTGCCATTTCCAAGGCGCGCGTTTCCGTCCTTTGGGGCCAGAGGCGCGCGCATCCCGCCACCAAGGCAGGAGGCGCGCGCACCTGGGCGTCAGTTACAGATTTCTGTCCAAGAATCCCTCCCTTGCTCCTTTTAACAGGATTTGCCCGGGAAACTGATGTTATTGACTTGGTTTTGGCAACAAAAACTCACATTCTTCACCTATATAAACACCTCTAATTCACCTTTTAATAGAGGGAGATTTTTGATCACTAACAAAACTATACACAAAATATACTTGCAAGGTATTTCTCAAGAGTCACTCTTTGAAGTTCTTGGAAGCATAGGTAAAGACTATTCTTTCCTCTCATCTCTTCTACTTCATCTCTCCTCTATTTCTTTTATTTTTAATCCAAGAGCAATCACCCAAACATTTTGGGACATGACACCAAAGGCTACTTCACTTCATTGAAGCTAGTCAATGAGTTATCTTCCTACATTCCAAAACACCTTTCAAAACCCCCTCTTTCATCAAGGAATAAGAAGAACATTTTATCATTCATGTAGATTTTGATCAAGCAAGACCAACTTTAGTTGGGCGAGGTGGGTGTTTAAGTAATTTCCATCTCGTAACCTAACCCCCGAACCTCATAAACAAGAATCTCTGTTTTCGTAATCAAACATAGGCTATAAACATTAGGTTTTTCTTATGTTCCTCTAAAACATAGGTGGCGACTCTACAAATCAAAACACAAATAGACATCCTAGGATAATCCAATGCTCTAGCCAAGTAGTGGGCTCTCCCGGGGTATCTACACCAAGGAAATAATGGAATCGTTACACTAGTATATAGACCTTCTGGTGGTCCCATATACTCATCGGATTCCATCACGCTTGTGAATCCTACACATGTCGGGATTAAACTAAATTAATGTAGTAAAGCATACATGCGGGGAAGGATTTTTATTTTCGTCCATAATAACCACTTGGGGACGGCTGTTTATTTCGTCCATGATAACCACTTGGCATGTATGTTTGAAGACATTAGTTTAGGGAAATCTCGGCACATGAAAACCGACTTAGTCACGGAGTGTTGGACCCTAACTAGAATTGTGATGGATTGTGCTCGGCTAAAGAGAGGCTTAAGGTCACCCCCGGCATGTAGTCATGAACTACGCCACGGGTTAAGGTTTACCGTTTCGAAAGAGTCAAGTTCGGGTGGAGCTTGAAACTTCCTAGGACGGGCCTCGATGGGTTTGGGGTTATGAACTTGTTCAACTCGATAGTGAGCAATTTATAGGAATTTGTGCACGTAGTGTGAGCTCCAACATGTGACAAAACATTTTACTTTTTTTTTATGAATGGAAGAAAAGCAAATAAGCACGTAATTACAACTCTCGAATCACCCGTGTGAACGATAAAAGACACAAAACAAATCAGTTTAAGAGGTCCAAATCAGTCTTGATGCAGGCAACTGTGTCCACACCCCATCATTCTGCTCTGTTCTGGGAACCTGTTCCTGTTCTGGAAAATTGTCCAGAAGCACGCGCCTTTGGCTCGTGTTATGGGAAGCGCACGCATGGCGCAGTGTCTATGGGAGGCGCCCACTTCTGGGCAAACTTGTCAGAGTGTCAGACTTTGGACTCAGGGGATTGCCCTGATCCTGAATATGCATTGATGTTGGACGCGCACGTCTTAGGCCAAGAAGGCCAGAGGAGCACGCTTCCCCCATCAGGAACCAGAATGCCCAGAAAAATGTAGACTTTGATCAGAAATGCAAATTTAACCTTCAAACGTCCCCAGCAGAGTCGCCACTGTAGATACCCGAGAAGCCCACTACTTGGCTAGAGTGGTGGAAGGATCCTAGGATGTCTAACTTGTTTTAATTGTAGAGTCGCCACCTATGTTTTAGAGGAACATAAGAAAAACCTAATGTATAGCCTAAGTTTGATTATGAAAACAGAGATTCTTGTTTGGAGGTTCGGAGGTTAGGTTACAAGATGGGAAGTACTTAAACACCCACCTCGCCCAACTAATGTTGGTCTTGCTTGATCAAAGTCTACATAAATAAAATGATGTTCTTCCTATTTTTGACTATAATAAAGGGGGTTTAAAAGGGGGTGTTTGAAATGTAGGGAGATAACTCCTTGACTAGCTTCAATGAAGTGAAGTAGTCCCCGGTGTCATGTCCCAAAATGTTTGGGTGATTGCACGTTTGATTAAAGTAAAAGAGAGAAGAGATGAAGTAGAGAAGAAAGGGAAAAAATGGACTTTTACCTATGCTTCGAAGACCTTCAAACACTTCTTGGTGAATTACTTGAAAGAAGCCTTGGAAGTGATTTTGGTATAGTTTGTGTAGAGAGCTATTTTTCCGTCCTTGAAAATGGTGGAAAAGGGATGTTTTTATAGGTAGAAATATATGTTTTTGGTGCCAAAACTCAGTCATCAAGAAATCTTTCCCAGGCAAAATCATGTAAGATGAGCAAGGGAGAGATTCTTGGACAGAAATCTGTAACTGACGCTCAGAGGTGCGCGCTTCCTACCTTGGGGGTGGAAGGTGCGTGATTCTGGCTCCTATGGTTGGAGGCGCGCGACTCAGAGATAGCTTTTTTGACATAATGGACTAGAAAGTCAGCCTTGTTATTCAGTTTAGTCCCTGGACTTAACGAAGTCAGTCAGGAACTTAACGGAAGTAACAGAAACTAACAAAGAAAAACTTAAAAGAGGGAGAAACACAAAATCAAATGTGCGATCGGGGTGAGCGGTCCAAGGGCGGGGTGTCTACAGTCCATGATTTCTACGGCTTCGTGCTCGTCGGCATAGACTAGACACTGCTCGTGGTGTTTCTTGTAGAGGCGATCACCTATGATAACAAATTGGGCGGCAAACCGTTTGAGGGCTATCTTTGCTTTAGGTGATCCGTCTGAGGGGAATGTTCCATCTAGGAGGAAACGCCATACATCATAATACCAAGGTTTATCATCCAAGGTATTTACGGAAATAGAGACACACTCTTCTTTGCAGTCGTGCAGGTCTATGATTCAGTAATAAGCAGGAGTCGTTCGCCTCATGACTTTGAAGGTTTTGACCTCAGTCCATTCGGGAATTTCCACAAGCGATGCTAGCATGGCTAGCGAGTCTGCCAAGCGGTTCTCATCTCTAGGAAGATAGTAGAAAGTGACGTCTTTGAACTGTTTGACCAAGTCTTGGAGATGGTCATATATTTCTGGAGTGTAGGATCTTGTACCTTCCACTTTTTGAGTGACTGATAGATTATAAGTTGTGAATCTCCGTACACTTCTAGTTCGGCCACATTTCTTTCTAAGGCTGCTTCAAGCCCCGCTATGCAAGCTTCGTACTCGGCAATATTGTTAGTGGCCTCAAAGTCAAGGCGGATCGCGAGTGGAGTGTAGAAATCTGAGGGATCTACTAGTAACATGCCAATGCCATATCCCCGTTTATTGGCTGTGCCATCGAAAAATAATTGCCACTTATTTTCTGCTATTGTCATGATGTCCTCATCAGGGAATCGCGGGTCTTCCCCCTTCGCTTCATCACATGGAAATTCAGCTAAATGATCCGTGAAGACTCTTCCTCTCATGGATTTCTGTGTGATGTAAGTGATATCGTACCCCGCGAGCATGAAGTACCATTTGGCTATCCTAGAGGAGACATGCGACTTCTTGAAGATGTACTTCATTGGGTCCATTCGGGCAATCAGTTGTACAGGAAACGCATCCATGTACGGCTTTAGTCTCTCAGCCACCCATACCAGTGCAGCGCACGACTTTTCAAGTGCAGAGTAATTCGATTCAGCCCCTTGGAAGCGACGGCTGACAAAGTACACGACATTTTCTTTCTTCAAATCGGGTTACTCTTGTGCTAGCATAGCCCCTAATGCAGTATCATTGACTATAAGGTACAAGGTTAAAGGTTTCTCCTTATGCGGTGGAACCAACACTGGCGGATTCACTAAGTACTCCTTGACTTTTTCGAAGGCTTGTTGACACTCTTCGGTCCATTCTAGGGATGTATTCTTCTTGAGGAGCTTAAAAATGGGCTCGCACATCGTTGTGAGCTGATTAATGAAACGACTAATGTACTGAAGGCGACCAATGAATCCCTTGACCTCTTTTTGCGTCTTAGGTAGAGGCATGTAAATTATAGCTTTGATCTTGGTGGGATCCGCTTCTATACCACGCTTTGTGACCATGTACCCTAGGACTTTTCCTTTCACTACCCCAAATGTGCACTTGGCCGGATTAAGTCTCATCTTGTAGTGTCTCAACCTTTCAAAGAACTTTCTAAGGTCGACGAAGTTCTGTCCATCGGAGCCTTTGGAGTGTATGATCATGTCATCAACGTACACCTCCATTTCTTTATGTATCATGTCATGGAACAACGCATTTACAGCTCTCTGATAAGTGGCTCTGGCATTTTTGAGTCGGCATGACCGTATAACAGAACGTCCCCTAAGGTGTGGTAAACACTATTTTGTGTTGGTCCTCCTCTGCCATGAGAATCTGGTTGTAACCGGCGAATCCATCTACGAATGAACGGACTTCGTATTTCGCGGTATTGTCAACGAGCATGTCTATATTAGGAAGAGGAAAATCCTCTTTCGGAGATGCTCTGTTGAGATCACGGAAATCAACACAGACGCGGAATTTTCCATTTGCCTTGGAAACCTGCACAGTATTATTAGCCAACCAGGTTGGATACTCTATCACTTGATGAACCCAACACTCAGGAGTTTCTCTATCTCTTGTTTGACTTGTACCTGTTGGGTTTCTTAGTAACATGCGCAGCGGAATTTATCATTTAAAATTTTAAAACCCAACGCCCATAGATCCATTCATGTGATTAAATCAAATATCATTACATGAATAGAGGAAGAACTAACCCTTGATGACTTTGAATTTGGTCTTTAAACTTGGTGGAGATATTGAAGCTTGATCACGAAGAAAACACGAACACGAACTTTGAAGATGATGAGCTTCACCCTCTAGCGGTATCCACACCACGAACGAATATCAAGAACACTTCTTGATCTTGGTTGCTAGACCAACAACTATGAAACACACTTTCACAATTGATATGACTATATGGAATTTTTCTTTTGTGTATTATTTTGTTCTTCAACCAAGGATGTCTTAGAACAAAATAAAACCTCTCTCAAACTCTTTGGAGACTCACAAAAGGCTATGTGTGAAGTTCTGGCCGAAATCATCCTTTTATACACAAGCAAGACCTATTCCAAATAGGAAACTTGTGTCAAAAGACATTCCAAATCGAATTAGGAAAGTGCCAGCCGACATTACTGTGCGGCCGCCCAAAATTGGCTGTGCGGTCGCCCAACTTTTGGGCGGTCGCCCAGTTCCTTTTGGGCGGTCGCCCACTAGGCCAGAAAATCTGAAAAATTCCTTTTTAGTCCTTTTAAAGATCCGTTCTATTGTGTGTGACCCTCTAGGATTATACTAAGTTGACAATGGGTTCAAACATGAAACCATAAGATATGATTAGGTTCTAGCAAACCGTCATACCTACCCAAATACTAGATACAAGTTCGCATTCCTTTTAGAACATGTCATAACCCCTTTGTCCACGATGTCATTGAACACAAGTCATGGTCAAACAGTCAACTTGTTTTGTTCAATACTTTCTCGATTCCGAATATGTTGATAATTCAAATGCTATTTGATCCAATCAATCCATTTGAGTCCGGCCGAACATTTCATCAACATCATTCCTTCGAGGGGCCCAAGCTTGATATCTCTCCGTGGATGGACAAATCCATTTAGCTTATTATTCTTCCCAACGGGAATCCGATTATGCCAATCATACCCTTTATAACTACCGTGTTAAGGTAGCGTTTGAATATGTCAAACACAATGTTCATCAAGTGGAAGACTATAATAACTTCATGTCTAAGGATTCAAATGACATAACTAATATGAGATATATGTACGACATAGACCATGACATAAATCTCATACGGCGGGTCATGTCCAGTACCTTGTTCCAAACAAGGACCCATAATCTAACATGATAATCTCATGATCATTTAGCCTTTATACTAGTGCTTAATAAGTACTAGGGACGGGGATTATCATAAGTAAACATGAACAACAATAATAATCAAAACATCTCTTTATTGATATGAAATAAATGATAACAATTACAACGTTTATTAAACGTGCCTAGGGCACCACTACCAACAATCTCCCACTTGCCCTAGGCCCAATCTCCCATGTATCTAATACCCATGGACCTAACATGACCATCATGTTTAGCTTGTGGAAGTCCCTTTGTTAGCGGGTCCGCAACATTGTCATCAGTAGGTACTCTGCATATGTTTACGTCTCCCCTATCAACGATCTCTCGAATGATATGAAAACGCCTAAGTATGTGTTTGGATTTCTGATGTGCTCTTGGTTCCTTTGCTTGAGCAATAGCACCATTATTATCACAATAAAGGTCTATTGGATTGGCAATACTAGGAACCACTTCAAGTTCAGTTATGAACTTCTTAATCCAAACAGCTTCCTTTGCAGCATCCGATGCAGCAATATACTCAGCTTCTGTTGTAGAATCAGCGGTTGTACTTTGCTTGGAACTCTTCCAGCTTACAGCTCCACCATTTAACATAAACACAAAACCCGATTGCGATCGACTATCATCTTTGTCAGTTTGGAAGCTTGCATCCGTGTAAGCATTTACAACGAGATCATCTTCCATTCCTCCATAGACAAAAAACGAGTCTTTAGTTCTTCTCAGTACTTAAGAATCGCTTTTACAGCTATCCAATGATTTTTTCCAGGGTCGGATTGGTATCTACTTGTCATGCTCAAAGCATAAGATACATCCGGTCTAGTACAAATCATGGCATACATGATGGACCCAATTGCCGAAGCATATGGAACATCATTCATTTTCTCACGCTCATCGTTTGTCTTAGGACATTGAGTCTTGCTTAGAGAAACTCCATGTAACACGGGCAAGGTGCCTCTCTTAGAATTTTCCATACGGAATCTTCTAATGACCTTGTCAATATATACTTTGGCTCAAACCAAGTAGCCTCCTTGATCTATCTCTATAGATCTTAATGCCAAGTATATATGCGGCTTCACCCATATCCTTCATCGCGAAGCACTTTCCTAACCAAGTCTTCACAGACTGAAGTGTAGGAATGTCGTTTCCAATGAGTAATATGTCATCCACGTATAAAATAAGGAATAGCACTATGCTCCCACTAATCTTCTTGTATACACAAGGCTCATCTTCGTTCTTGATGAAACCAAACTCTTTGACCGATTCATCAAAACGGAGATTCCAACTCCTTGAAGCTTGCTTCAATCCATAGATGGATCTTTGCAATTTGTATACCTTAGAATCTTGTTCAAAACCTTCTGGTTGTGTCATATACACATCCTCTTGGAGTTTTCCATTCAGGAAAAGCGGTTTTGACGTCCATCTGCCATATTTCATAGTCATGATACGCGGCAATGGCAAGCAAAATTCTTATAGACTTGATCATTGCTACGGGTGAAAAGGTCTCATCATAGTCAATACCATGAACTTTGCCTATAACCCTTCGCTACAAGCCTAGCTTTGTAAGTATGCACCTTCCCATCCATGTCAATCTTCCTTTTGAAGACCCATTTGCATCCTATGGTTTTTACACCTTCGGGCGCATCAATCAAATTCCAAACTTGATTGTCTTGCATGGATTGCAATTCGAATTCCATGGCTCCAAGCCACTTGTCCGAATCAGGAGAAGACATCACCTCTTGGTAGGTTGACGGTTCATCATTCTCAATGATTTCTACCTCATTACTATCCGTTACGAGAAATCCAAATCTCTAGGGCTCGGATCGTATCCTACTAGATCTGCGAGTTGCTTGTGTATTTTGAACAGGTTCCACAACTCCTTGTGGTTCTTGTTCTTGTTCCATTATTGGTTCAATGTTATTTTCTGGGTCTCGAATTTCTTCAAGATTTATTTTACTCCCACTGATTTCTTTGGAGAGAAACTCTTTCTCTAGAAAGACACCAGTTCGGGCAACAAACACTTTGTTGTCCTCACGGTTGTAAAAGTAATATCCTCTAGTTTCCTTAGGATATCCCACGAAAATACTTTATCAGATTTGTGTGCAAGTTTGTCTGAGTCAAGTCATTTGACAAAAGCTTCACAACCCCAAATCTTCATGAAAGATAAACAAGTTTTCTTTCCGCTCCACATCTCATATGGAGTCTTTTGAACCGATTTAGTTGGAACACGATTTAGCGTGAAAGCAGCGGTTTCTAGAGCGTAACCCCAAAAGGATATTGGAAGATCAACTTGACTCATCATTGATCGAACCATGTCTAACAAAGTCCGATTCCTCCTCTCGGACACACCATTCCATTGTGGTGTTCTAGGTGGAGTCAATTGTGAAACTATTCCACAATTCTTTAGATGATCATCAAATTCTTGACTTAAGTATTCACCACCTCGATCTGATCGAAGTGCCTTTATACTTTTGCCAAGTTGTTTTTCTACTTCATTTTGAAATATTCTAAATATCTCAAATGCTTCACTTTTATGTTTCATTAGGTAAACATACCCAAATCTACTATAATCATCAGTGAAGGTTATGAAGTATTGAAATCCTCCCCTAGCATTGCTACTTAATGGTCCGCATACATCGGAATGTATCAACCCCAATAAGTCGCTTGCCCTTTCACCCAACTTGGTAAAGGTGTCTTAGTCATTTTTCCAAGAAGACACGACTCGCAAGTATCATATGACTCGAGGTCACATGAACCTAAAATTCCGTCCCCATGGAGTTTTGAGATACGCTGCTCATTAATATGACCGAGACGACAATGCCACAGATAAGTATGATTTACATCATTAGGTTTAGATTTCTTATTTACATGATAGACATTGTCATTATTTTCATTCTTGACATTCAAGATATAAAGGCCATTAAATGAATTAGCAATACCATAAAGCACATCATTTAAATAAATAGAAAATTTCTTATTCTCAATAAGAAACTTAAAACCTTCATTATCCAAACAAGAAATTGAAATAATATTTATGCTTAAATCCGGAATATAATAACAATTGTTCAAAACAAGAATTAATCCGGAAGGTAAAGTGACTTCATAAGTCCCTACGGCTAATGCAGCAACTCTTGCTCCATTTCCCACGCGTAGATCTACTTCACCTTCTTTAAGCAGTCTCCTATTCTTTAGTCCCTGCACATTTAGACAAATGTGAGAACCACATCCGGCATCCAATACCCAAGAATCAGTGGTAGAAAGGAGAATATCTATCATATAGATACCTGAAGTCGACGCAGCCTTGCTGCTCTTCTTCTTCTTTTGCTCTTCCAAGAAAGCCTTGCAATTACGTTTCCAATGACCAATTTCTCGACAATGGAAACAAATTGCATCCTTTTGTGAATCAGGTTTTTCCTCAGAAGCCTTGGCAACCTTTGCCTTGCTTATTTTGGGTTTGACAACTTTCTTACCCTTTCCTTTGGCACTAGCCTTCTTCCCATCATGAACCAAGAGCACGGGAGAACCTTTCTCCACAATTTTCATCTCTGCAGTTTTGAGCATCCCATGCAACTCAGAGAGATTCTTATCCATTCCATGCATGTTATAATTCATCACAAACTGATTATAACTTTTAGGCAATGAATTAAGAATGAGATCTGTGGCTAGCTCCAATGGGATTGGATAGCCAAGTTTCTCAAGGTTCTCTACATAACCTTTCATTTTAAGAAAGTGAGGACTCACTTGTTGCCCTTCATTCATTTTACAAGTAGTGAATGCAACAATGGTCTTATACCTCTCTTGCCTAGCTTACTCTTGAAACATGGTTCTCAACTCCACGCCTATCTCATAGGCTTCCAAATGTTCCAAACTTTGTTGGAGTTTTGAACACATAGCAGCAAGCATGAGACAACTTACATCTCTAGAATCATTACGATGTTTCTTGTAATTGTCTCTCTCTACCCTAGGGGCAGTAGGCGGTGGTTCAGCAGGGAGAGGCCCATCGAGAATGTACAACTTATCTTCTTGCCTAAGAACGATTCTTATGCTACGGATCCAATCATAAAGTTAGTACCATTCTCTTCGAGCTTATCCTTCTCAAGGATCGATCGCAACGACATTGATTGAGTGTTATAGTCATTATCTACAAATATGCAAAAATTTCCAAAATTTAATAAGTACCAATTTCATTAAAGAAATAATGTATTTTTCAAAATACTCCCACTAAATTATATAACCTTCATATACATCCAATGTATAATATAATTTAATTGGGCTAAGATCCAACTTTAATTTAACTTTTGAGTCCACGGAGGCGGACCGCTCAAAAACTAAATTAATTAGGTAGACAATCATGTCAATCATATCCCATATGATTGTTAGATCCTTTTATGAGATTCTTTGAGAAATCCAATTTCAAAAAGCATGTTTAATCTCATCTTTTGCCTAGGCCCAAAACTGTTTTGACGCCTAATTAAGCCCACATTAAACTAATGAACCTCATCTTGCTCATATATGAATGAAATTAATGCACTTCGCGGAGGCGAACCCACATCAAAATCACCCATGTATAAACAAGTGTTTTAATCATGGCATGGCAAAAAGAACTTAAAACTTTCTTGAATGTTCATCACATATAGCATATAACACATTTATGAGCACATAATATAAACATGTTACACATCAAGTTTAGCCACTAAATTAATCTCCATTAATTTAAGCATGATATTTATGTGTCATTAGTTTCTCTATAATTATGAGGATGGGACTATTTCAACTTCGGTTATTATTTCCAAATCAAGACAACAAGAAGTGCGGTCGAACTAAGCCATTAGGCAACCACAATCCCGCACTAATCAAGAAACCAAGAAAGTAGTCCATGTGGCCGAAACTAAGCAATAGATGGTCTCGATGAACGTAGGCCAACTGCATTCACAATTCCACATGGATCTCCAATCATTGAATCAAGAACTTTGTTTCTCAATTTTAGCAATTATGAACTCTTCATAATTCTAACTTCGTTTTATCTTTGAAACTTTGATTGCGATCAAGTTTGGAAACACAATCTCGATGAACGCAGATTAGCCATCCAAACCTTGAACCAATCTTAGAATCACAAGACTAAAAACAAATAGGAAAATCAAACCCAAAATCCACACACAAACCAACTACCCAAAACCCATTCCAGATCAGCAAGTCTGGACTGGTTCTGTTACTGGTTTTGTTGAATTTTTCGAAAAATTCCAGATTCTGTTTTTCAACAAAATCAGACCTTCTGATCCCTCTGTGCGGCCGCCCAAAAGGACCTGTGCGGTCGCCCAAAACCGTGCGGCCGCCCATCCTTTTCCGTGCGGTCGCCCATGGCCATCAGAAGGTGCAGAATTTTCAAGTTCGAAAATTTTGTCTCAAAATTGTTCTTCCCCGATTATTAAAACTTTGATCCAATCAAAAATTAATAACCAACAATTCTGGATCCACCATAATTTATTTATTGCGATTGAATCGTGCGATTAAAGTTGCAAAACGATAAACCTCATAAAATCACAAAACACATAAACGTCATATATTCCAATATTCACATCATGCAAGGCACATAAAACAATTTATATACACATAACATGATTTAGGTATTGAAATAATCGACATGAACGGGGCTCTGATACCACTGTTGGGTTTCGTAGTAACATGCGCAGCGGAATTTAGCATTTAAAATTTTAAAACCCAAAGCCCATAGATCCATTCATGTGATTAAATCAAATATCATTACATGAATAGAGGAAGAAACTAACCCTTGATGACTTTGAATTTGGTCTTTAAACTTGGTGGAGATATTGAAGCTTGATCACGAAGAAAACACTAACTTTGAAGATGATGAGCTTCACCCTCTAGCAGTATCCACACCACGAACGAATATCAAGAACACTTCTTGATCTTGGTTGCTAGACCAACAACTATGAAACACACTTTCACAATTGATATGACTATATGGAATTTTTCTTTTGTGTATTATTTTGTTCTTCAACCAAGGATGTCTTAGAACAAAATAAAACCTGTCTCAAACTCTTTGGAGACTCTCAAAAGGCTATGTGTGAAGTTCTGGCCGAAATCATCCTTTTATACACAAGCAAGACCTATTCCAAATAGGAAATTGTGTCAAAAGACATTCCAAATCGAATTAGGAAAGTGCCAGCCGACATTACTGTGCGGCCGCCCAAAATTGGCTGTGCGGTCGCCCAACTTTGGGCGGTCGCCCAGTTCCTTTTGGGCGGTCGCCCACTAGGCCAGAAAATCTGAAAAATTCCTTTTTAGTCCTTTTAAAGATCCGTTCTATTGTGTGTGACCCTCTAGGATTATACTAAGTTGACAATGGGTTCAAACATGAAACCATAAGATATGATTAGGTTCTAGCAAACCGTCATACCTACCCAAATAATATAACTAGATACAAGTTCGCATTCCTTTTAGAACATGTCATAACCCCTTTGTCCACGATGTCATTGAACACAAGTCATGGTCAAACAGTCAACTTGTTTTGTTCAATACTTTCTCGATTCCGAATATGTTGATAATTCAAATTCTATTTGATCCAATCAATCCATTTGAGTCCGGCCGAACATTTCATCAACATCATTCCTTCGAGGGGCCCAAGCTTGACATCTCTCCGTGGAGGGACAAATCCATTTAGCTTATTATTCTTCCCAACGGGAATCCGATTATGCCAATCATACCCTTTATAACTACCGTGTTAAGGTAGCGTTTGAATATGTCAAACACAATGTTCATCAAGTGGAAGACTATAATAACTTCATGTCTAAGGATTCAAATGACATAACTAATATGAGATATATGTACGACATAGACCATGACATAAATCTCATTACGGCGGGTCATGTCCAGTACCTTGTTCCAAACAAGTACCCATAAATCTAACATGATCATCTCATGATCATTTAGCCTTTATACTAGTGCTTAATAAGTACTAGGGACGGGATTATCATAAGTAAACATGAACAACAATAATAATCAAAACATTTCTTTATTGATATGAAATAAATGATAACAATTACAACGTTATTAAACGTGCCTAGGGCACCACTACCAACAGTACCGACCACTCTGGCTTAATTCTTTGGAGTTTCTGCTTGACTGGCTTTGAATCGGGAAGCAGCGGTATCTTATGCTAAACAATCGAATTGGCTAGCCCCGGCATATCTTTGTAGGACCAAGCGAACACATCCACGAATTCTCGGAGAAGCGCTATGAGGGCTTGTCGGTCTTCCCCCTTGATGAAACTGCCAATCTTGGTCTCTTTCGGATCATCGTTCGTCCCCAGATTAACTGTTTGCATTTCTTCGGCATCAATAGGGCCATTTCCGCCACGAAGACCTACTTGCTTATTAATTACTTTTAAGATTTGTTCGTTTTCTTGATGTATCTCGTCATATGACTCATTATTATCTAATTCGTTATGGTTATTAGTTAATTCATCATTTAGGACGCTGGCAATCTCAGGATACTCAGAAAGATCTATTTTTTTCATTAAGAAAGTAAGGGGATACACGTTCCTTGATGGCATCCAAGTCCTCTTGGGTGAGCTCATCGGTAGCGGTATCTGACTCTAAGGTAAGAGTTACAAATTTTCTTTCTCTATGGGGATGGGAAGTACATCCTAATTCTTTGATCAGAAATTTTCACTTGCTATGGGTCCCCCAGTTGTATACCAATTCTGGATAGGCTCGTCACTCTTCTCGATAATCTTGGTGTAGTCTTGGTTCGGAGCGTCCCCTTGTCTATTGCATTGATCTGAGTGTCCTCTAGCTTATAAAGGTTGAGAAATTGGCGCAGTAGGTCTTCTCATAACACAAAGTCCCACTCACTAAATGTTTCAGCCTTGGTACCCCCTAATTCTTGAGGTAGCCACGAGAATTGTATCGGTTCTGTTTCAAGTGAGTATGGATCACAGTCACTGAAGATTTCGAAGCCCGGCTGGCGTTTCCCCTTATGGTCGTCGATCCATGGTTCAGGGAACATGAAGTATGGCAAGTTTTTCCCCTCACATACAAAGTTATCATTGTTCTTACTTAATGTTTGAGTCCAAGACAACATGTAGTAGAAAGAAACTTCTTTATTAAAATTTGGAGTACTCTCGCCCACATTTGGAACTAGGCGAGTAGTCTCTTCTTCTTTACTAGCTATCTCTATTACATTGATCCTCCAACCACAATTGGGAGAGGGTTTGTCACTACATTAGGAACCCCTAGCTGCTTAGAGTCTATGAGATCTTGAATCACATCTTTGAGGTGGTTGCAAGTATTGGTGTCGTGACCACTGAACTGGTGGAACTTGCAGTAGAGATTGATGGGCATGATTCGGGGGGAGTTCCCTTGGAGTAGAAGGAGGCTTCCTTGGCGCGACCTTGCCGGCTTCTACGAGTATGTCAAAGAGCTCTTCTTGAGTGATACCTTCCAATTTGTTGTAGACTCTCTCTTTCTTCTTTTCCTTGTTGGGCGGAGGGACGGAGGAATAGTTGATCCTCCCTTGATTATTGAAAACGATAGCATTGACAGATGTGTCTTTGCTAGTAGAGCCTTTGCTAGGGTAGCGGTATCCACCATCTTTCTTAGACTCTTTCCTACTTTTAAAGATGTCATCTAGTCGAAGACCGGCTTTATGAAGTTCAGAGAAGCTTGGAAGAAAGTACCGGAGAGGTGGTCCTCATACTCATTACGGATGATTTCAGAAAGATGTACATTTGGTCATCCGTAGTTGGCCTATCAACGATCTCGGTGAGCTTGGCTCTCCATCTTTTGACAAAGTCACCAAATGTCTCGTTAGTACCTTGTTGTATTTTCTCGAGGTCTCTTTTAGTGGGACGGTAAGTAGTATTGTCCTCGAAGCACCTTTGGAAGACCTCACATGCGGTAGCCCAATCGGTCCTTGTGGATAAGGGGAGAGACATGTACCAATCCCTTACTGCCCCCTCTAAAGTTTGGGGAAAGCTTTGGGCCAAGACAGTGTCATCCACTTTCATTGGAAGCATGGCCCAAGTGTAAGTTTAAACATGAACACGAGGACAGGTAGTGCCGTTGAACTTGGCTATGTCAGGAGTGCGGAACTTTCATGGTAGCTTAGTGATTGACTTGCGAAGTGCAATGGGTCAAATGGAACGATGGAGCCCTTTGCTAGACCAAGATGAGCAAACCTCTTTTTAAGAAACTCAGCAATGGCGGAGTTGATGAAGTTAGTGTCATCACTAGCTTTCTTTTTCTTATCACTTGCCTTAGTATCCTCGTCATCGGAAGAGGAGGAAGAGTCGGATGTATTTGAATCAGAGTCGGAATCATCATCCCTTTTATTCTTATTCCTAGCATGGGACTCCACGTTTTGGAGGGGGTTTTCGACTTCTTATTACTCCTCTTGTGTTCTTGAAGCTCTTGCAGGACGGTGTCTATGTCTTTGGCGTGACGATCACTCTCACGGGCGGCAATTTTGGCTTGCTCTCTGACTTGCTGCTCAAGTCGCAATGACGGATTTAGCGGTTTCCAAGTCAGTGATGGGGGTACCGGCCATTATTGCAACCTTTTCTAGTCTCTTGGTCGCGGGATCACGGATGTAAATTACTGAAGCGATTGTGTTGGGATTATGGAGCTAATTTGCTGATCAGACGGACCTAGAGTGCAGAAACTATGTCAAATCCAGGCTGGGGTCCCAACAAGTCGGCTATTATGAAATAGAGGTTGACCAACACGGCAGATTCACAGAAAAAGAGAGATATCTCGTACGAGACAATGGATGTCTCGTACGAGACATCTAACCTGACAGTCAGATTTGCAGATTTTAATCCTATTGGTCGGATGGAATTTAATCCATTTTAAAGAGGTTACTACTCTAGTTCATCCTGGAAAAGTGGATTCTGTCACCCTAGAATATGAGCCCCTTGTTTTTCACCTGTATTGCACTCTCCCAAACGGACAATTCGGGCAAGGGTCCCATATTCTCATCGGAATCCACCATTCAATTAACCAAACCTAAGTGATTCCGTAGTTGTTTTTCACTTTGTTAAACAACGCATTAATGCAATCAAACCTTGTGAATTTTAAGGGACAACCGAAAGGGACATATTGAACGGTACGGTCGAAACTAAGCCAAATTGGCATCCACAATACCGCACAGAAGAGTGAAAGTAGGAAAACACAAGCTCGGATCTCCGTAGAGAGGTTCTCCATGCTTTCAAAATCCTTTGTTCAACATTTTACCGAAGGGACATTCATCATATTCACAAGGGAGGATTATAGATTGTAAAGATGCGTTATCTTGGGAAAAGGTTAAAACAACCCTAAGAATCGAACAGACCGGTCTCGAGGAGTGTCTTACTAGCTAGTATATATGCATGAGGTTGATGCAAGGCTTACGGATAAGGCTCCCCATGAACACAGTCTAGGAGCGTGTCACGGAGTGGGTACACCATCTTTGGAGAGACCGGCGAGGGCCATTCGTTAGAATGGGGGTTCTGACCGACATCCGTCCTCCGATTGGGACCCGGGTTTATAGGGTATGTAGTGCAATTAATCTACGTGTGTGAACGTGTGTGAGAGTCAAGATCTAGGTGACAAAGAGAAAATAGAGAGTTTTTTTTAAGTAAAATAAAAACATGCAATGGCCGGGCCAAGTGGCTGCCTAGGTTTCCCTCTTGTGGAGGAACTCAGGCCGTCGTAGTTCACACATAAAGCAAACGCATGTAAAGCAAGGAACGAAACATTTAGCAAGTACTCCTGTAAAAAAAAGGTTAGCCTTATGATATATATGGGGAGTTTCTTCGTCGTTGGGGAGGTCCTAAGACTCAGAAACAGAGGGGGAGTGGATCTGAAACCCTGTGTACGCGTTTGAACTGAACGAAAATCCTTTTTCAAACCAGAGAGTCAGACTAGCCGGTCAAAGCTGAGATGTCTCGTACGAGACAAGTGATCCCTCGTACGAGGCATCTCAGTCAGGGAACAGATTACAGTACAGAATGCAGAATTTTGAAACAACGATGATTTCTTTCGACGCAAGTCTACCCACTTACTGTGATCTTCCCCAGCAGAGTCGCCATTGTTTGCGCGCGGGTTTTATGTTTGACTTCGAGGTGCCTTTTCGTCCTTTGATTTACCCTTTTTTGATTGTTTTGAGAGTCACCACCATGTTGTTGTCGGAACACGGACCGAGGTATCTGGATTCGGGGGTTAAGTTATGAATTGGGAAGGTCAAGGAGCACCCAAATCACCCAATCTAGGATTGGTCTTGCTAAGAAATCATCATCATTGTTTCAAAATTATGCAAAGTGTACGCAAAAGGAAAATGAACAAATAAATAATTGCTTATTTATTTGGGATGTTGGATCATGTGCTTCGAGACCATCTCCATGGATTGGAGAGGCTCTAGGCTGATCCTTTAATGGAATCACACTACTTCAAAGACAAAGAAGGAGATGAGAAGGTAGAAAACAAAGAGTTTTACCTAAGCATTCTTCAAGAATCCTATGGATAGCCTTGACTAAAGGCCTTGAATCTCCAATAAAATTGGCTAGAATGGTGTCGTGGAGGCTTGAATTTCGTGGGTAAGGAAGAGGGACCGATTATGGGGACCTTTTAGATAAGATTTGGAGTGGTTTTTAGGTGAATAAGGATTCTACCCGTTTTTTGGTTCAAGAACCTCTATATTTATAGGAGTTCTAGACCTAGGGTTTTGGCCAAGAAGGTAAGTTGTGATGGGAATCCAAGACTTGATTCCCATAGAGGTATTTTGGACTCTAAGATCATCCATTAGGTTTTCCTCGGATTGCTTAAGTGTTTGCCAAGAAAAGGGGTTAAGATCAAGAAGGAAACTGACTAAAACCCGACTGTCAAGGGGGATGTCTCGTACGAGACATCAATGTCTCGTACGAGGCATCTCAGTGCTGGAATTCACTTTTTGCCCTCTGTAGTAGTTTTTAATGTTCATTTTGGCCCCTAACTAACGGAGTCAGTCAGAAACTTCATGGAACATGTCCAACTTAACGAGTTTCAACCCAAATCGAAGGCGAGACATAGAAGTAGTACGATTATGAATGAATGTCCAAAATGGGGTGTCTACACCATGTAAAGCTCAAAATGTTGACCCATAGTGAAGTGCCATTCATCAGGACGATAATTCCTCACGGGCATCCTCCCCCGCTGCTGCATTTGCTCCTCGTAGTGAGGTGGCTCCGCACCTCCACCTTGTTCAAAATATTGCCCTGCACCTTTCACCCTGCTCATAAGGTTGCTCCGCGCAAAAAATATATTGAAAATCCATAGAAATAATCTCTCAAAAATCTCTCTAAAATCCGACAAGAAGATGAAGAAAGTGAAAGAAAAAGGCAACAGCCGGCGGCTGTTTGTAGGGTCTGTCCACGAAAGGACTTGCCGCGCGGCCAGTGTTTCTAAGCGACATGGCACAATCTCAGCCCTCCATCTCGCGCGCCCACAAGCGATCCTCGTATGCGAAATCCAGCCAACCAGAAGGACTGGCCACGCGTCCACTTATTCCCCCAGCCCCAGAATTTATAATTTAGCCCCTCCAGCTTGCTTTTTATCAAAAATTAGCACCCTTAGTCAAAATTTAACAGAATTTGGTCCGAAAGACCTCGTAAACTACCGAACCCGGCCCGGAAGGCCTTCTAAATTCCAAAATTGGGTTCGGAAGACCTCAAGAAATTACCAAATCAATTTATAATTGGAGGTCGGAAACGTCCATAAACCCTAAAAATTATAATTGAAGGTGGGAAACGTCCATAAACCCTAAGGCGGATTAAGGAAATCATTGTAAATCCTTTATTAATAATCAAATCAATTTATAATTGGAGGTCGGAAACGTCGAAAAAACCCTAAAAATTATAATTGAAGGTGGGAAATGTCCATAAACCCTAAGGCGGATTATGGAAATCATCGTAAATCTATTATTAATAACCAAATCAATTTATAATTGGAGATTGGAAACGTCCATAAACCCTAAAAATTATAATTGAAGGTGGGAAACGTCCATAAACCCTTCCTATTGAGAAAGTTATTGGCGTAACCCATGCGAGCTCTAGACAATCGGCGTTACCAGTTTCTGAATTCTGCGATCCTGAGGACTATCCTCTCTAAGTACCGTAGTTTATCGAGAAATTATTCGATTACGCACGCTCTATAGGAAGTTAGAATCCATCCCTAATTTTGTTCTTGATTCTTAAAACTTCTTGTCGTACCGTGCGTATGGTCTCACCTCCTTTTCCCAATAGAGTCCTCACTACAACTTTATTGTTTACGAATTTTCGGTCTTCATACAGGATAGTATCCGTAGGATTGTTATCCCCAGCCGGAGTCTGATGTCTCGTTTTTTCTAACGAATGTTCGGTCTTCATATAGGATAGTGCCCGTAGGATTGTTATCCCCAGCTGGAGTCTGATGTCTCGTTTCTTTTTTCCTTTTTCCCCAGTAAAGTCCACGCAACGACTTTATTGCTTTATGAATGTTTGTTTATCTTCAGCGAAAGACGATGTCTCGTTTCTTTCTCCCCCAGTTCTTGAACTACGACCGACTTGATTCCATTTGGATACGTAGGTAGTCTGACAAAGGTTCAGCCGCTTGACCAACCTGGTCACCTTTTCTCACTACTCTCTCGATTTGGAACTCATGTTTCAGATCGGTTCCTTTTCTTAATCAACGACCCTTCATGCCTTGCAAGAAGTGTCGCCAAGGGGCTACTTCTAGTACCCAACCTGAAAAATGAGTTATTAGAAATTCTAGAAACTCACAGGGACCTCCCAGGTATTTACAAGATGCGCAGGACTTATCCAGGATTTCCCAAAAAGCCCAGATAAGAAGATATTCTCAACTGATCGGATGAGGGATCAAAGATAGACGTTATCTAAGAGTTTTCCAGAGTCCAGATTGATCAGAGCTTTAGGAATCGAGCCAATCCATAGGTTTGGCCGGGCGGCCAGTCTTTCCTGGTCAGTTTTCTCTATAAATAAGTAACCTCAGTTCATAATAAAAAAAAAACAACTCTCTCCCCAAGTTCTAGAGTCTAAAATGATGACAGAACGCTCTCTCTAAGCCTTTCTAGCAATCCGAAGGTCCGACAAATCCACGTACGAGATTCAACTTCGTTCTTGTCAAGATTGGTAAGGATTCTACATGTTTTCTTAGTTTGGATCTGATTTATGCAAGTTTCATTATGTTTATGCACCCATATTCATATGATTCATAACGTGTTCTTCATGTTCTTACTAGAATTCATAATATGCTCTATGACTAGGGTAGCGATCTTCATGCTTAATTTTTATCTAATATATATTCATGGCGTTCTTATTATTATACTAGATCTGTGACTTATCATGCTTAAGATACTAGATCTAATGTTTTAATCCTTATTCATATGCATAGCCGATGATGATCAACGAGATTTAGGAACTACTTCTAAACCCTTAGCTTTAGGTAATTATTCCCATGATCATTAACTCTCCTATGATGAATGTGATGACTACACATTGATCTTATCAATGGTATAATCATGATTCTAGGATGTGATCATCTTGCATGTTTCTTTCTCCTCCCCCCTCATTATGCATAACCCCTATTCTTTCTCTCTATTTTGATTATGTGCGAACTACATCGACCCAAGCTTCTCATACGAGAGGAACGTAGGCAATCTTCGGATCCGGTCAAAATCACTAACACACACTAACACATTTATCATGATAGAAAGTCCGATCTATCGGGCGATAGGAGTGATTACTTAATATTCTTCTCTTGTCGTAACTTGACCCCCGAACCTCTCTGTTAGTTTTTCTCAATGTTTTAACTGCAAATAAAACAACTTGGCGACTCTTAATAAGTTAAATGCCAATTTGAATATCCTAATCCCATAGAAAAGATAAAATAAGATAAATAATAAAAGACTTTGACATTTTTGTGTATGATTTACTTGTTTGTGTATGATTTTTTCATTACGAACATTATAATATGCTTTTTATGCATTTTGGAACACTTTGACATTTTTGTGTTTTTCGTGTTCTTCGTGTATTCAATGCATGTTCTTCGTGTTCTTGGTGAAAAGTCATATGGTGTGCCTTGCCATGATTCTTGATTCTGTTTATGCTTTTCGCGCCTTTTTTAGACGTGTAGTTTAAATTTATTGTTATTGGACATTTTTGCCCTTTATATTTGTGATATTTTCTTCTAAGTATGGAGTCTAGCCTATGCACCTGCGCTTGTCGCTTATGTGCATGCGCTTCCCTCCATGCGCATGTCCAAATCTAACATATCATTTTTTTCTTCAGAATCTCAATTATTTCATCCGCGGTTGGGAACTCGATGTGCCAGATCTCAAAAAGGATGCGCTTGGGCGCTATATGATGGAGATCATGGAGGAGTCTGGCATTCTGCCCATCTTCACCACGGGCAGTCCTTCATACTTCCTTCTTACATTGATGAGTTCTTCGGCAATGCAGAAGAGATCGAGCGCATTTATGATGACACCTCTGTCCCCTGTCTGAAAAGTTCTATCCGCAAGGTTTCCATCACAATCAATTATGCGCACATCCGTCAGATGATGGAGCTCCCTGCGTGCAATCGAAAGAAGTTATCTCAGTGTACACAAGATCGAGTTGCGCAAAAGTTGATCAAGATTCCTACCTTGGTTGGTCAATATAACAACCATGATAGGAAAGAATTTGGGGAATTGATGTACCACACCTCTGCACGCTCATTGGAGATACCATTAATTGCAAGAATGGTAACAAGTCTACTTACATCAGGAAGCAATGGATGTGCTACACTGCCATATTTAAGTCCAAAACGTTGGGTTGGTGCATTGTCTGCACGTCTATAAGAAGAAGGCGCAAGACCCCAAGAAACTACCCAAGTATAAAACTCACTGCAGGATTCTCACTGCTATCTTCATGCGTTTTCCCTTAGTGCGCAAATTGGTGGACACAGACCCGTCTCTCAAAGTTGATGTCACTGCCACGCGCACTTATACACGCGTATTTCTTCAGAACTTCAGACATGATGTCAACAATTTTGATTACTTCAAGTATTGGTCTGCGGAACCTCTCGAACCTTTTGAGGACATTCATCCTGAAGATCAAGGCTCTCCTTCAGTCTCTAAATCTAATGACTCCTCTTCATCCAGTTCGGACTCTAAGGATGATTCCGTTTATTAGCCAGTAGTGAATAAAGTTGGTGATAAGGAGAAGGGCAAGGCTGCAATGGATGAGCCTCGCAAGAAGAAGAAGGCAAAGCAATTTGGTGCTGTGCCTGGTATCACAATTAGAGAGCCTACTGCGCCTGTTCCTAAGCTCAAGGCTGTAGCTGAGCCTGAGCTTCCCAAGAAATCCAAGAAACCCAAGGTTGCTGCGCCCCAAAATAAGAAGAAGAAGGTTAAGGTCTCTAGAACCTTACTTGATGAATCCGATGATGAGGCTCACATTTCTGATGCTGATATTGTTGCGCCCCCTCCTTCAGCGCCTAAATCTGCGCGCGTCTCTTCATCTCACCCTGCGTAAGAGGAAGATTTGTTTGAAGGTACCTCCAATGATCCACTCCCCAGCCCTTCAAAACCTTCCCTTGCTAGTCCTTCTTCTGCTGCGCCCACTCAGGGGAAGCCTCGCAAGGATAGCTCAAGTGAAGATGAAATCCCTCTATCAGCAAAGAAGCATAAGACTAAATGCAGACTGAAAAAGCGCGCCACCAAACGCTCTATGCAATGGTTATCTGATATTGAATCTGATCCTCCAAGGCATTCTCCCATTTCTTTCCTCCGCGTATTGAAATGACTGCGCGAGAAATTGCGAGGCAAGAAAGGCTGGCTGCCGTTACGCAAAGAAATGCTGCGCAGCAAGCCCCACCTATCTTCATTGATGGTGAAGGCTTTGCTTATGCTGCGCCTGACCCTACAGTTGATAATGATGCGCCAATTGTTGAAGACGCTGTTGATTCAAGTTTAGAGGACTATAGGATGCCTCCTTCACCAGTTCATGCGCCCAACCTTTCTACTCCTGCTATTGCCACTGTTCCTGCGGACACAACTGGTGCTTCTCAAACTTCACATCAAGTAGCTCCTCCAGCTACAATTCCCTCTGATCCCTCTGGCTCCTCAACTGACATGCGCCAGATCATGGCCATTCTCTAAACTATCCAAGGCAATCAATTTGCCACGCAAACTCAAGACTTTTAGGTGGTCACTGCGCAGACAAAGATTCAAGAGAAACTAGATGCGCAAGCCAGTATGCTACAGGCCATTGATTGTGCCATTAAGGGGGAGAGTTCTGCAACAAAGGCAACCAGTTCTGAATCTGCGCCTCCCAACCTTGATTCATTGCGCCAAGATATTGCGAATGACTTTGGTATCTTAACTTCAGCTCTCGCAAAGATCCCTTCTGTACATGGGATGAATGAAGCAATGTGCTATTTGGCAAACACTCTTAATGAGGTACTTCAAATTGAAACTGCCAAAATTTTGAATGCGTTTAAGAACTTTGCGCCAAGTGATTCCAGCTCCTCCTCCTCCCTTGATGCGCTTAAAAGTCATATGACTAACTGCATAGTCCAGTTTGGAGATACTTTTAATGGGAAGATGAACCAGGCTATGCTAGATATGCAAGCCAGTGAGAATATGGTTCAAGTAGAGCTCAACAAGAGCATAGTGGATGCGCAACAAGCCATTCAGGATTTGATTTTGTCTACTCAGCAAACTCTATCAAATCAATTTGGTGCGCTTGAAAATGCTTTCAATAGACTTTCTGAAGATCTTCAGAAGGACAATGACTTGATGCGCAATGGAATGAAGACTTATGTTAATCAGGCGGTGGAATACAACGCGAAGTTTCAACAGCTGAAGATAGAGCTGATGAACAAGTTCACAAGCCTTCAGAATGAGTTAAGGGAAGTGCTTTCTAGAATTCACATTGATTAGAATTGTAATTTTTTTTTACTGCGCATAGGTAATTCTTTTTTGATGCGCATTCTTCATTTTTTATTTTTCTTCCATGTAAAACTTGTACTCTGTAACTCTTATATTTCAAGTTTTAATGAGAAGAATGCATCATTACGTTTCTCAAAACCTTGTTCAATTCAAACCTTTCATTTGTGGAACAATGAATGCATTATTTCATTGAACTTCATGCGCATATTTACAATTGCTCATATTTCATTGCATGATGTTTAAACATTCAGTTTATACGCATACTAAAACTTAAGCTCATAATATTTGTATGCGCTGAATGATATTTCTGTCTTTCCCTTATGTAAGTTAATCTTTTGGATAGACTAGAAATCTATAACACTGGCTAATGTGTGCATTGACATTTTTTTTAGCGAAAGGAGGACGGCACCTCCCTAGATTTTATTAATATAAAAAGAAAATACAAACATGGTGGGGGACATGACAACCTCAACCACCAAACAATAGAAAACAAGGGGGGAGGTCTTACACAAGTTGTAAGATCCTCTACAATTAAGGGAAGGGGGTCCTACCAAAAGAAAGACAAAACAAATACTAACCATACAGACTATCTTCGAAAATATGGAGTACCTTTCTTATCATTAAGAAAAGACCTCTTACAAGAAGAAGGAAGCTCAATGATAGAGGAGAACTCACAATCAACTCTATAATCCGCTGCAAAATTAGCAATTCCATCTGCGACTTGGTTGCCTTCCCGAGGAATATGAGTAAACCGAATCTGAAAAAAGGAAGCAAGATGCTTAATTTCTTTAATATAATGCCAAATTTCCCAAGGAATGAGGCAGGAGCCATTGAGAATATTAACTAACACTTCCGAGTCCATTTCAGCCCATAAAACTAAATAACCACGATCAATAGCAATACGAATTCCATATAATAACGCACGGGTTTCAGCCACCATATTAGAAGCAATGCCATAATATCTACCAAAGCTGTAAAGCATATTACTCTCAACATCACGGAAAACACCCCCTCCCGCTGCAATGCCCGGATTATTTCTTGAAACTCCATCCGTATTTAACTTGATATGACCATTAGGAGGTGCAACCCAAAAAATAAGACGAGGAAGTTTAAAAGGATGACCAGCCATAGGAATATGAAAGAATTCCTTCACATTCGAATCAAAAGCATTACCAGATAATGAAATGTTGAACGCCTTCACAATATCCATAATCTGATTTTGGACTTGAGAGATCACTTTGTTAGCATTCATAGGGCAGCCCTCAAATCTGGATTTGTTCCTAGCTTTCCATAAGGACCAGAGAATGAAGCTAGGCAAAATAGCACACAACCATTTAATGCAAGGAGAATCCTTTAAAGGCCTGTTATAAATCCAAGACATTAAGCGAGGAGAAACAGAATTACCATTAACCCGAATACCAATCAAGGTTTCAAAAAAAATCCCAAACAGCCTTAGCAATGTCACCGAGCAAAAGAATATGAGGGAGGGTCTCACAAACCCTAGAACTACAGCAATCACATCGGGACACTAAAGAAATACCACGCCTCTGGATAGACTCATCCGTAGGCAAAGCATTCCTTAAAGCCTTCCACAAGAAGACTGAAACCTTCAAAGGAATATGTTTGTGCCAACTACTAGCAAAGACCATACTATGAGCTCTAGACAGACGACAAACTTTCCAAGCAGAAGTTATAGAAAACTTACCCGTCCGAGAAGGAGTCCAAAAAGGAATGTCATCCCCATTATCAATAGAAATGAACCTATCCTGCATGAGATTCACAACTTGCTGGCCATAAACTTGCCGAACATGATCAATTCTGATCCTCCCGTCATCAAATAGCGAGGCAATGGAAACATGAGCCTCATCTTGAAGAGTAAGGTCCATATTTAACCAATGCTCTTGAATAGATATATGACCAGCTCTAACACCCCAAAATAAACGATCCTCAACCAGCCCCTTTGCTGCCATCATTCTTTTCCAAATGTGAGAACAACCACCTCGAATGGAAGCATCCATAGGATGAGAATTATGGCAATATTTTTCCATAAGAAACCGAGACCATAAGGAATCCCCACAACGAAAACGCCACCATAATTTCATAGCAAAAGCCAACGACATATCTTCAAACTTTCTGAATCCCAAACCCCCTTCATTCAAAGGCCAATAAATTCTTTTTTGGACACCCAATGACATCTTTTTTCTCCATCGGCATTACTCCAGAAAAAATTAGAAATAAGATGAGTCATCGAATTGATGGTACCTTTGGGAGGTTCAAGTGATGAAATATAATAAATAGGAATGGCTTGAAGACAAGACTTAATCAAAGTTACCTTAGCCCCCATAGATAAAATCTTCCCTTGCCAAACATCAAGTTTATCTTCCATCTTCCTTATAACCGGCGCAAAAAGAGCTTGACTTTTCCTTCCTGAATACAATGGACAACCAAGATACGTGATAGGGAGGTGTTTGTGCTGAAAGCCCGTCCATGCAGCCACCAAATCAGCCCTTGCAAGATCTCTTTTACCCAAAATAAAACACGATTTTGATACACTAACTAATTGCCCAGAAAAGTCCTGGTACAAATTAAGGAAGTGCATGTGCATATCGATAGAAAGCTTGCTCCCATTGCAAAAAATTATAATGTCATCCGCATACGAGAGATGAGAAATAATAGGAGCATGTATTGCACCCGAGTGATAAATAAGATGGTGATGATTTGCATGAAGAGCGTTCAGCCCACGACTTAAGATCTCTGCAGCAAGAATAAATAAAGAGGGAGAAATTGGATCACCTTGGCGCATGCCTCTAGCTGAAGGAAAATAACCCACATTCTCACCATTAATAAGAATAGAGAACCAGCAATCCGAAATACAACGAAAGATCATATCAATCTAAGTTTCTGAAAAGCCGAAATTACGCATCACCTTTATTAACGGAAACCATGACAAACGATCATACGCCTTGGCCATGTCCAGCTTTAGGGAAATGTTACCTCCAAACACTTGCCTACTAATAGAGTGAATGAGTTCTTGAGCAGGAAGGACATTCTCATGAATGAGCCGCCCTTTAAGAAAACCACTTTATTGAAGAGAGATAATTCTCGGTAAAACCAAAGCAAGTCTTCCATTCAAAAGGTTCGTAATGATTTTATTAGAGAAGTTACATAAACTTATGGTCCGCCAATCAAAAAGGAATTAGGGGCTGCTACCTTAAGTAGGAGCACAATAGTTGTACTGGTCCAACCCCTAGGCATACGAAAACCCGCAAAGAATTCCAAAACAGCTCGAAAGAAGTCATTCTTTATAGAATCCCAACATTTATGATAAAACTCACCACTAAAACCATCCGGGCCTGCTGCACTAGAGCCGGACATGGAAAAAACCACCTCTCGGATTTCCTCAAGCGTAGGGGCTGCAGTGAGATTTCCATTAGCTTCCTCATTCAGAATACTAGGAATATGTTCAAGCAAAGATTGAGCAGAACAAGTGTGATGGCCGGTGAGTTGCTCCGAGAAGAATCTAATGGCTTCATTTTGGATTTCTGAAACATCCTCCAACCAAACCCCATTACTGTCTTGAATGCGATGGATGTGCAGTTTCAATCTCTTTTTCTTCACATAAGAGTGAAAAAATCTCGTATTACGATCACCATCCTTTAACCAAGATAAATTTTCCTTTTGCATCCAGAATTCTTCCTCAATCTTTAACCTATAGATCAATTTGCTTGGGCTAAGTGAAGGGCAGCCCTATTTTCCTCATTAGGAGATTGATCATACATCAATTCTTTCGCGGTTACCTCGTCTTCAGCAATTCACTTGTTGATCAATGCGACCAAACACTTCTTTATTCCAAACTTGGATGAGACGCTTCAGCCTATTCAATTTCTTAGCGAACTTCACCATAGGCCTACCATCCATGTATTCAGCCCAAGAAGCTTCCACAATAGGGATAAAGGACTCATGTTTCAACCAAACATTGATAAAACGAAAGGCACCTTTCTTAGCCATAGCCGAACTATTTACATTAATAAGAAGAGGAGAATGATCCGAGCATGTTCTATTAAGATGAGTAATAGAAGTACTATGGAACTCATTCAACCAATCTGAATTATAAAAAACACGATCAATGCGTTGCCAAATAGCTGCTCTACCTTCTCTTTTATTCAGCCAAGTAAATCCATTCCCAAGAAAACCACCATCTATCAAATTAGAAATTTGAACCATGTCCGAAAATTCGGCCACCTTTTTTTCTGTTACGGGACGGCCCCCCATCTTATCACTTTGATCCAGAACAGAATTGAAATCCCCTGCTACAAGCCAAGGAGAGGGAAAAGAACTACGATCAATAAGATAATCCCAAAGAGCTCTCCTTTGATATTTGCAGCAACTAGCATAGACAAAAGATACACAAACTTGATTAGGCCAAAGAATGTGAGATACCCGAAGAGTGATAACCTGCTCTCCATTATCTACAACATCACAATGAATACCATGCCTCCAGAAAACCCATATACTGCTTTTATCATTAGAAACTCCACCAATACATCAAAAATGTCTCATATAATAAGGAACAAGAGAAGAATCTAACTTGGGCTCATAAATTGCAAGAATCGAAACATCATGAGACCTTAATAACCTTTTGATACGACGACTTGAAGGTAAGTTTCCCATGCCACGAACATTCCAACTAATGATACCTACCATTGGAAAACAAGCAAAAATATTAAGAAGGAAAAGGGCTTTTAAGCCAAAACTTCATCCGGGAATACTCCCCCATCTTCAACCACTTTATGCATTGGAGAAACATCCACTCTTGCAGCCCTTGGAGACAGATTTAAATCTCCAGTTAGACTTCCATAATGATCACGAATAACCACGCTTTTTGAGATAACAACATCAGAATCGGAGTCTTGTTTATCATCAGTAAAATATTTAGGCGTATTTACTTTATCCATCTCATCAGCAATCTCATCTTCTAGCTTAATAACCCCATCTTCAGCAACTTTAGCACCTTTTTTCTTCTCAAGATGAGAGTCAAGAAAGTGTTCTGCAAAAACCTTATCCTTCTGTATTTGTTCCAGCCCACCCGTAGTTTTGAAAGATGATGGAGAAACAAATGGAGCCCCACGACTAGGAAGAAAACTAAATCCACTACTAACAATATTAGGAAAAGCTCTAGAACCAATAGGAGAATGGGGCTTAGAGGCCGAAGAGGGACCAGCAGTATGATTATCCCGAGCAACAAAAGAAGACATACCAGTTTTTAGAGGAGTAAGTTTTGTTTTCTGAGTCGAGGCCTCATTGACATGAGTTTTGGAAGCATTAGGGTTTGCATGGGGCTGATTTGTATCTTGGAAAGGTTTAGAACCAACAGCAACATTCTTACCATTATTTCTGACCTCTTGTTTATTATTCTTGTGCACAAACTGACCTTGTCCATTCAAAATATCTTCATTAGCCACATTCTGATTTCTTTCTTTGGCAACGTATATCTGAGCTTGTTTATGCTTATCATCATGAGCCTTTGTAGTTTTTGAAGTCTCTTCTTTATTGACTTGTGGCTTGGGTTGCAGAAAATAACAATTACTCATATCATGCCCTAACTTGTAACAATGCTTGCAGTAGTAAGGAAGATTGTCGAACTCAAGAGGTTGCCAAAAACTATCAAAGTCATCCCCAAAATCAATGTAAACCCTAGAAGGTAACTTCTTTAACAAATCCACTTGCACTAACATCTTAGCAACGCTAGGTCTTGATAAATCTGCAGTAGCTTTATCAATTGCTAAAGGTTCACCAAAAATACGAGCAATAGAAAACAAACACACTTTGTTGAACAGGTGTATTGGCAATCCGGGCAGCCCTACCCAAACAGGGAACAACGAAGATTCTTTATCCGGATGCCAAGAAGGAGACCACCGAAACACCCTCATAGGAAATCTCCCTAAGTGCCATTGTTCCTTAGACCAAAGTCTGTTAAAATCCCCTTCATGTACCTATTGAATTAGGATGTGTTTAGAATCAACATGACCTAATTTAAAATCTGCTTTCAACCCAAACGTAACAAAGTGTTGACGAGTAATCTCCATAGAAGGTCTACCATGCGAAAACTTACCTACCAAAGTATATTTGAACGGTTGTGCTAGGGTTTGAATCATCTCTTTGGAAAACTTAACAGCAGGTTCGCCTTTGTGAGTGGACATCGGAGCAAAATTGTTTGACGGGGCTGCTGTAGCAATAGTCGAGTCTTTGAGGACCGAAGCAAAGGATTTTGCTTTTGTAGGGGATTGAGGCAGCAGATAAGTAGTAGTCTGAATAGGAGAAGGAGAAATTCCAGACGCGTTAATGAAGGACGCGTTGGGATCTCCTTGAACGGCAAGGCTTCCTAGCGCATTAGGGATTCCTTGCGCAACATGAATTCCTTGCGCTGAATGGATATGACCAGAATTAACACCCGCTGCAAAAGGACCCACGCCATGAGATTGAAATCCACCGGAAGAGGCCATCAAAGCAACCGAAAACTCAAGAAATCTGAAACCCTAATTAGGGTTTTGACGGTTGCAATAAGAAAACTAGAGGAGAGAGAAGAGAGAAAAAGTCAAACGGTCAATCATGGTTTTTTTATATAGATGTATCTCTTGTCATGTGTGCATTGACATGAGGCATGATTTACCATTTACATTCTTATGGACATGTTATTATCAAGTACAATGAATTGCCTTTGTTATAGTAGGTAATGTCATCAATCATTTAAGAGGAGATTGTTGGGTATGCTTATCACTTAACCTTCTTATTTATGTTACAATTGATTGATACCATCACTTAAGTATATTTTAAGGTCTTTAGGACCCTATGTAAGAAGTTTTATAACTTCAATTTTTAGCTAAGTCCTCTTTATAGACTAGGCTTAGTGATTAGGGAGACTTTAAATTTGAGGTTTCATTTGCAAATGACAAAGTGTGATGCGCATGACTTCCATGCGCAGCACCCAATCTGTTCAATCCATGCTCATTACTTCCATGCGCGCACAGAATTACCTCGGTCCATTCTCTTATCTTTTGACCTCACATTCTAGGAGCATGGAAAGCATCAAGACAAGCTACGCTTTTTGGAATGAGCTAAAGTGCTAAGGTGTGCATACGACAAAACATGGACACTCAGCATACACATCGATGGAGACGCGTTATAGTAAGAAAATTCAAATGAAGACAGCTGTCATCCTTCTAGAAGAAAATTTGAACTTTGTCTTCTTGCTCTGTCTCCAACGGCTACAAAGGACATCTGCGCACCAATCATATTATGCCAGCTCATTGTCCTTGCTCAGAGCTCCAACGGCTAGTTTTTGTAGCTCAGCTATAAATAGCCTTCTCATCCTCATTTCCAAGTTGCTTGAGTTTTTGCTTCCAAAGAGAAACTTTGAAGTTTTGAAGATTGCCTGCTTATTTCCAAAAATCTCAAGAACAGCCTTCATACCTTCATACCTTAACCAAGCCCAGATCCTAAAGTCTTGTAACACTAGAATATCTTGTGCTCTTCATCTCATAGACCTATAGAGCCTAGATTTCTGACACACACACACACACACCTCTTGAAGTTTCGATCTCATCGGTCATACTTCTAGAGATACACCGGTTTAGTCTAGGATTTGTTCTTTAAAGCATAGATTTAGTTTTGAGTTTTGATTCTTGTAATCTTGTAAAAGCTCCTCAAACTAATATAAATCTCTCCGTTAGAAATCCAAGACTAACCATCTTGGTAGAGGACGTAGATCTTTCCGATCGAACCTCTCCAAATAGCTTGTCTCTCTACTTTGCTTTTTATTTTACTTTTACGCTTTTCTGATATATTGTTTTGTTTGATCTTTGTAGATTGTCTAGCACTGTTAGAATAGTTTTTGTTTGCTTTCTGCATTAGTACATTTTTGCGCCTCTCTTTAAGCCAAAATTAGTGCGTGCATTTTACACTCCTGCGCATATCCCTACGCATTAGTGATTGCTTTAAGTTTCCGCTGTGCATTTCACACTCTTGTTGCGCACTATACTTAACCAAAATTATAGCTGTGCGCATTTGCCATTATTTGCAAAAGGGTTTGAAAAGAATTTTTAAAACGCTATTCACCCCCCCCTCTAGCGATTTTTATGCCCTTGTTGCCCCTTTAGGACCAACACACCCATACCAGTGCAACATACGACTTTTCTAGTGCGGAGTAGTTCAATTCAGCCCCTTGAAAGCGATGGATGACAAAGTAGACGGCATTCTCTTTTCTCGAATCCGGTTGCTCTTGTGCTAGCATAGCCCCTAGTGCAGTGTCATTGACTGTAAGGTACAGGATCAACGGTTTTTCTTTATGCGGTGGGACCAATACAGGAGGATTGACCAAGTATTATTTGACCTTTTCGAAGGCTTCTTGGCACTCTTCGATCCATTCTAGGGATGCTTTCTTCTTGAGGAGTTTGAAAATGGGTTCGCACATTGTCGTGAGTTGATTGATGAAACGACTAATGTATTGAAGGCTATCCATGAATCCCTTTACTTCTTCCTGCGTCTTAGGTGGAGGCATGTCAACGATGGCTTTAATCTTAACGGGTTCTGCTTCTATACCACGCTCGGTGACCATGTACCCAAGGACTTTTCCTTTCACTACCCCAAATGTGCACTCTGCCGGATTAAGCCTCATCTTGTGGTGTCTCAACCTTTCGAAAAAAATTCTAAGGTCAACAAAGTGCTGCCCGTCGAAGCCTTTAGATTGTATGATCATGTCATCAACATACACCTCTATTTCTTTAAGTATCATGTCATGGAATAGTTGGAATTTTAAGTGTACTACTTACCATTAGGGCAAGTTAACCTAATAAAAGTTTGGGTTGGGGATTTTTCTTTTTCTCTTTTTTTTTTAAGAGGATCGATAGTGGTTCCCCACTTACCCCCTTATAATAATAATGTCCTAGGAGGCATGGGAAGGGATCGAACCCGGGACCTCACACATTGTGAAGTTTGACTCTACCACTGAGCAGTTACCGCTCTATGGTAAGTGGCTCCGGTATTCTTGAGTCCAAATGGCATGACTGTATAACAGAACATCCCCCACAGTGTGGTAAACGCTGTCTTGTGTTAATCCTCTTCGACCATAAGGATTTGATTGTGCCTAGCGAATCCGTCTACGAATGAGCGGACCTCGTACTTCGCGGTATTATTAACAAGCATGTCTATGTTGGGAAGAGGAAAGTAATCTTTTGGAGATGCTCTGTTGAGATCCCGGAAGTCTACGCAGACACGGACCTTTCCATTTGCTTTGGAAACTTGCACATTGTTAGCCAACCAGGTTGGATAATCTATCACTTTAATGAACCCGACACTCAAGAGTTTCTCTATTTCTTGTTTGACTTGTACCGACCACTCGGGTTTAATTCTGTGGAGTTTCTGCTTAACTGGCTTCTAATCGGGAAGCAGTGGTATCTTATGTTCAAAAATCGAATTGGATAGCCCCGGCATATCTTTGTAGGACCATGCGAACACATCTATGAATTCTCGGAGAAGAGCTATGAGGGCTTGTCGGTCTTCCCCCTTGAAGAAACTGCCAATCTTGGTCTCTTTCGGATCATCCTCCATCCCTAAATTAACTTTTTGCATTTATTCGGCATCAATAAGACCATTTCCGCCATGATAACCTACTTGCTTATTAAATCTGCAGTAGCTTTATCAATTGCTAAAGGTTCACCAAAAATACGAGCAATAGAAAACAAACACACTTTGTTGAACAGGTGTATTGGCAATCCGGGCAGCCCTACCCAAACAGGGAACAACGAAGATTCTTTATCCGGATGCCAAGAAGGAGACCACCGAAACACCCTCATAGGAAATCTCCCTAAGTGCCATTGTTCCTTAGACCAAAGTCTGTTAAAATCCCCTTCATGTACCTATTGAATTAGGATGTGTTTAGAATCAACATGACCTAATTTAAAATCTGCTTTCAACCCAAACGTAACAAAGTGTTGACGAGTAATCTCCATAGAAGGTCTACCATGCGAAAACTTACCTACCAAAGTATATTTGAACGGTTGTGCTAGGGTTTGAATCATCTCTTTGGAAAACTTAACAGCAGGTTCGCCTTTGTGAGTGGACATCGGAGCAAAATTGTTTGACGGGGCTGCTGTAGCAATAGTCGAGTCTTTGAGGACCGAAGCAAAGGATTTTGCTTTTGTAGGGGATTGAGGCAGCAGATAAGTAGTAGTCTGAATAGGAGAAGGAGAAATTCCAGACGCGTTAATGAAGGACGCGTTGGGATCTCCTTGAACGGCAAGGCTTCCTAGCGCATTAGGGATTCCTTGCGCAACATGAATTCCTTGCGCTGAATGGATATGACCAGAATTAACACCCGCTGCAAAAGGACCCACGCCATGAGATTGAAATCCACCGGAAGAGGCCATCAAAGCAACCGAAAACTCAAGAAATCTGAAACCCTAATTAGGGTTTTGACGGTTGCAATAAGAAAACTAGAGGAGAGAGAAGAGAGAAAAAGTCAAACGGTCAATCATGGTTTTTTTTATAGATGTATCTCTTGTCATGTGTGCATTGACATGAGGCATGATTTACCATTTACATTCTTATGGACATGTTATTATCAAGTACAATGAATTGCCTTTGTTATAGTAGGTAATGTCATCAATCATTTAAGAGGAGATTGTTGGGTATGCTTATCACTTAACCTTCTTATTTATGTTACAATTGATTGATACCATCACTTAAGTATATTTTAAGGTCTTTAGGACCCTATGTAAGAAGTTTTATAACTTCAATTTTTAGCTAAGTCCTCTTTATAGACTAGGCTTAGTGATTAGGGAGACTTTAAATTTGAGGTTTCATTTGCAAATGACAAAGTGTGATGCGCATGACTTCCATGCGCAGCACCCAATCTGTTCAATCCATGCTCATTACTTCCATGCGCGCACAGAATTACCTCGGTCCATTCTCTTATCTTTTGACCTCACATTCTAGGAGCTTGGAAAGCATCAAGACAAGCTACGCTTTTTGGAATGAGCTAAAGTGCTAAGGTGTGCATACGACAAAACATGGACACTCAGCATACACATCGATGGAGACGCGTTATAGTAAGAAAATTCAAATGAAGACAGCTGTCATCCTTCTAGAAGAAAATTTGAACTTTGTCTTCTTGCTCTGTCTCCAACGGCTACAAAGGACATCTGCGCACCAATCATATTATGCCAGCTCATTGTCCTTGCTCAGAGCTCCAACGGCTAGTTTTTGTAGCTCAGCTATAAATAGCCTTCTCATCCTCATTTCCAAGTTGCTTGAGTTTTTGCTTCCAAAGAGAAACTTTGAAGTTTTGAAGATTGCCTGCTTATTTCCAAAAATCTCAAGAACAGCCTTCATACCTTCATACCTTAACCAAGCCCAGATCCTAAAGTCTTGTAACACTAGAATATCTTGTGCTCTTCATCTCATAGACCTATAGAGCCTAGATTTCTGACACACACACACACACACCTCTTGAAGTTTCGATCTCATCGGTCATACTTCTAGAGATACACCGGTTTAGTCTAGGATTTGTTCTTTAAAGCATAGATTTAGTTTTGAGTTTTGATTCTTGTAATCTTGTAAAAGCTCCTCAAACTAATATAAATCTCTCCGTTAGAAATCCAAGACTAACCATCTTGGTAGAGGACGTAGATCTTTCCGATCGAACCTCTCCAAATAGCTTGTCTCTCTACTTTGCTTTTTATTTTACTTTTACGCTTTTCTGATATATTGTTTTGTTTGATCTTTGTAGATTGTCTAGCACTGTTAGAATAGTTTTTGTTTGCTTTCTGCATTAGTACATTTTTGCGCCTCTCTTTAAGCCAAAATTAGTGCGTGCATTTTACACTCCTGCGCATATCCCTACGCATTAGTGATTGCTTTAAGTTTCCGCTGTGCATTTCACACTCTTGTTGCGCACTATACTTAACCAAAATTATAGCTGTGCGCATTTGCCATTATTTGCAAAAGGGTTTGAAAAGAATTTTTAAAACGCTATTCACCCCCCCCTCTAGCGATTTTTATGCCCTTGTTGCCCCTTTAGGACCAACACACCCATACCAGTGCAACATACGACTTTTCTAGTGCGGAGTAGTTCAATTCAGCCCCTTGAAAGCGATGGATGACAAAGTAGACGGCATTCTCTTTTCTCGAATCCGGTTGCTCTTGTGCTAGCATAGCCCCTAGTGCAGTGTCATTGACTGTAAGGTACAGGATCAACGGTTTTTCTTTATGCGGTGGGACCAATACAGGAGGATTGACCAAGTATTATTTGACCTTTTCGAAGGCTTCTTGGCACTCTTCGATCCATTCTAGGGATGCTTTCTTCTTGAGGAGTTTGAAAATGGGTTCGCACATTGTCGTGAGTTGATTGATGAAACGACTAATGTATTGAAGGCTATCCATGAATCCCTTTACTTCTTCCTGCGTCTTAGGTGGAGGCATGTCAACGATGGCTTTAATCTTAACGGGTTCTGCTTCTATACCACGCTCGGGACCATGTACCCAAGGACTTTTCCTTTCACTACCCCAAATGTGCACTCTGCCGGATTAAGCCTCATCTTGTGGTGTCTCAACCTTTCGAAAAAAATTCTAAGGTCAACAAAGTGCTGCCCGTCGAAGCCTTTAGATTGTATGATCATGTCATCAACATACACCTCTATTTCTTTAAGTATCATGTCATGGAATAGTTGGAATTTTAAGTGTACTACTTACCATTAGGGCAAGTTAACCTAATAAAAGTTTGGGTTGGGGATTTTTCTTTTTCTCTTTTTTTTTTAAGAGGATCGATAGTGGTTCCCCACTTACCCCCTTATAATAATAATGTCCTAGGAGGCATGGGAAGGGATCGAACCCGGGACCTCACACATTGTGAAGTTTGACTCTACCACTGAGCAGTTACCGCTCTATGGTAAGTGGCTCCGGTATTCTTGAGTCCAAATGGCATGACTGTATAACAGAACATCCCCCACAGTGTGGTAAACGCTGTCTTGTGTTAATCCTCTTCGACCATAAGGATTTGATTGTGCCTAGCGAATCCGTCTACGAATGAGCGGACCTCGTACTTCGCGGTATTATTAACAAGCATGTCTATGTTGGGAAGAGGAAAGTAATCTTTTGGAGATGCTCTGTTGAGATCCCGGAAGTCTACGCAGACACGGACCTTTCCATTTGCTTTGGAAACTTGCACATTGTTAGCCAACCAGGTTGGATAATCTATCACTTTAATGAACCCGACACTCAAGAGTTTCTCTATTTCTTGTTTGACTTGTACCGACCACTCGGGTTTAATTCTGTGGAGTTTCTGCTTAACTGGCTTCTAATCGGGAAGCAGTGGTATCTTATGTTCAAAAATCGAATTGGATAGCCCCGGCATATCTTTGTAGGACCATGCGAACACATCTATGAATTCTCGGAGAAGAGCTATGAGGGCTTGTCGGTCTTCCCCCTTGAAGAAACTGCCAATCTTGGTCTCTTTCGGATCATCCTCCATCCCTAAATTAACTTTTTGCATTTATTCGGCATCAATAAGACCATTTCCGCCATGATAACCTACTTGCTTATTAATTTCTTTTAAGATTTGTTCGTTTTCTTGATCTATCTCGTCATATGACTCTTTATTATCTAATTCATTAGATTTATTAGTTAATTCATCATTCATGACGTTTTCTATCTTTTTTTTTTTTTTTTTTTTTTTTGGTGAAAGGAGGGCGGTACCTCCCTAGGTTTTATTAATAGTAAAAATTAAATACAAACTTAGTGGGGGACATGACAACCTCAACCACCAGGAAACGAAAATAAGGGATGAGGCCATACACAAGTCGTATGGTCCTCTACAAAATAAGGAGGGGTGACTACAAAGATAAGAAAGTGATTTAAAAAGAAATCTAGCCATAAAAGTTAATGAAACCGAGTATTGGGAGTCCTTGCCTTGTCTAAAACAAAGCAGCCTTTGCAATGCCGAGGGATATCACTCAAGGATAGAAAATTATAATTCCTTTCATCATTTGCTGCCATGTTAGCCATACCATCCGCAACTCCATTGCCTTCCCTCAGAATATGAGTAGTCCGAACCTCCATTTGATCCATTAAGCGGTGAATGTGCGAAATGACATACCAGATAGCCCATGGTATATGGTATTCCCGAATAAGAATGCGCATTAAGACCTGGGAATCCACTTCCAACCAAACCCGATAAAAGCCTCGATCTAAAGCGGAAATAAGACCATCTCTTGCTGCCATAGCCTCCGCCATCATATTGGATTGAACTCCATAGAAATGCGAAAAACCATAAATAAAATCCCCATTATGATCTCTAATGATGCCACCACCTGAGGCAATGCCCGGATTGCCCCTGGATACTCCATCGGTATTAATTTTAACTTCATCAATATTAGGGAATTGCCAAACCACTAATCTGATTTTGGGGGGGATATATAGCTCTTAGGCTTCAGCCGAAACCACTCTAACATATTTTTATCCCCAAATCCACTCGAAAATGAAAGAGAAAAGGAAGAGGCAATATTAGAGACTAGATTACAAACCTTATGGATGATCTCCTCGGGATGCATTTGAATCCCTTCAAATCTGCTCTTGTTTCTAGCACACCAAACTTCCCACAAGATTAATGCCGGAACAAGATTAGAAATCCATTTAGTAACACTAGAATGCGAATTTGACGAGCCTTGCCACCAACAGATGAGAGCTTGACTTAGGTTACCCAAAGACAATCGGATACCACATAAAGCACAAAAAAAAAACCCAAACTCTTGAACCAACTTCCCCATGAACTAAGATATGCCCAACAGATTCCTCCTTGGCTGCCATACAACAATTACATTTCGAAGCAAGATGAATCCCTTTAGACCGAATTCTATCATCAGTTGGAAGACCATTATGCAAAGCACGCCAAAGAAAAACAGAAATCTTCAATGGAATGAACTTATTCCAGCAAAAAGAGAATATGGCCGATGGTACCCTACTAGAACGGCATTCCTTCCAGGCCGAATTAATAGAGAACTTACCAGATGTAGATGGTAACCAAATAGGAGTATCCGGCTTGTTAGAAATGGAAATGGAAATGGAAATGGAATGAGCATGAATGAGATTTAAAAGATGTTCTCCATAAACCTCTCTAATGTGATTAACACGTGGTGCACCATTGGCAAATAAAGAAGCAATCGCTGCATGCTCAAAAGGAATGGCGCCCATATTTCCTTCCATCCATCTCTCATGAATAGTAATAGATCCCCTACCAACACGCCAAGCAAGACGATCCTCCACCAACCCTTTAGCTTCAATCATTCTTTTCCAAATATGAGAATCATAAGTAGTATTCGTAGCATCAATTGGGTGTATATTTCTACAATATTTAGCAAGCATAAGAGAAGTCCATAAGGATTCATTCGTACGTAAGCGCCACCAAAGCTTCATAGCAAAGGCCATCGACTTATCTTCAAATTTCCGTAGACCCAAACCACCTTCTTCAATAGGCCAGCACATTTTCTTCCAAGAAAGCCAATGACATTTTTCTCAACATCATTACCGCTCCAAAAAAATCGCACAATAATTCGCTCCATAGCCTTAATTACACCTTTAGGGGGAGCAATCAAGGATATATAGTAAAGAGGAATTGCAGCAAGGCATGACTTAATTAAAGTCAATTTAGCACCAAACGAAAGAATCTTCCCTTTCCAAGAGGCAAGGCGATTTTCCATTTTATGAATAAGAGGAGAAAAGAGGCTGATTTTCTTCTACCCGTGTAGAGAGGGCAACCCAAATACTTAAGAGGCAACTCTTGCTTCACAAAACCTGTAATAGTTTCAATGGCTTCATCCCGATCTTTATTCTTTCCCGTAATAAAACAAGATTTGTGAATGTTAACAAGCTGCCCCGAAAACTTTTGATACCACTCAAGATATTTCATGTGACTTTCTAAAGAATTTTTCGACCCATTACAGAAGATTAACACATCGTCAGCATAAGCTAAGTGAGAGATCATGGGAGCGCCCAAATGTATACGATATCTATAATGAGGGAACACAGTGTGAAGATGATTAAGACCCCGGCTCATCATTTCAGCAGCAATAATGAATAAGTAGGGAGATAAAGGATCACCTTGACGAAGACCCTCGTAGAGTGAAAAAAACCACAACTCTCCCCGTTAACAAGGACAGAAAACCAACTATTCGATATGCATCTATAAATCAGATCAACCCAAATCTCATTAAATCCAAAATGTCTCAAAACCTTGAGAAGACCAAACCAAGATAGTCTATCATACGCTTTCGCCATATCCAGCTTGAGAGCCACATTCGAACCTCGAACCTTTTTATTAATCGATTGTAACACTTCCTAAGCTGAAAGAACGTTCTCATGAATAAGGCGGCCTTGAACAAATCCGCTTTGTTGATCAGAAATAATACGAGGAAATATAGGGGCTAACCGGCAAGTGATAAGTTTAGTTACCACTTTGTTGCAGAAGTTACAAAGACTAATAGGGCGAAGATCAGAGAAAGAGGAAGGGGATTCAACCTTCGGAATGGTAACAATTAGGGTTCTTGTCCAGCTTCTTGGCATAGAAAACCCTGAAAAGAAATCACCAATAGATCGGACCAAATCACCCTTGATAATATCCCAGCAACCCTTATAAAATTCCCCGGTAAAACCATCCGGACCAGCAGCGCTTTGGCCATTTATAGAGAAAACAACCTCTTTAACTTCTTCTTCGGTTGGGATTGCTGTTAGCATATTATTATCATCATCCGTAATAAGCCTTGGAATAAGGAACATATAATCATTAGAGGGGATCTCACATTCTCCTTGGAGCTGCTCCGAATAAAACCCAATGGCCTCTTCTTGAATGTCACTTTTCTCCGAAATCCATGCGCCTTGTCTATTCTTAATTCTGTGAATAAATAACCGTTGCCTCCTTTTCTTAACAATAGCGTGAAAGAATTTGGTATTACGGTCCCCTTCTTTAAGCCAACGTAAATTAGCCTTTTGTGCCCATAAGTTCTCTTCTATTTTCAGTTTGGAAATTAGCTGAGCTTGAGCAAGACTCCAGCCCTAGATTCTTCATCCCCAAGAAGTTGGTGTTGGGACTCACGAAAAAGAACTTCATCTTCTGCATTCTTTATTTGTTGCTCAACTCTACCATAGACATTTTTGTTCCATTCAGCAATACATTTCCGGAGTCTCCCAAGCTTCTTAGCAAAGCAAACCATAGGCCGACCGTCCATTGTACCCGACCAAGAACCTTTGACAAGGTCAGGGAAGGAGTTATGCTTTAACCATACATTTAGAAAACGAAAAGATCCCTTTTTAAAGTCAGCCTCAAGGTGCACATTAATGACAAGAGGAGCATGATCAGAACATAACCTTGCAATGTGAGTTACCCGAGTAGAATGAAATAAATTCAACCATTTTCATTATATAAAGCTCGGTCCAGCCGTTGATAAATTGCTCTTTGACCCATTCTCTTATTCGACCAAGTAACCTTATTGCCTTCATAGCCAGCATCCATAAGAGTAGCATATTGAATCATATCGGCGAATTCAGTAACAGCCATTGTATTTATCGGTCTCCCCCCACCTTTTCGGACTGGTCTAAAACACAATTAAAGTCACCAACCACCATCCAAGGAATATCTACGTCACTAATAGCCATCAACTCCTCCCACAATTCGATTCGAGATAATCTATTACAACTAGCATGAACAAAGGTTACCCAGACAGCTTCATTCCATAAAGGATGGGAAATTTGTAACGCTAATGCTTGGCAAGAATCGTGAATCACAGTAGCTTTCAGCCCGTGCTTCCAAATAACCCAAACTCTGTTACTAACATTAGCCATACCATCTTCACATCCCACCTTCCTAATGAGAGATTCCAAATACGAGCTTCCAGCTTTCGGTTCATAAATAGCCATTAAAGACACCCCATAAGAGCGAAATAAACGCTTTATTCTTCTCACTGTGGCATTATTAGCAACACCACGAGCATTCCAACTTATAAAAGACACCATTATAAAACAAAGATAGAAGAAAGTAAATGGGAGATAAAGATAGTAAGGGACAGAAACTCACAGAGAAGGAGATTTCTCCCTACTTTTCTTCCGTTTGTTAATAACCTTAGTGAATCCTTCATCATCCTCCTTTTCCTCAACAAGAGAAGTACGCTCCTTGAAGTCCAACTGATAATCAAAAACCTGATTTAGAGACGTCACTTGAGGTGCCCTTGGGGATATATTAAGGGAGCTACAAGTATTCATTTTGACTCGGGATGAAGGTTTAGCACGAATCGCAGAATCATCTTTCAAAGGAGTAAATAACTTGTGAGGGTCTTGAACTTCAGGAATACAAACTTCTGTCTCCATCTCCATATGCGACTTAGAGTCAGATCTTGTCCTTATGGCTTGAAGAGTCTTTGTCAAAGCATCATTCACCGATTGTGGGAGAAAAACACCTCTTCTTGCAGTCAAAGGAGCCTTACAATCCATAGGGTTGCCATCCTTCTTAGTAAGATCAATAACAATTTTGCTATTCTCCTTGCTAGATCCTGCTTGTTCACCCTTGTTTTGTTTCCTATCTTTCTTAATCCATACTTCATTATTATTATCTCCCTTCTTTTTGTTCACATTTGACTCCTTAACATCTTCACTTGTTTTGCCTTGATCAGTCCGCCTAATACCATCACCCGCACTATTCTTTTTCACTCCATCTTGCTTCTGATTTTCAGCATTAACATCCGAAGACTTCCCATCAACTTTTTGGGAGACTTTCAATTCCTTGTTTAATGCACGACAACCAAAATTATCATGTCCCAAAACTGAACAGTGTCGACAATATAAAGGGAGATTATCATATTCAATATTCTGGAAAAAACTTGGACTACAGTCTCCACAATCCACATGAATTTTATCCGGAAGGGATTTTAAAAGATCAATCTGCACAAGAACTTTGGCCACACTTGGCCTAGACAACTCAGTCGTAGCCTTATCAATTGACAAAGGCTTACCAAACGTGCTAGCAAGAGAAAATAAAAAAACCTTATTGAATAGATGAATGGGAAGCCCTGGAAGACTGATCCACACTGGGACCAAAGAAGAATCAGTTTTTGGGCGCCATGAAGGAGTCCATACAGTGGTGTGCATAGGATATTTAGTTACATACCATACCTCCTTTGTCCATAATCGATGGAAATCTTCCTCCGTAGCTAGTTGAATGAGCATATGTTGTTGATCAATGTGACCAAGCTTATAGTTGCCCTTCAATTGAAACTTAGCAAATGCAAGTCTGGCCGCTTCCATAGTAGGGCGACCATTAGGAAATTTTCCAATGAGGGTCCATGCAAACGGACGAGCAAAAGCTGCAATAGCCTCCTTCGATAATTTGAGAGATGGAACACCTTTGTGTTGAACAACAGGGATCAAAGGGATCTGATCTGAAGAAGGAGTTTGGGATGGCGCGACAATACTAGCGAAGGATTTGTTAGGTGGCGGATTAGGGTTAGGATTAGGGCTATCAGCCGAATTAGGGTTACTAGAGGGAGATTGCGATCCATTAATGCTTACGGGATTAGGAGAAGGGCCAAAGATGGAAGGTTGAAGCGGAGGGAAGTGCACCGGATTAGCCATAGAGATGGCCGCCGGCGACGGCAAGAAGATTAGGGAACCCTAGAGTGATCGCCCTAGAGAGAAAAATTCTAGAGAGAGAAAAAAATTACGAATAGTTTTTTGAACTTCAACAAACCATGAACGTTTTCTATCTCAGGATACTCGGAAAGATCTAAGTTTTCATTAAGAAAGTAGGGGAATACACGTTCCGTAATGGCATCCAAGTCCTCTTGGGTGAGCTCATTTGTAGCGGTATTT
Source organism: Campanula takesimana (assembly GCA_026119855.1). Classification (NCBI taxonomy): domain Eukaryota; kingdom Viridiplantae; phylum Streptophyta; class Magnoliopsida; order Asterales; family Campanulaceae; genus Campanula; species Campanula takesimana. The sequence continues at coordinate 1,219,762 of JAOWBW010000190.1, read as the reverse complement.
GATTCTAAGGTAAGAGTTACCAGATTTCTTTTCCTATGGAGATGGGGAGTGCATCCTAGCTCTTTGATCAGGAAGTCTTCACTTGCTACGGGTCCCCCAGTTGTGTACCAGTTCTTGATAGGCTCGTCACACTTCTTGATGAGCTTGATGTAGTCTTGCTTTGGAGTGTCCCCTTATCTATTGCATTGATCTGAGTGTCCTCTAGCTTGCAAAGGTTGAGGAATTGGCGTAGTAGGTATTCTCCCAACACAAAGTCCCATTCACTGAATACTTCGGCCTTGGTACCCCCTAATTCTCGAGGTAGCCACGAGAATTGTATCGGTTCAGTTTCAAGTGAGTATGGATCACAGTCATTGAAGATTTCAAAGCCCGGTTGTCGCTTCCCCCTATGGTCGATCCATGTTTCAGGGAAGATGAAGTATGGCAAGTTTTCCCCCTCGCGTACGAAGTACCCGTTTAGTGTCTTTCGATAAGGAGGTGCAATCGGCACTACGTATGAAGTCCAATCTGTAGACACCCCATTTTGAACATTCATTCATAATCACACTACTTCTGTGTCTCGCATTTGATTTGGGTCAAAACTCGTTATGTTTGGCATGTTTCGTTAAGTTTTTGACTGACTCCGTTAGTTAGGGTCCAATATGAACATTCAAACTGCTGCAGAAGGGTAAAATGTGATTCCATCACAAAGATGCCTCGTACGAAACATTGATGTCTCGTACGAGACATCCCCCTTGACAGTCGGGTTTTGGTCAGTTTCTTTGTTGATCTCAACCCCTTTTCTTGGCAAACACTCAAGCAATCTGGGAAAAACCTAATGGGCGATTCTAGAGTCCAAAAATACCTACTTGGAAATCAAGTCCTTGATTCCCATCCAAACATACCTTCTTGGCTAAAACCCTAGGTCAAGAAATCCTATAAATATAGAGGTTCTTGAACCGAAAAACCTCTAGAATGGTTATTCACCCAAAACCATTCCAAATCTGGTCAAAGAGGTCCTCATAATCAGCCTCTCTCCCTCACCCACGAAATTAAAACCTTCATAACACCATTCAAGCCAAGTTTGTCGGATCATCAAGGCCTTTAGTCAAGGCCATCCATAGGATTCTTGAAGAACACTTAGGTAAAACTCCTTGTTTTCTACCTTCTCATCCTCTTCTTTGTCTTTGAAATAGTGTGATTCCATTAAAGGATCAGCCTAGAGCCTCTCTAATTCATGGAGATGGTCTCGAAGCATATGACCCGACATTCCAAATAAATAAGAAATTATTTATTTGGTTCCTTTTGGACGTTTGCATAATTTTGAAACAATGATGATGATTTCTTAGCAAGACCAATCCTAGATTGGGTGAATTGGGTGCTCCTTGACCTTCCCAATTCATAACTTAACCCCCGAATCCAGATCTTACGGTCCGTGTTCCGTCAAACATGGTGACGACTCACAACAAACGAGCAACATTCAAACCCTCACGATCCAAGCCGAGCGGTCCGGGGACTGCGGGAGGGGCGCGCGCTCACCGTGGCGACTCTACTGGGGATGATCACATTTAAGTGGGTTAGACTTGCGTTGAAAGAAATCATCATTTTCTCAAAATTCTGCCGTTTCTGTCTGTATTTCTGTTCCCAGAAGGGATATCTCGTACGAGACATTGATGTCTCATACGAGACATCCTTGTTCTGTCCAGACAGTCTGTTCTATTGGTTTGAAAAAGGGACTCCGTTTGGTTCAAACGTGTACACAAGATTACAGGCCTGTCTTCCCCTCTGTTTCTGAGTCTTAGGACCCTGCTAACGATGAAGAAACTCCCCGTATCTCATAAAGCTAACCTCTGTTTTGCAAGAGTACTTGCTAATCGATTTTATTCCTTGGTTTGCTTTTGTTTGCTTTATGTGTGAACTACGACAGCCTGAGTTCCTCCACAAGAGGGAAACATAGGCAGCCACTTGGCCCGGCCATTGCATGTTTTTGTTTTACTTTCAAAAAAAAAACTTTCTATTTTCTCTTTGTCACCTAGATCTTGACTCTCACACACGTGCACGCATGTAGAATAATTTCACTATATACCTTTCAACCCGGGTCCCAATCGAAGGACGGATGTCAGTCAGCACACCCACTCTAATGAGTGGCACTCGCCGGTCTCTCCAAAGATGGTGTACCCACTCCGTGACACGCTCCTAGACTGTGTTCATGGGGAGCCTTAGTCGTAAGTCCTGCATCAACCTCATGCATACATACTAGTCAATAGGACACTCCTCGAGACCGGTCGGTTCAATTCTTAGGGTTTTTTTAAACTTTGCCTAAGATAACACATTTTCTACAATCTATAATCCTCCCTTCATGAATTCTTGACGAATGTCCCTTCGGTATAAATTGTTGAACAAAGGGTTGAAATGATGAGATGAGAATTTTTCTACGAGGATTCGAGTCTAGTCTCTGTAACCGTTAAGACCCTGCATTTGACAATGTCCCTTTCGTTTGTCCCTTACAAGAATTCATAAGGTCTGATTGCGTTAAAGGAGTTGTTTAACAAAGTGCAAAACAACTACGGAATCACTTAGGTTTGGTTAATTTGAATGGTGGATTTCGATGAGAATATGGGAACTTTGCCCGAATTGTCCGTTTGGGAGAGTGCAATACATGTGAAAAACAAGGGGCTCATATTCTAGGGTGACAGAATCCACTGTTCCAGGATGAACTAGGTAGTAACCCTTTAAAATGGATTAAATTCCGTCCGACCAATAGGACTAAAACCTGAAAATCTGACTGTCAGGCTGGATGCCTCGTATGAGACATCCATGTCTCATACGAGACATCTCTCCTTCTCTATTATTCTGCCATGTTGGTCAACATATCTCATAAAAGCCGACTTGTTGGGACCCCAGCCTGGATTTGACACAGTTTCTGCACTCTAGGCCCGTCCGATCAGCAAGGTAGCTCCACATTCCCAACGCAAATGCCAGCCCGAAAAGAAATAACCCTTAGAGAAATTTCCCAAAGTGTTCGCTTCGAGATGGAAACCGTCGGAGGGTGGAAAGAAGCCTTACCCAATGGAAAAGCCACGGAGATCAATGTCATTTCAGAACTCCGCTTTAGGGGACTCGACTATGCCTCATATGTTGCCCACAATCAAAGCGTTGATGACCGAGTCAAGCAACGCAACGGAGAAAATGAGAAAGAGTGGGTCAACATTGAGGAAATGGTTGACAAGAACAAATTAGAGATGTTACAAGATGAGTATGACAAGATGAAGTTGTGGTATGATCATGCAGTCAAGAGAGCCCGCGACTTAGAAGAGAGCCTAGAAGAAACCGTCAATGCAGAGGTGAAACACTGCCTTAGTTTGCTCAACCAAGACCTCAAGGAGAAAATGGAGGCTGAGCATCGCCATCACTTTGACGTCATGACAAATCACTATAAAAGCATCATTCAACACCTCCAACCTAAGCCACCAAGAGTCTACACATATTTAAGTCAAATCCGACTTGGGAGAGTGTTTCGTGAGCTTGAGAGGGAAGGCAAGCTAGCACCGATGCGAGGATACAAGCCAAAGTATGAAGGGGCCGGAAGGGCCTTGCACTTGTATTGCTACTACCACCAGTGCTGAGGTCATCACACCGATAACTACAACAACTTGAGGGATAAGATCCAAGATCTTATCGACCAAGGCACTCTCCAAATAATAGGTAATGCAATCGGTCTTGTGTTGAAGAACGAAGGGTCCAAGCCTCACGCTCCTGTTCCGCTTCATTAGTCAAAAATTTATTAGACTAGTTTCTTTCCTTGTGGGTGAGAGCACGCCCTCCTATCAACTTCAACTTTTAAGTAATTGTCAGTTTCCTTTAAGTTTCTTGCGTTTTTTGTATTTCACAAAAGCATAGTGTAAAGATGGTAGAAGTACACAATGAAAATGACTATTCAGAAGCCATTCCATTCTCCGGAACACACCCAGTACTTAACATGATGCTAAGAGAAGGATACTTCCCCAGTCTCGGACTTGGCAAGTATTTACAATAAAATCCCAGCAAAAAACAATGATTGACCGTTTGACTTTTTCTCTCTTCTCTCTCTAGCTCTCTTGTTGTCCGTCCGTAACCCTAACTAGGGTTTCCATCTCCTTCTTTTTCCGGCTTGATTTCAATGGCTTCATCATCCGGCAATCCGTCTCCGATCTTGGGCCATGCGAATGGTTCCTTTTGCCCTAGCTTTGAGGCGCCGCCAAGTTCCCTAAACCCTAATCTTCATGCGGCACCTAAACCTAACCCTAATCCCGATTCTAATCAGCCGATTTCCCCATCTAAATCGAAATCTTTTTCCTCCTTGTTTAAGGAATCTCCTAGTTACATTCCTAATCCATCCTTGTCGCTTGTTCCTATGTCGATTCATAAAGGAGAACCAGCTTTGAAATTCTCTAAGGAGATGATAAAATCCTTGCCTCAACCTTATAAATTCACCCTTGTTGGCAAGTTTTCTCATGGTCGCCCTAACATGGAGACAACTCGACAATACTTCCTGAAGTTTGGTTTAAAAGCAGATTTCTCGTTAGGTCATGTTGATTCTAAGCACATCCTAATTCGTTTGATGCATGAGGGAGATTTTAATCGTTTGTGGGCAAAAGAACAATGGTTTCTTGGCAGATTTCCAATGCGTGTGTTTCGTTGGTCTCCATCTTGGCACCCGGAGAAAGAGTCTTCACTAGTTCCTGTGTGGGTGGGCCTCCCCGGGTTGCCTATTCATATGTTTAACAAAGTTTGTTTGTAATCCATTGCTCAGATTTTTGGAGAACCTCTTGCTATTTATCAAGCAACGGCGAACTTATCTCGCCCTAGTGTGGCTAAGGTCCTTGTTCAAGTTGATCTTCTTAAAAAACTGCCCTCTAGGGTTTTCATTGATTTTGGCGATGATTTTTCAAGTTTCTATCAAACTTTGGAACAAATGATTGTTCAAAGACGGCGCAGAATTAGGGTTTGCATGGGAGGTTTGTGTCGCCGCAATAGAGCTAGGGTTTTGAGAATTCAGAGCTGGGGACGAATTAGGGTTTGTGTTTGAGAGAGCCGATTGAGGGGTAAAGTAAGGGTTACGAGTGCTAGAGTTCAATGAAGGGAAGAGCAGCGCCAGAGCAGCCATAGCTACCGGCCAGAGACCTCTAGGGCAAACCCTAGAGTGAGCTTACCTAGAGAGAGAAAGCGAGAGAGAGAAAATCTTTTTTCCGTTATTAAATATCGATCAAAATAGGTTAAGGGCACCTAAAATGAACAAAGTGAAATAAACCAGGGGTAAAACTGAAATTTTGCCTGTTGAGGCAATGATGGCCGCGTGGCCAATGATGCTTATTGGCCAGATCTTGCTCTACACGGATTGATCATCCAACGGCTGAGATCGCATGAGGCGAACATGGCCGCATGCCCAAGTCTCCAGTTTGACTAGATTCTTGGTCACAGCGCCAGAATCCAGTTTGACCTTTTTCCCTTTTTGTATTACCCTGATTTTTATTCGAAACATAAATACGCGCATATTTGAGTATGAATTATAATCTGCTAGAAAAGTAACGTACCTTTGCTGTGTTTACCTGTAGAGAATTAAGGCTCGTGGGTCCACCGTGCTGTGGGTCAATTGTGGGCGTCTTTACCAGAGGGCCCAGGTAATCTGCGTGTTCAAATTTAGGCTATGGGATTCGGTCCCTTTTTTGAGTCCATCCGTATGATTGGGGATACTTTGAAGGTGTCGGTATGTACAAATTAAGAAAGTAGAAAAAAATTCTCTCTAGGCGATTTTTCTCTCTAGGCTATCTAGGGTTTCTTAAATAGGGCTGCCGCCGGCAGCTTTATTTCTTGCTCCGGCCAACATGGCCGCAGTAGCTATGGATGATCAAATCTGCTTTCCTCCCCTCCAGCACACCAAATCAGGCCAAACCTTGAATCTTTCTAATCATAGTGTCAGCAATCCCGTAAACCCTAATCCATTGCATGTTGGCGGCGCATTAGGTAACCCTAATTTCATTAATGCTCCAACTAATCAGATTCCTAATTTGATCCCCGATAAACAACCTACGTCGAACAATGACATTCCGTTGATTCCTGCTGCCACACACAAAGGTGTTCCATCTCTAAAACTATCCAAGGAAGCCATTGACGCTTTTGCTCGGCCTTTTGCGTGGACTTTAGTGGGAAAATTTACTAATGGGCGACCAACAATGGAAGCATCGAGGATTGCTTTTAACCAGTTCCAATTGAAGGGTACTTTCAAACTTGGGCACCTTGATTCTCGGCACATGCTTATTCAATTAAACAATGAAGAAGACTTTCAACGGTTGTGGACTCGTGATATCTGGTATGTTAACAGATTTCCAATGCGAACTTCTGTTTGGTCACCTTCATGGAAGCCACAAACGGATTCTTCTGTTGTCCCAGTTTGGGTAAGCCTCCCAGGGCTTCCAGTTCATTTGTTTAACAAAATATTTTTGTTTTCTCTTGCGAGAACTTTTGGAAAACCTATGTCCATCGATAAGGCCACTGCTGATCTTTCAAGGCCAAGTGTGGCTAAGATCCTTGTTCAGGTTGATCTCCTTAAACGATTACCCGATAAAATTCATGTTGATTGTGGAGATTGCATGCCAAGTTTTTTTCAAGCTGTGGAATATGATAACTTACCTTTGTATTGTAACCATTGCTCGCTTTTGGGACATGATAATTTTAACTGTCGAATTCTGCATGCTGAATCTAAAAAGAATAACCATGAGGAAGAAAGCAGGAAGGTGGGTAATGGCAATAAGGGACCTCAAAAGGTTGTAAAGAGGCTCATGTTAAAAGGGTGAAGAAAAAAAGGATGTGTGGATAAAGAAAGACTCTCAAGCAGGTTCAAGCAAGGTCCAAGATACATGTTTGCAGGATGATCTGGATCAAAGGAAGACAATTGACTTGACCAAGCAGGATGAGGCCTCAAAAGTGGAGAACGTGCCATTAATGGCTAGGCGGAATTTAGTTCTACCGAAAGCTGTTAACGATGCTTTAACAAGATCAATCAAGGCTATTCGGACATCAACGTCTCATACTAATAATGAAGTAGAAATCCCTCTCCCGGATACTCAAAACCCTCAAAAGCTTTGTACCCCTATTCGTGATGACTCGGCTATGCGGGCTAAGGTGACTTCTGTGGTCAAAATGAATACCTACAGCTCATTAAATCTTTCCCCAAGGGCACCTCAGGTTACTACCATTAATCAGGTGTTTGATGCTCACCTTGATTACAAGGAGGTGAAATCAGTTGATTCAGAAAAGGATGATAATGAGGGATTCACTACAGTCTCATATAAGCGAAAAAAGAGTAGGGAGAAGTCCCCATCAAGGTGCTGATTTTCTTTTACTTTTCTCTCATAGACTTTATCTCTGATTGTTTATTTATGGTGGCTTTTATAAGTTGGAATGCTCGTGGCGTAGCTAATAATTCCACTATTAGAAGAATCAAGAGGTTATTTCGTAGTTATCAGGTTTCGCTGATTGCTTTGTATGAGCCAAAAGTTAATGAGAACCAATTAAGCTCCCTTGTTCGTAAGCTTGGATGTGATGGAGGTATTGCTAACATGAATAATAGAGTTTGGATTATATGGCGACATGGCTTTCAAGGTACTATTATTAAAGACTCTCAACAGGCTATTACTTTGCAACTTTCGCATCCTCTATGGGCTAATTCTGTTTGGATTTCTTTCGTCCATGCTAGCTGTAATAGATTCACTCGTATCTATCTTTGGGAAGAACTCATGGCTATTAGTGAGGTAGATATTCCGTGGATGGTTGTGGGAGATTTAAATTGTGTTATTGATCAATCGGAAAAAGTAGGTGGTAAACCGATTAATGGGATGGCAGTAACGGAATTCTCTGACATGATTCAATACTCGAATCTCATTGATGCGGGTTATGAAGAGAATATGGCTACGTGGTCTAATAAACGGATGGGGCGAAGGGCAATCTTTCAAAGGCTGGATAGAGCTTTATACAATGACAAATGGCTGAATATGTTCAACTTGACTAGGGTGATTCATCTTTCTAGAGTTTGTTCTGACCATGCACCTCTTCTTGTTAATGTCAAGGTTGAGGCTGAAGTTAGAAATAGTTCCTTCCGGTTCTTGAATATTTGGTTAAAGCATAACTCATTTTCTGAACTTGTTACAAACTCGTGGAATTCTTCAATGGATGGAAGACCTATGGTTTGCTTTGCTAAGAAGCTTGGTAGATTAAGGAAAGATATCTTAGTTTGGAATAAGCAAGTTTTTGGGAAAGTGGATCAACAAGTTAAGAATGCGGAGGATGAGGTTTTATATCGTGAAGCCCAATACCAGGCCGGTGCAAATGAGGATTCTAGAGCTGCTCTTAGTCTTGCACAAGCACATTTACTTTCTACTTTAAAGATGGAGGAGGATCTATGGGCTCAAAAAGCAAATCTGAATTGGCTTAAATCAGGTGATCGGAATACTAAGTTTTTTCATGCTATGGTTAAAAAGAAGCGTCAGAAGTTGTTCATCCATAAAATTAAAAATAGTCATGGTGATTGGATTACGAATCAAAAGGACATCAAAGAAGAGGCTGTTAGGTTTTATTCAGAGCAGATACAAGGTCAGGTTCAAATTCCTTCTGATGATTTCTCATTCTTAATCCCGAGGCTTATTAATGAAGATGACAATACTATGCTTACGGCTGTCCCTACAATGGCCAAAATTAAAGAGGTTGTGTTCAGTTTGAATGGTCAAAGTGCGGCGGGTCCAGATGGGTTTATGGGTGAATTTTATAAAGGTTGTTGGGATATTATCAAGGAGGATCTTTACCGTGCAGTGGGGGTTTCTTTTCGGAATTCCAAATGCCAAGAAGTTGGACAAGCACTTTAATTGTAACAATTCCGAAGGTGGCCTCCCCTTCCTTTTTCTCCGAGCTTAGACCTATAAGCTTATGTAACTTCTGCATAAAGTGATTACTAAGCTCCATACGTGCAGGCTCACTCCTATCCTTCCCCGTATTATATCGCCGCAGCAAAGTGGTTTCGTTAAAGGTAGATTAATTCATGAAAATATTCTGTTGGCTCAGGAGGTTATGCAATCGATAAATAAGAAGGTTAGGGGTTCTAATGTGGCTCTCAAACTTGATATGGCGAAAGCCTACGATCGGCTGTCCTGGTTCGGCCTTGTCAAAGTTATGAGATTGTTTGGCTTCAATGAGGTATGGATTGATATTATCTATCGCTGCATATCAAACAGTTGGTTTTCTATTCTTATTAATGGTGAGAGTTGTGGTTTCTTTCCATCATCCCGGGGTTTACGACAAGGAGATCCTTTATCTCCTTATTTATTTATTATTGCTGCAGAGATGATGAGTCGAGGGTTAAATCATCTTCACACGGTTCACCCCAGTTATAGATACCGTATTCATGTTAACACGCCTCTGATTACCCATCTAGCATACGCGGATGATGTCTTAATTTTTTGTAATGGTTCTAAAACTTCTATTGAGAGTCATATGAAATATTTAGAATGGTATCAAAGGTTTTCTGGACAACTTGTCAATATTCAGAAATCCGGTTTTATCACGGGTCGGAACAATGATAGAGAAGATTTAGTGGCTGAAACTACTGGATTTGTCAAGCAAAACCTCCCTTTGACTTACCTTGGCTGCCCTATATATACGGGACAGAAGAAAATTAGTTTGTTTGATCCTCTTATTCGTCGAATGGAGGGAAGACTTGAATCTTGGAAAGGTAAGATTATGTCTTTTGGAGCCAAGTTAACTTTAATTAAGTCCTGTCTTGGTGCAACTCCGCTGTACTATCTGACTCTTATTGACCCGCCTAATAGTGTGATCCAGAATATGGAAAAAATCATAGCCCGTTTTTTCTGGAGTAATTCGGATGGAGAAAAGAAATGTCATTGGCTTTCTTGGGATAAAATGAGTTGGCCAATAGAAGAGGGTGGTTTGGGCATTCGGAAATTTGAAGATATCGCTTCTGCTTTTGCTATGAAGTTATGGTGGCGTCTTCGAACCACTGATTCCTTATGGTGTCAACTTATGCTTGCAAAATATTGTTGGGATATTCATCCAATGGATGCTTCCAGCACCTCCTACTCCTCCCATATTTGGAAGAGAATGATTGCAGCGAAACCTTGGGTTGAAGAAAGGCTTGCTTGGCGTATTGGGAAAGGGCAGCTAACTATTCATGAGAATTGGATTGATGATGCTATGGGACCCCTCCCTTTTGAGCATGCAGAGATCTCTACTTTATTTGAAAACAGGCAGCCCAGGAATGAATTTATTCGAGAAAATTATGGCTCCCAATTACTGGATTTAATTCACTCTCATTCTATCTCCCCGACGGATGCTCCGGACGTCCCTATATGGAAACCTTCCACCTCTGGTAAATTCTCTGTTAGCTCGGCTTGGAAGGAATGTAGAGCCTCTAAGGTACGCTCTTCTATATTCTCCTTTTGTTGGAGTAAATTTATCCCTACCAAAATTTCTGTATTCCTGTGGCGAGTTTTACATGGGGGCATTCCCACGGATGACATGGTTCAAAAAAGGGGCATTCTCTTGGCCTCAAAATGTGAATGTTGTGTTCACCCTTGCAAAGAAACCATTACTCATGCCCTTATAAATGGCGATATTGCTTGGTGTGTTTGGATGTTTTTTAGCAACCTTTGTGGCATTAATTTACATAGGGGCACTATAAACCAAATTTTGGTGCGATGGTGGATTGGTTTTGATGACCATAAAGCTAATGTCACACATTGGTTAACTCGTATTCTCCCGGCCATTATTTCTTGGGAATTGTGGATTGCCGTAATAAGTGCAGATTTGAAGGGACTCCTATGACCTATGGCTCGATTGTCTACAAAGTAAAAGAGCATATTACATTTATTGCCTCCTCTTTCTCCCTTTCTTTTCCATGGTCGTATGATGAGAGAAATATTCTGGATTATTTTAAGCTTGGTATCAAATCATACTTGGCTCTGAAAATCAGATTGGTTGAATGGATTCCACCGAGTAATGGTGTTGTTAAGATTAATACGGATGGGGTGTCTAGGGATAACCCTGGAATTGCAGCGGGTGGAGGTGTTTTTAGAAACCACAACGAGGATTTTCTTTTCGGTTTTGCTAGTTTTTATGGACAAGAGTCCAATATGGTAGCCGAGGCTTTGGCTGCTAGGGATGGCCTACAAAAGTCATGGATTCGAGGATATCATCAAGTTTGGCTAGAACTTGACTCTCAAGCTCTTATGCGCATTATTACTCGGGTCTATCATATTCCTTGGTCGATCTGGTATATTATTGCTCACATTCATCGGTTAATGGACATCATGGAGGTTCAGGTCACTCATGTTCTTCGCGAAGGAAATGGAGTTGCGGATGGTCTAGCAAATATGGCTGCGGATGAGAAAAGGAATTCTGAGTTATTGCACGTTCATGAACTCCCTCACCAATGCAAAGGTTTCCTTGCATTGGATAAGAATAGGACCGCTTACTTCAGGCATAATTAGTTTATGGCTAGATTTCTGTATAGGCTTTTTGCTAATTTTTGTAGCCGCCCTTCCCTTTATTGTAGAGTATCTTGCAACTTGTGTAAGAACTCCCCCCTAGTCTTTTTCTATTTGGTGGTTGAGGTTGTCATGTCCCCCAACATGTTTGTATTTTGCCTTCTTATTTAATAAAATCTAGGGAGGTACCGCCCTCCTTTCGCAAAAAAAAAAAAATACTTTGAAGGTGTCGGCAGTGATACAGGTGTGCCGAGAGTTCTGGTGGGACACCACTCATACATTCCACATTAGTTGGGGAGAGATTACTATTACGCCCACGGATTTTGCAGCGATCACGGGGCTGAAATTCACTATCACTCATTTGCCTTTTGATGAGAGCTTGGCGGGTAGATCGGATTATCGGCAGGTTTGCTGGGAGTTGACACCGATATTGGGGGAGGTGTAAAGGGTCATGGAGTGGAGGCTGGCAAAGTGCACAGGCTTCTGGTGTCGGCCATAGAAGCCTTTGGGAGAGGGGAGTATGATTTGGACTGCTTGGTCCGACTGTTTCTGTGGTACAGCTTCTCAGAGATCTTGTTTCCCAGTGGGGCCACCATCTGCAGGTACTCGCTGTTGGGGGCTTTGGAGGATTTGTCTCAGGTGAGCGAGATTTCTTGGGGAGGAGCCGGTTTAGCTGAGATGTACCGGTCTTTGCATTACTGCTCGAGGGCCAGCTCATCGGCATTTGACGGGTTCCAGTTTGCCTTCGAGGTACACTCTTCATTCCTTTGTCTATTCGGCCTAATCTTGGGTGTATGAGATCTTCGGTGTCGCCCCTTTTCAGCTGGAGATAGCCGACAACGAGGCTGTTCCTATCATGTCCTTTTGGAGCAAGAGCAACAGGCAAGTGCCTAGGAAATCCAAGGACAGGAGGACTGTGGATGCTGCTGATCCGAGGAGAGTGTTTACTAGGACCACGCCTATTGGGGTGAGGTTCTATCCATGGAGCGAGACTAATGAATTCTCTGTTGGCTATGCTACTGAGTTGACGGCTTCTCGGGTTCTGCTAGTGGGTCTCAGTGGGGATGCCATGTATTTTGGTGAGCAGGTTGCTCACAAGCATAGGGCCGGTGCAGTGCCTTGGGTTCCCCATGATCCTCCTCGGGACATGCTCCATCCTGCTAGGTTAAGGACTTTCTTGACTCGAACTCCGACGGAGATTACCGGGGCAGTGATGACTATGATGGCCTTGTGCGAACGCGCCTGATCAGCCCACAGGTATGGGTTAGGATGTTGTCGGGAGAGGGATCAAGTTCGGCTCTCTATGTTGGGCGGAGTCGGCCTTTGGTTGACATGCCTATTCATTCGAGCAACGTCAGAGTGGTGCGAGGCGGCCGAGAGGAGGAGATAAGCTTGGAGTCGACGGATGCGAACATCGTGGAGGAGCCATTCGTTCCACCGCCTGATGCTGGGGTATGATTTATCTCTCTGCTTCAGATTTATACCATGCACCCACTTTTGCTTCTCTGATTCTTATTTATTGTTTGTGACTTCCCCATGTGACTCGGGAGGCATATGTCCGATCTGTCCGGCGGGAGAACATCTTTATGCGCTTATTGAGAGAAGCGTACCATGGTTGTACCTGTCGGAGGGAGGACGTCGTTATACCACAGTGTCGAAGGCACTTTCCTGCTGAGGTGGGGTCTTCCCATACTGGTGGACAGGCAGTCCGGGGACGGAGCTCGAGTGCCAGTGGCTCGCGTCGTTTGACACAGCGGAGGGATGCTACCGAGGAGGATTCAGATTAGCCGGGGCCATTTTATTTCTCTCATGCATTGTTAGTTGTAGTATAGACAGATATGTACTAGACATTTAAAATGTATGCAAAGAATTTATGTACTAAGCTAATGAGATTGGGTCAACCTATTTGTACAAACTTAATTATATATATTGTTCCTAATTTTATACAATGCATGAGCCATGGGGACGGAGTGTGTACGTTGTTTGCATGGATCCATTGTGGCGTGGGAGTAACCAAGCTTGGAGTTGAATTTTCTACATGGGGGCAATGATGGACGCATGGCCAAGGGCGAAGATGGCCGCCTTGCCAAGGTCGAAGATGGCCGCGTGTCCATGTTCGATGCCGCCTCTGCTTTTCCATTTCCAGGCAAGAATTGGAATTTGAGCCATATATAAACAGTGTTTGCCTAGCATTAGGATTCGTACCATCAGCAGTTTTCTTGTACTTCTCTTGCCTAAACATCAACTTTCTTGCCTTCCCAATGGATTATCATGCAAGAATTACCATGCTTGAAAGAGGAGCTTATACCACTTCTTGGAGAAGTGGGTTGCTAGGATTCCCAGCTCTTGTCGCGACAGATTTGATGCACGGTTTGGTGTCGTCTTTGGTCACTCTCTCATATGAACACTAATGCGGATCTTTTGAATGCTAGTGCTAAATTCTGGGACGAGAGTAATCACGTTTTCAACTTCTCTTATAATGAAATAACTCCCACTTATGAAGACTTCATGGCACTTTGCGGGGGTGAGGAAAAAGTAGAGATTGCTTTGACCTTTGACTCTATTTCGTTGGAGAAGAGGTTGATAACTTTTGGTGTGACCGAGGACGGCCTTGATAAATATGTTAGGGCCAACCATGTGGATCTTTCTTGGATGCCAGGGCACTTCATGCATGGAGACGTCACTTCTGACATTGCTTTAGATCACCTCACTTTGTGCTTGTTTTCTCTTGCGTTGTTCCCTTCGGAGCAAGGATTTGCTAGCGTAGCATGCTTGGACATGGTGATTCGGGCCCGATTGGGTCACAACATTGTACCAGTTATTCTAGGAGAAACTATCTGTGGCATTTCCTAGCTTGCTATGTATGGCAACATGACTAGAGGTAGCGACAGGCTATTAACTATGTGGCTCCAAGAGAGGCTCCGAGTGTATAATCCAGCAGTGTCTCAGAATGTGCGCCTATGGTTTTATCATAGTAGGGGAATTGCAGAGAGATTTCAGTGCATGACTTGCAGCGGTTGGGAGACTTATTTAGCTAAGATGGTGACTGATGATATCCAGTGGGTGGTATCGACATGGCGGATCCGGTCTTTGAGAGAGAAGCAGGTGGGGTCGTACATGATCCACGTCCCCTCTCTTTATGAGACTATTTTTTACTACCCAATGAGAGTGCTTTGACAGTATGGTTTGGTGCAGACTATCCCCAAGGATTGGGATGAGAATTTGAGGCAGCATTCCTTCAAGACACTTTATATGAACGCTAGCGTCTCGATTCTCTTTTCTCAGATTTGGGGCACGGCCGGGTTTTCATGCATTAATTTCCTTTCCCTCCCCCGCAACACGTATTTGTCACAAGAGTATTTGGCATGGTATGGTGAGAGACTTGGGCGTATGAAGCAGACTCTAGAGACCCTACGTGGCTCTATATTAGGAACCTGTGCTTCTAGCATTTCGCTGAGGATGAAGGAGGCATCAGCCTATGAGAAGAGGAGAGAGATGATTGCTGCTAACAGGGATGGAGAAGGGGTAGGGGTTTCAAAGAAGAGGAAGGCTAGTGAGGTTTCGAAGGGTAAGGCCAAGGGCGTTAGTGAGTTTGAGGCTAGGTTTTGTGAGAATCCTAACAAGAAGAAAGTTCGCCGAGGACTACACAAGAAGAAAGAGACCGAAGGCACAAGTGGCACTAAGGAGTGATTCCCAGCATCCATCCACAGTCGTTGCGGACACATTAGTTTTAATTTCAGTTTTATTTCAGCATTAGTTTAATTTCATAACAAGTTATGTAATCTCAAGTTTAATCGAGCTTAAACTCATCGAATAAGTGTAACGTGCAATGACTGTGGAAATAAAAGTTTTTGCTTTAGAAAACACAAATTCTTCTTTTATTATTCCATGGCCAAATTTGGATGTTTATTTATTTTTTAGACCGTACCTTTGAAAGGCTGCCTACGTTCCCCTTTTACAAATAGGACTAAGGGGCTCAGGTCATCGTAGTTCATTCCAGTCAGACTAGAATTATTTAAGAAAGGAAGATAGAAGGGGGAATGCTCTAACTTTTGCCTAGACCTCCCTTGCGGGTTTTCACTCTAGCGAGCTTTGTACATGCCCTATTTTTGCATAGACCGCCCTTTGCGGGTTTTCAGTCTATCGGGCTTCTTTTTGCGTAAATTTTTTTTAGAGGGGGGACTAGTTGTAGTAGCGTCTAAGTTTTCTAAGGTTGACTGGTTCTTTGAACGGGTTGCCATCCAAATATGCCATTCTGACTGCTCCTCCGGAGAAGATCTTCTCAGTCTTGCGGTTTGTCTTGGATCTTGGCGATGGAGTAGAGCCGCCGCTTTAAGTCCTCTACTTCTCATGACCGGTCGTGAATTCTCTCTGTAGTTGTTGGTCCTAGAGGGCAACAAGGGTATAGAACCGCTAGAGGGGGGGTGAATAGTGGTCCAAACGTTTTCGTAAAATACCCGTAAAAATCAACCGAGTACTTATCATTTGGTCAACTGCGGTTTAAATCACTTAAACCGAACTGATAAAATGTACAGTGGAGTTTTGCGGTTTTGGCCAAACTGATAGTTAAAGAGTTGGGCGGTTTGACTCGGGTTGAAAACACTATGATGCAACCGATAGATCAAATTGAAGATCAAAGAAAAACACAATTCACTTTTCAAGTCATTTCGTATATGGATTCAAGTTAAAGACCACAAACAGAAGAGAAAATGACAAGACAGAAAAGTAAAGATCAAACACACAATTTGAAGAGGTTCGTTCTTGAATGAACTACGTCCTCTACCTAGATGGTTAATCTAGGATTTTCTAATAGCTACTAGACTTGTATTAATTAGAGGAGGTTTTACAAGATGATTCAAAACTCTAATCAAACAATCTAACCTATAAAGCTATGAAAAATCAACCGGTGCATTCGAAGTATATAATCTATGTGATTATATAAATCGGGTGTGTGTGTGGAAAGAAATCAAATGCTCTAAGTATCTAAATGATGGTTTGAGCAAATGAAGAACTTTCTGTGTAAAGGCTGAGTATGGAATGGTTGATGGCTTGAAGCTTGATGAACGAATTCTGGGTTTGCTAAGGAGATGGTTTAAGATTTGAATATCTGGGTTTCAATCTTCAAAGCAAACTTGAATACTTGGGAATAAATCTCTTGAAGCTCAGCAACCTTCATTGTTGAGAAATGAAGGCTATTTATAGGCAGTGCACCCTTGTGACCGTTGGGTAAAGATTTAAATCAAATCTGAAGGGTACAGTGCTGTTGAATTCCTTTTGGTTGAGCTGTCATTGTCGTCCTTGATTTTGTCTTGTAGTCCTAGGTAGTTGTAGCACCACTACCTGACATCCGTCCTTTGTTGCAGAAAGGACTAATGGTAAACAATTCAAATTGCTTGGACAAGACTGACATTCCTTGCAGTAACTCCAAGTTTAACTAAGAGTTATTTTGACATGACATAAAATATTCCTTTACGGTTGAAAAGAGACTATTTGTCTAAGGAATAAATGACTTCTCTTGAATTTTTCATTAACTGATCGGCGGTTTCATCAGGCATAGGAGCGGTTCCGAGGATGAACTTGATGTGCGGTTTCATAAGAAACTGAAGCATGCGGTTACATGATTGCGGTTCCATCAAGTGTCATCAGCAGTTCTAAGAGAGACTTGAAGAATATGAAAAATAAGCGACTCCATGCTGGCGGTTCTTAGATAGCTTGAATGCGGTTTTAATATCTAAACCGCTAATCTAACCGAACTCAATACTCAGCCTAGACAAATAAAAAATCTAGAAATGGACCTGTCTAGAAGTTGAAGTAAAACTTCATTACATGCGGTCCTAAAGTCCATAAAAAGACACGTGGCATGGATCAATCAAATTAAGTGGGTGTACTAACAATGAATCCTAACAATCTCCCCCTATTTGATTGATGCCATTACCACACTATGATACTAGCAAAACATTGTACTTGGTAAAAACATGTCCGAAATAAATTTCATGAAATTGCATGTCCCAAGTCAATGAACACACTATGCTAGATCATAGATTTCTAATCTATCACAAAATGAAAAAAAAAAAAAATGAAGAAGATAGAAGAGAAATACATTCAGATGCACATAAAGTGATATGATTTTGAAAAACAGATATGCATGTTTAAACTGAATGTTTAAAACAAAATGCACTTAAAAATATTTTCATGATGAATGAAGTGCATGAGGTTTTGAAAATGCAAGCATTGTTCCACAAACAAGCAGTTTGAATAAACAAAGTTTTTGGAAACTGAAATGCAATGCAATCATTCTCATTATATTTCAATCATAAGGTTTTTAAACTTACAGGGTAGAAAGGGAAAATAATGAAAGAAAAAAGACTAAGAAATGAAATCTAGTCTACTTCATCAGCGGCGGCAGGAGCTCTAACTTCTTCAGCATTGTCTTCAATATTGGCTTGCGCGGCTTGAGCATCAACAGCTTGATCAACACTAGCATTGTCGGTTTGAACAACATTTCCTGAGCCGGAGCCAAGAGCGGTTTCAAAGACGAAATCTGCTGCACGAAGCCGAACCTCAGTTGGTTCATTGATTCTCTTTTCAATAGCAACAGTTTGTCTGACTAAATTTCTGGTTCTATGCATTAAGTGCTCAGTGCTGTCAAAGGCGTGTTGAGCCAAGATATCAAGCTTTTCTTCAATGGAGTCCATTCTGGTATCAACTGCTTGCTGCTTTAAAGAATAGATCTCATGGTTGGTTTTGACCATGTTTTGAAGGGCAAGTTGATTTTCCAGTACCCCTTTAAGCATCTTTTTTTATCTAAAAAATATCATTCACTCTCTCCCCCTTAATGGTATCAAGTTCAGATTGGATAGTGAGGAGATGAGTGTCAAACCGAGAGGTAGAGGTTTGCTGATGAAACTGAAGGTTTCGAACCGCATCTATCAAATCGGCGGTTGAAGCACGAAGAGGTAAGATGGGATAGGAGGGAATTGAAGAGGAGGTTCATCAGAAGGAGTGTAATCGGGCATAGGTTCATCACCATCATCAGAAGAAAGAGAGATGGCATCATCAGATTGATGGGAAGGAGAAGAATGCATTTTTTTTTTTTGGCGAAAGGAGGGCGGCACCTCCCTAGATTTTATTAATAGAAAAATAAATTACAAACATGGTGGGGGACATGACAACCTCAACCACCAGCAAAACAAAGACTAGGGGGGGAGGTCTTACACATATTGTAAGATCCTCTACAATAAAGAGAGGGGTGACTACAAAATATAGAAAAAAGTCTATACAGAAATCTAGCCATAAGACTATCTAAGCCGGATATACGAGGTAGAAGAGCGATCCAAAACAAAAGGACCCTTACAGCCATTAGGGAGAGTATCAAGAGAATAGTAACACGAGTTAGAGTGAGAAATTACTGCAACATTAGCAAGCCCATCAGCGACCTTATTACCTTCGCGAAGAATATGAGTGATCCGAACCGACATTAAAGACAAAAGGCGTTTAATTTCCAAGACAACATACCAAATGGACCAAGGGATGTGATAGTCCTCAATTAAGATTTTTAGAAGGACTTCAGAATCAATCTCAAGCCACAAAGAAGAAATGCCGAAGCTCCTAGCAAAAACCAATCCATCCCGAACAGCCTTTGCCTCAGCAATTGTATTAGAACCATGCCCATAGAAATGAGAGAAAGCAAAAATAAGATCTCCTTTAGCATTTCGGATAACACCACCCCCAGATATAATACCCGGATTACCTTTCGAAGCACCATCTGTGTTAAGCTTAAAAGGCTCAATGGACGGAGGACTCCACGAAACCAATCTCACCTTCTTGTTAGCCAAAGGAGCAGACGAAATACCAAAGAACCCAAGAATCTGAACCGCACTCCAAGAACCCAAAAAATGAATATCAAAAGCTTTGACAAGATCTTTGATAGAACTATTAACCGAAGAAATAATGCTGGATGGGGACATTTTGACACCATCAAATCTAGCTTTATTTCTACTTTTCCATATCTCCCATAAGATAAAGCATGGAATAAGACGTCTTAGCCAAGAAATCCCATGGGCCTTCCGATCAGAATTATTAAACCACCAACTAGCCAGAATGGAATGTATGTTGAACGAATAAAGCCTAAATCCCAGCATATTCGCAAAATGACTCAAAACTACATTGGCAATGTCTCCATGCACAAATAGGTGATCCAACTCTTCAATATCAGGCCTAGAGCAGCAACTACAAGAAGAAGCTAGGAGAATACCCCTCTTCTGAATGGCACAATCAATAGGAAGGCCACGGTGGAGAAGTCGCCACCTGAGATTTTAAGAGGAATATGCTTATGCCAAAAATGCTCAAAAAGGGGCTTAGAGATTCCTTTATTTCTACAAACAGTCCATGCCGAGGATATAGAGAATTTACCGGAGATATCAGGGAGCCAAAACAGAGTATCCGGTCTATCCATAAGCTGAATATTATTGTCCCGAATATAGCAAAGAAGCTGGGATCCATAAACATTCTGAATATAGTCCATTCTAGGATGCCCATTCACGAAAAGAGAAGATATTTCAACATGGTCGCCCGTCAAAGGAGTAGGATCAGCCATCCAGTGGTCATGAATAGATATATCACCTCTTCCAATCCGCCAACAAATGTTGCTTTCCACCAATGGTTTAGCATTAAGCATTCTGCGCCAAATCTGAGAAGCAAAAGAAGTGATTGAAGCATCCATAGGGTGAGACTCATGGCAGTATTTGGATGTCATAAAATCCGTCCATAGAGAATTAGAACTCCTAAAACGCCACCACAGCTTCATAGAAAAAGCCATAGCCATATCCTCAAACTTTCGAAGCCCAAGACCTCCTTCAGAATAAGGGAGAAACATGCTAGCTCTCCGAACCCAATGACATTTATGAGTGCCATCCTCATTACACCAAAAGAAATTGGAAATGAGACGATACATCGAATTCAGCACACCCTTAGGAGGGTTAAGAAGAGCCATGTAATACATCGGAATAGCCTGAAGACACGTTTTAATGAGCGTTAACTTAGCACCGAAAGAAAGAAGTTTACCTTGCCACGTAGCTAAACGAGCTTCCATTTTTCGCAAAACTGGCTCAAACAAGGAGATCCTTTTTCGACCGATATAAAGAGGGCAACCCAAATAGATAATGGGAAGATCCTTCTTTTGAAATCCCGTAGATTCAACAATAATACCATCCCTATCCTCATTTTGAACACCAGTAATGAAGCAGGACTTTGTCACACTAACTAATTGACCAGAAAATGATTGATACCCTAAGGGCGGTTTAAAACTCAATGGGGTCAAAAGGAAGGGAGAGAGAATAAGGAACAAGCTCAGTTTGATGAGGAGGTGAAGGAACAGGAGACCTCATAAAATCATTATAGAGAAAGATAGAAGGTGAAGGAACAATGAAGAGTCTATACAAATTTGGAATGCATAAATAGTTAGAGTAAAGAAAGAATTGGGAGGCAAAAGAAGGATGCATGAGGACCTGATAGGCGGTTTCAGCAAAGATCTGATCTGTAACAGAGAGAATGATTTGATCAACAACTGCTTCCATTTCATCCTTGGGAAAAATTGCATAAGGATTGGGGCGTCCAGCCTTCAAAAATCTATCTTCGACTTTGGCGGCGGCACGGGCACGAGCTCCAGCCCTTCTTTCCCTTGAAGTCTCTGTTTTGAACCGCTTTAGATAGGAGGCTAGATCTGCAGCACTCTTCCTTTTCTTAGGCCTCGATTGAATGATTGAAACTGATGGTTGAATAGACGGTTGGAACAGCGGTTTAACCGGATGGAGAGCCAAAGGTTGAGCCGATGTAGATGGTTGAACCGAAGATGGTAGAACCGCATCAGCATACGGTAAGTCTGGAGATGAAGGACTGGATCCTGGTTAAACTGGAGATGACTGAACCGGAGATGGAGTGTGCTCTGGTGAGTCAAACTTCAATTTTCGTTTAAGTGTAGGAGGAGAAACCTCAATCAACATTGGGTCTATGCATGCTTTCCTCATTCCTGCCCTTTCTCTTAATTCCTTTGCAAATGACCCTTCTAGCGGTGAGTGATCTTTCTTGTCATATGCCTCAGAGAAGTCCACTGCACCTGGAGGCCTTGACTACCAGTGTTCTACATGATCATATTTATTGATCAACTTCCTCCTTTTCTTCGGCGGTTGAACCTCAAGAATTTCAACATCTTGCTCAGGTTCATCTTGAATGGTAAGCACGTCAGTCTGCTCAGGCACAGCCGCAGCCTCAAACGCATCGGTTTGCTCAGGCTGAACCGCAGCCTCAGACACTTCGGTCTGCTTTGGCTCCGTTTTAGAAGAAGGTTTCAGATTTGGAAAGGCAGAGTAAATGGCAGCCAACTGTTCATCAGTGAACTGAACAGAGGGCGGTTTTGAGATTGGAGGTTTAGGAGGAGAGGAGAGGAGGTAGGAAGGAAGAGATGAGGAGAGGGAATAAGTTCAGGGATAGATGGTTTAGAAGGAGATAGGGGTTTAATTTGAGGTTTTGGAATTGAAGGTTTGGAAGAAGTAGGTTTGGGAAGAATGGGTGAGAGTCTGATAGGGGGAAATGAGGTTGAAGTAGAAGGTTTAGAAGCCGGTTTTGATGAGGGTTTGGAAGGCGGTTTGGATAGGTCATCCTTGGTTATAACAGAGGGAATTTGGACGGTTCCCTTCCTTTTCCTTGGAGCAGTAGTTTCCTTGGGACGAGCCGCAGGTCTAGACCGAACTGCAGGCTCCCCCTCAACCGTAGGCTCCCCCTCAGCCTGTACCGCGGTTTGAGCTAACTGACTCAACCCTAATCTGTTCAAAGTAGCAGTCTGACCTTCATTCCTAAACATCAAAGCATGGGCCTGATCAGCAATGGCACCAGCATACGGTTTGTTTGACTTGTTGAGCCGAGCTTCAGGGAAAGGGCCACGTTCGGCTTCAGGCAAGGGATCCTCATTCCATACTGCATGTGCATACCGCCATCCAAATGCAGTTCTGAATGCATCAAATTTCGACGATCCAAAAACAGACTTCTCAATTGGATCCAATCAATAGTCCTTGTTTTCTGTAGAAAACTTGAAGATGTTAGTGTCTTGGTGCAAAAACTTAGTCAGAAGCCTGCAATGAGTTCTGATCTTAGACTTCCCAGCAGCTTTAGCAGCATGAAGGCGGTTCAGGGCATTGATCATCTCCTTCATCACAACCTTGGGCCAGTGCAATTTCTTCCCTTTGAAAATGGCCACACAGTAGGCATACTGCTCACTGGTAAAGTTGTTATGGTTCCCATTCTTGCACATAACCCTAGTATCTACTAAATCACATAGCAGTGACATAACCTCTCCAAAATCCTTCTTGGAGGAATTCTTGGTGGATAATGAATTAACTCCAATTAACTCCATTGTAATACTGCTCAGAAGTTCTGGTTTGATCCCCATAACTCCAGAGTTCTCAAGACCAGCTAGAACTGCGATCTTGGAAGCGGTTAGGACCACAGGCTTGCCACAAACCGTGGACTTGATAGCATCTTCATATTTCACTTCTCCGGTTTCCAGATCCCTTATCGGTTCTCCTCTTCCATCCAGCAAGGCAGCATTTGTGGAGATCCCATTCTCAAAAAATTCAGCACAAATAATTGTTACGAATTGGGGTTCATCCATGAGGAACAAAGGCAGAAGCTTAGAATCTCCAAGCAGTTTGAGTAGCTTCCTCCCAACTGCATCTTGCTTGAATTCCTCTTCTAGAATTCTAGAACCGGGGACAAAGTTTGATGGATCCTAAAAAATATTCAAAGTTAGAAATAATTTGAAGACTAACAAACTGTAACAAGGAATCCTAACAATGATAACATGAGAATCAGTAATAAATATATATATATATATATATATATATATATATATATATATATATATATATATATATAACGAACAGTAAAAATAAAAATAGATCAAAGAGAGAAAGTTTTGAAAAAGAGTTTGAATGCACGAAGAACACGAAGAACAGAGTATGAGCATGCAATACAAAATCTTAAGCAAAATATGAAAGAATTGTACCAAAACGACCACAAAGGGCAGATTTTAACAAAGTTCTAAATAAGCTAAGACAAGTAACAACACTAGAACCCAGAATCTGCAAATATGCGCAAGAACACCAAATAACCCAAAAATCGATTTTGCTCAAAATTGAACACAAATCACGAAATAAAGTAAACAATCAGTATGAATAAACAAATGCGAGTTCAACCCAACCAAAAATATGAAGAAAAAGCATAAAATGACTAAGGAAGATGAACAAGCCTTTTTTAAGCAACAATGGCGGATGAATTGAAATATACTGAGTTAGGGTTCAGAAATTCATACCATATCGGGCTTCGATGGTTTGGAAGATGTAGAAGTAGAAGCAAGATCAATAACTTTCTTTGGTGCCATATGGAAATTGATTAAGTAAAAATTTGAGAGAGAGAGAGTACATAGTGTACGCAAGGAGTGCAGAAGAGAGAGAAAGGTGTTTTTGCCAAATGAGGAAGAAAGTAAAAAGGTAAAATGAATTATTTGTCTTTTATACTCAATTAACCACCTCGGGTAGTGGAGCGGCTATGACGGCTGAGGAAAACTTAACCGTCAGCGTACCTATCGATTCGCATTAAATGCGGCAGAGATAATTGCATAAAGGTCCTTAAAGAATGAAGTGACATAAAGTAGGGACTAAACTGTAATTAACCATACCTGAGCGGTTTGAGTAAACCGACTTACCTTTTCCTCATTATTGGTTTTGATGAAACCGATATTTCTCAGATTCGTCTTCGGTTTCAGTAGATCAAACCGAGTCTTTGCTTTCACACTCTGGTTTGGATCAAACTGAAGATATTCTTCCTGACTCTTTTGACTGGAGCCTTTATTGATGCGGTTTCAACGTTGATAGAACCGCAAGCTATTTTTGCATTTTCTTAATAGAGCCAAAATACTTAACAAAAATTTATTAGAACAAGAAATCAAGACATGAAATAATTTAAGTTAGTTCCATCATACCCATTTCTCCTCGTAAATGAAAAAACCTTGAATTTTTGAGCGGTTTGATGAGGATGTCAGCAATTTGATTATCAGTTCCCACCTTTGCTAAGAATATGTTCTTCTTTTCAACATGATCTTTGAGGAAATGATATCTTAGGTAAATGTGCTTTGTCTTTTAATGTTGAACTGGATTGTTGGAGATAGAAATTTCTGCAGTACTATCACAGTAGATAGGGCAGTTCTTTTCAAATACTTCATAGTCTTCCAACTGCTGTTTCATCCAGAGAATTTAGAGCAACAGCTTCCAGCCGCAATATATTCAGCTTCAGTAGTTGAGACTGAAACCGATGCTTGTTTCTTGCTGGACCATGATACAAGCCGAGATCCAAGGAACTGACATGTACCACTAGTGCTCTTTCTATCAATCTTACATGCTGTAAAGTCAGCATCTGAATAACCTAACAAATCAAATGAAGATTCTTTGGAGTACCAAAGTCCAAGGTTAACAGAGCCACATAAATATCTAATAATACGTTTAACAGCAGTAAGATGAGATTCTCTAGGATCAGCTTGAAATCTAGCACAAACACACACACTGAACATTATATCTGACCTACTTGCAGTTAAGTAAAGAAGAGAGCCAATCATACCTCGGTAGAGTGTCTGATTCACTTTCTTACCTTGTTCATCTCGATCCCAACTGCATGCCTTTTGCATTGGGGTATCTACTGGTTTAGCGGTTTCAAGCCCAAATTTCTTGATCAAATCCTTGGTGTATTTGGCTTGATTTATAAAGATTCCATCATGACATTGCTTTACTTGGAGTCCAAGAAAGAATGTCAACTCTCCCATCATACTCATCTCAAATTTACCTTTCATTAGCTTCTCAAACTTAACACACATAGTTTCATAAGTAGAACCGAAAATAATATCATCAACATATATCTGAACTACTAATGAATGACCTTTGTGTTTAGCAATAAATAAAGTTGTATCAATTTTACCTCGAGAGAAGCCTTGTTCAATAAGAAACTTTGATAGAGTGTCATACCATGCTCTTGGTGCTTGTTTGAGTCCATACATGGCCTTCTTGAGCTTGAAGACATGATTAGGTAATTTGTTATCTTCAAAACCTGGCGGTTGGGCTACATAGACTTCTTCTTGTAGTTCACCATTCAGAAATGCACTCTTCATATCCATTTGATATAACTTTAATTTCTTGAAGGAGGCATAGGCCAGGAACAATCTAATGGCTTCAAG
Organism: Campanula takesimana; assembly: GCA_026119855.1. Lineage (NCBI taxonomy): Eukaryota > Viridiplantae > Streptophyta > Magnoliopsida > Asterales > Campanulaceae > Campanula > Campanula takesimana. Next base: position 1,193,977 of record JAOWBW010000190.1, on the reverse strand, counting down.
TCTGGCTACAGGGGCAAAGGTTTCATCATAATCAATCCCTTCTTCTTGCCTATAACCTTGAGCAACCAACCTTGCTTTGTTTCTTGTTATAGTACCATTTTCATCCATCTTGTTTTTGTATACCCATTTTGTTCCAATTACAGTGTGATCTCTGGGCCTTGGAACTAGAGTCCAAACTCTGCATCTTTCAAACTGATTGAGCTCCTCTTGCATTGCAGCTACCCAACTTGGATCACTTAGAGCTTCATCTACCTTCTTCGGTTCCATCTGAGATAACAATGCGGTTGAGAACAAACTGTGGTTATCTCTATGAGTTAAGCTTCCTCTTGTTTGAACACCAGAACTGATAGGACCTATAACATTGGTTGTTGGATGGTCTCTATGCTCATTGATTTTTGGAGGGAGGTCTTCATGAACCACTATTTCTTGAAGATTTTCTAGAGGAGGCTCTTCTTGATAATCATTGAAATCTTCATTGAAGGTGATGTTTGGAACTGGATCAACGGTTTGAATGGGGACAGAAAATAGCGGTTCAGCAGCAACATCATTTGCGGTTTGACTGGATGCGGCTGGAGAACCTGATGGAGCGGTTTGAGTAGGTTGGTCATCAGCTGCTGTATGATTAGGGTAAGATGTACCTGTCTCAAAACCACTAAAATCATCAGCAACATTTGGAGCCATATGTGGCTCAAGAAGATCATGTTCATCAAATGTAACATGGATAGACTCTACAATTTTTAATGAAGTATTATTGAAACAACGAAAAGCTTTAGATTGTTTTGAATAACCAACAAAAATACCTTCATCGGCCTTAGCATCAAATTTACCTCGATGCTCTCCGCCATTGTATAAGATGTAGCATTTGCATCCAAATATCTTAAAGAAGGCAATGTTGGATGATCTGCCTCTCCACAATTCATAAAGAGTTTTGTTGTGAACTTTGATGATGAGGGAGCGGTTCTAGGTGAAACATGCGGTATTGACAGCTTCGGCCCAGAAGTACTTGGGAAGCTTTGCTTCTGCAATCATGGTCTTTCCGGCTTCAATCAAAGTCCTGTTCTTTCTTTCTACAACTCTATTCTGTTGTGGAACCCCAGCGGCAGAGAAGTTTTTTTTTTTTTTTTTTTTAAACGGTGGGTTTTTTTTTTTTTTTTGAAAGTTTGTATCATATCATTTAAGGCAATTGCTATCGTGTTACCAGCGGCAGAGAAGTTATGATCAATTACATGATCATCACAATATTGGGCAACACCATTGTTTGTAAACTCGGTTCCATTATCTGAACGCACAGCAACAATGTCATCCAATTTTTGAGTTTGGAGCTGTCTAAAAAGAGCGGTTACGATGCCATAAGTATCATCTTTAGAGGCCATCATTTCCACCCATGTATACCTTGAAAAGTCATAAAAAACCACCAAGGTATAGCGGTTTCCTCCTATACTGGCGGTTGGGACAGGTCCAAATAAATCCATGTGAATCAGTTGTAAGCATCGGTTCGTTGAAGGCGCGGTTTTGCTTGGAAATGACTGTTTGGGCTGCTTACCAAGCTGGCATGCTTTACATTTCTTATCATGGTGATCAGCCACTTTGGGTAGTCCTTTGATGAGACCGTCCCTTTGCAGTTTTGCTAGATACTTGAAGTTCAAGTGGCTGAGCCGTTTATGCCATAACCAGCTGCTTTCACTTATATTTTTGGCTACAAAACAGAGGTCAGCAATAGAAACAATATTACTCAAATCTATCATATATACATCACCTATTCTGTTGCCAGTCAGTAGTATAACTCCGGAAGTTGCATCTTTAATAAAACAATTTGTTGAGGTGAAATTGCAGTTCATTCCTTTGTCACAAAACTGAGATATGGAGAGAAGGTTGTGCTTGAGTCCTTCTACTAGTGACACATTTTCAATAGTCACCTTTTCACATTTGATAGCTCCATATCCTATGGTTTCTCTCTTATTGTTACCAAACACTACTGGGGGGCCTCTCATACTGATGAAATCACAAAGAAGTTCATTATCTCCGGTCATATGTCGTGAGAAACCACTATCCAAGTACCAAAGATCCTTATTCTTCATTGCGGTTCCAGCCATAAAGCATAAGATCTGAAAAATAAACATTTAAGATTTTGGTCCCCCTTATTCTTTTGGGTCCTAGGGTTAGCAGCTTTTTGGGACACACACCTGTTTGACCTTTGGATTTTTACGTTCCTTGGCATTGGGTGTGAACCTTAAAAGACAATGACCAGCACTATGACCATAATCAGCACAAATGACACAATGAATTAGACCGGTTGAAGATTGCAGTTTTACAAACCCTTTACTGACCTTCGGTTTTTCATGTTTAAACCGACTAGGAGCGGTTTCATCACTCAATACTTCCTTGGTTGCCTCAGCCGCTGTAGATTTCTCTTTCCACTTTGAATCTCTCCCAGTCTGGTTTTTAGGATACTCAAAGAAATAATTTTGCTTCTTAATTTCTTGTTTTGAGCCCTTTCTACCAGCATGATTAACCTTATGAATTTCTTTGGTTTGTTCAGTTGGTTTCACACCACCTTCGGCACAAAGACAAGGACACTTACACCCATCATCGGTTTTAAACCCCAATCCACTTTTATCCGAAATAGGAATTTGTGAATTTAGGATTTGTTCCACAGTGACACCAGACTTAGTCCATACACCGGTCACTTTTTGAAGGTCATCCCTTTGTACAGTAAGCTCATGGATTTGGGTGAGAAGTGCCTCGGCTCTATCCTTCAGATAGCGGTTTTCTTCCTCAATTAATGATATCCCAGCAATTTGGAACTTGAGTTTCTCAATTTCCTCCTTGTGGGACTTGCATTCTCTTTGGGAATTTTCAAGTTCCGCAGTCATTAGTTTATGCCCTTTTAAGCACAGTATGTTGTTGACAAATGATATTAGCACGTTCTAATACCTGGTCATCATGGCTTTAGTCTGCTTGAACCTCTGGAATTCAGTTTGGTGTTGTAGGAGCTTTGCTTGATCTGGCCTCAGGAGTCCTTGGTGAAACTGACTTCATTTGTTGATTTGGCAGTGGAAGACTTTCATCAATTTCAATTCTTTCTTCAAATCCCATGAGGCAAAGATTAGCCACTTCATCTTCATCATCACTGTCATCTGAATCAGATCCCATCCATGTCAGCGGTTGATCCCCTTGGTCAGCTACCATTCCTCTTCTTTTGACAAACTTCTTGTTGAATGGTTTCTTTACTGGCACGGCTTCATATCGCGGTTTGGGACAACTTGAAGCAAAGTGACCTGGCTGTCTGTAGTTATAACAGACCAGGTCATCCCTTTTCTTAGGATCTGCGGTTTTGTTAAATCTGGTTGGAGGGACAAACTTTGCAGGTCCTTTGGGGGATAAAAATTGAGATCTATTGTTCTTCCTGAACTTGGTGTATTTCTTCACATACAACGCAAATTATTCATCATCCATGTCATCAAAATCAACTTGACTAGAGCATGAAGATTGAGATGCTACACTCTGAGAATAAGAACTTTGAGGAGGAGGGTAGGATTGATGAGACTGCTGATAAGATTGATGAGATTGAGGATATATGGTTGATGTGATTGAGAATAGGATTGATGAGACTGGTGGTAATAATCAGGAGGTGCGGTTTGAGGATTGTATCTAGGAACATTTTGGTCGGGAGGAGCGGTTTGCAAGTGGAGGTGAGGAGCGGCTTGATGATGGTCTGGATTGTAGACAGAAAGATGAGGTATTGTTGAATGCAGCTAGAGAGTGTCTTAAATCTGCTTTCGGTTTCATGGACCTCTTCAAGCTTGAATTCAAAAACTTTCAGCATGGCATACAAGTGTCGAAGATCAAGAGCTTCCAAGTCCTTGTTGTCTTCAATGTTTGTAGTTTTGATCAGCCATTTGCTACCAAGTGCTTGCATGAATCTCATGTTCAAATCTGTATTAGAATAGACATGTCCAAGAGAAAAACACACAATAACAATATCAATAAGCCTCTCATAGCATTGTCTAAGAGATTCCTTAGGATCTTTAACAAAATAGTCAAAGAGTCTTCTCTGTTGATAGAGGCGGTTCTTCTTGGTATCTGAATCTCCTTCCAGAAAGTCAACTATAGCATCCCAGGTAGCCTTTGTGGTTGTGCAGTGAAGCACCTTAGAATGAGTCCTCAACTCAATAGCTGACACTAGCATGGACATAGCTCTTCCATCAAAATCCACATTGTTGCGGTCTGCTTCAGTCCACTCACTTTCCAACTTCCTGATTTAAGCTTCTTCTCCTGCGGTTCCTGCACGAGGATTAGCTTTCATAGGAACGTATGGTCCATCCTTAACAGCAGTCCACAGTCTACGATCACATGAAATCATGTGTTTCATCATCCTATCTTTCAGAAAGATAAAACTATCTTCATCCAGAATCGGTAAGTGATTCGAATTGGATGTTTGCATCATATGGGTGTTTGCCATTAGATCCGCACCCAAGCGGTTAAGCTTGTAAAAAAAAAATTTTTGGTGGATATGCTCTGATACCACTTGTTGGTCCCAGAGGGCAACAAGGGTATAGAACTGTTGGGTTTCCAAGTAACATGCGCAGCGGAATATAGCATTTAAAATTTTGAAACCCAAAGCCCATAGATCCGTTCATATGATTAAATCAAATACAACATAAGAACAAAGGAATAAACTAACCCTTGATGGCTATCAAATTCTCTTGGTCTTTGGTGGAGGTTTGAAGACTTGATCACGATCACAAAGCTTGAACACGAACTTTGAAGATGATGATTTTCACCCTCTAGCGGTATCCACACTTCGAACGAATATCAAAGGAGCTTCTTTGATCTTGGTTGCTAGACCAAATTGTGAAACACTTTTTCACAATCAAAAGAACTATATGGAATTTATTTTGTGTATTATTTTGTTCCTCAACCAAGAATGTCTTGAAACAAAATAAACCCTCTCTCAAACTCTTTGAGACTCACAAAATCATTAGCCTTGAGTGCTGGCCGAATTTGGTCTTTATACACAAGTATGACCTATTCCAAATAGGAAACTTGTGTCAAAATCCTTCCAAAATTTGTTTCCAAATCAAATTAGGAATCTGCCACCCGACAGCACTGTGCGGCCGCCCAAAACCATCTGTGCGGTCGCACAACATTCTGAAACAAAACTGGTCTATTTCTGAGCTAAGTGTGTGGCCGCCCAGTACAAACTGTGCGGTCGCCCACTTTACTGAAATTTCCAAAAATTCCAATATAGTTCTTTTAAAGATTCGTTCTATTGTGTGTGACCCTCTAGGATTATACTAAGTTGGCAATGAGCTCAAACATGATCCCATAAGATATGATTAGGTTCTAGCAAACCGTCATACCTACCCAAATAGTATAACTAGATACAAGTTCGCATTCCTTTAGAATATGTCATAATCCCTTTGTCCACGATGTCATTGAACACAAGTCATGGTCAAACGGTCAACTTGTTTTGTTCAATACTTTCTCGATTCCGAATATGTTGATAATCCAAATGACATTGATCCAATCAATTCATTTGAGTCCGGCCGAACATTTCATCAACATCATTTCTACGAGAGGCCCAAGCTTGACATCTCTCCGAGGAGGGACAAATCCATTTAGCTTATTATTCTTCCCTACGTGAATCCGATTATGCCAATCATACCCTTTATAACTACTCTGTTAAAAGTAGCGTTTGAATATGTCAAACATAATGTTCATCAAGTGGAAGACTATAATAACTTCATGTCTAAGGATTCAAATGACATAACTAATATGAGATATATGTACGACATAGACCATGACACAAATCTCATAAAGCGGGTCATGTCCAGTACCTTGTTCCAAACAAGTACCCATAAATCTAACATGATCATCCCATGATCATTTAGCCTTTATACTAGTGTTTAATAAGTACTAGGGACGGAGATTATTATAAGTAAACATGAACAACAATAATAATCAAAACATCTCTTTATTGATATGAAATAAATGATAACAATTACAATGTTTATTAAACGTGCCTAGGGCACCACTACTAACAATCTCCCACTTGCCCTAGGCCCAATCTCCCATGTATCTAATACCCATAGACCTAACATGACCATCATGTTTAGCTTGTGGAAGTCCCTTTGTTAGCGGGTCCGCAACATTGTCATCAGTAGGTACTCTGCATATATTTACATCTCCCCTATCAACGATCTCTCGAATGATATGAAAACGCCTAAGTATGTGTTTGGATTTCTGATGTGCTCTTGGTTCCTTTGCTTGAGCAATAGCACCATTATTATCACAATAAAGGTCTATTGGATTAGCAATACTAGGAACCACTTCAAGTTCAGTTATGAACTTCTTAATCCAAACAGCTTCCTTTGCAGCATCTGATGCAGCAATATACTCAGCTTCCGTTGTAGAATCAGCGGTTGTACTTTGCTTGGAACTCTTCCAGCTTACAGCCCCACCATTTAACATAAACACAAAACCCGATTGCGATTGGCTATCATCTTTGTCAGTTTGGAAGCTTGCATCCGTGTAAGCATTTACAACGAGATCATCTTCCATTCCTCCATAGACCAAAAACGAGTCTTTAGTCCTTCTCAAGTACTTAAGAATCGCTTTTACTGCTATCCAGTGATTTTCGCCAGGGTCGGATTGGTATCTACTTGTCATGCTCAAAGCATAAGATACATCCGGCCTAGTACAAATCATGGCATACATGATGGACCCAATTGCCGAAGCATATGGAACATCATTCATTTTCTCACGCTCATCTTTTGTCTTAGGACATTGAGTCTTGCTTAGAGAAACTCCATGTAACACGGGCAAGGTTCCTCTCTTAGAATTTTCCATACGGAATCTTCTAATGACCTTGTCAATGTATGTACTTTGGCTTAAACCAAGTAGCCTCCTTGATCTATCTCTATAGATCTTAATGCCAAGAATATATGCGGCTTCGCCCATATCTTTCATTGCGAAGCACTTTCCTAACCAAGTCTTCACAGACTGAAGTGTAGGAATGTCGTTTCCAATGAGCAATATGTCATCCACGTATAAAACAAGGAAAATCACTATGCTCCCACTAATCTTCTTGTATACACAAGGCTCATCTTCGTTCTTGATGAAACCAAACTCTTTGACCGATTCATCAAAACGGAGATTCCAACTCCTAGAAGCTTGCTTCAATCCATAGATGGATCTCTGCAATTTGCATACCTTAGAATTTTGTTCAAAACCTTCTGGTTGTGTCATATACACATCCTCTTGTAGTTTTCCATTCAGGAAAGCGGTTTTGACGTCCATCTGCCATATTTCATAGTCATGATATGCGGCAATGGCAAGCAAAATTCTTATAGACTTGATCATTGCTACAGGTGAAAAGGTCTCATCATAGTCAATACCATAAACTTGCCTATAACCCTTCGCTACAAGCCTAGCTTTGTAAGTATGCACCTTCCCATCCATGTCAGTCTTCTTCTTGAAGACCCATTTGCATCCTATGGTTTTTACACCTTCGGGCGCATCAATCAAATTCCAAACTTGATTGTCTTGCATGGATTGCAATTCGGATTCCATGGCTCCAAGCCACTTGTCCGAATCAGGAGAAAACATCGCCTCTTGGTAGGTTGACGGTTCATCATTCTCAATGATTTCTACCTCATTACTATCCGTTACGAGAAATCCATATCTCTCGGGCTCGGATCGTAACCTACTAGATCTGCGAGTTGCTTGTGTATTTCGAACAGGTTCCACAACTCCTTGTGGTTCTTGTTCTTGCTCCACCATTGGTTCAATGTTATTTTCTGGGTCTCGAATTTCTTCAAGATTTATTTTACTCCCACTGATTTCTTTGGAGAGAAACTCTTTCTCTAGAAAGACACCAGTTCGGGCAACAAACACTTTGTTGTCCTCTCGGTTGTAAAAGTAATATCCTTTAGTTTCCTTAGGATATCCCACGAAAATACATTTATCAGACTTGTGTGCTAGTTTGTCAGAGATAAGTCTCTTGACATAAACTTCGCAACCCCAAATCTTCATGAAAGATAGACAAGGCTTCTTTCCGCTCCACATCTCATGTGGAGTCTTTTGAACCGATTTAGTTGGAACACGATTTAGTGTGAAAGCAGCGGTTTCTAGAGCGTAACCCCAAAAGGATATTGGAAGATCAACCTGACTCATCATTGATCGAACCATGTCTAACAAAGTCCGATTCCTCCTCTCGGACACACCATTCCATTGTGGTGTTCCAGGTGGAGTCAATTGTGAAACTATTCCACAATTCTTTAGATGATCATCAAATTCTTGACTTAAGTATTCACCACCACGATCTGATCGAAGTGCTTTAATACATTTGCCAAGTTGTTTTTCTACTTCATTTTGAAATATTCTAAATATCTCAAATGCTTCACTTTTATGTTTCATTAGGTAAACATACCCAAATCTACTATAATCATCAGTGAAGGTTATGAAGTATTGAAATCCTCCCCTAGCATTGCTACTTAATGGTCCGCATACATCGGAATGTATCAACCCCAATAAGTCGCTTGCCCTTTCACCCAACTTGGTAAAAGGTGTCTTAGTCATTTTTCCAATAAGACACGACTCACAAGTATCATATGACTCTAAGTCACATGAACCCAAAAGTCCGTCCCCATGGAGTTTTGAGATACGCTTCTCATTAATATGACCAAGACGGCAATGCCACAAATAAGTATGATTTACATCATTAGGTTTAGATTTCTTATTTACATGATAGACATTATTTTCATTCTTGACATCCAAGATATAAAGGCCATTAAATGAATTAGCAATACCATAAAGCACATCATTTAAATAAATAGAAAATTTCTTATTCTCAATAAGAAACTTAAAACCTTCATTATCCAAACAAGAAATTGAAATAATATTTCTGCTTAAATCCGGAACATAATAACAATTGTTCAAAACAAGAATTAATCCGGAAGGTAAAGTGACTTCATAAGTCCCTACGGCTAATGCAGCAACTCTTGCTCCATTCCCCACACGTAGATCTACTTCACCTTCTTTAAGCAGTCTCCTATTCTTTAGTCCCTGCGCATTTAGACAAATGTGAGAACCACATCCGGTATCCAATACCCAAGAATCAGTGGTAGAAAGGAGAATATCTATCATATAGATACCTGAAGTCGACGCAGCCTTGCTGCTCTTCTTCTTCTTTTGCTCTTCCAAGAAAGCCTTGCAATTACGTTTCCAATGACCAATTTCTTGACAATGGAAACAGATTGCATCCTTTTGTGAATCAGGTTTTGCCTCAGAAGCCTTGGCAACCTTTGCCTTGCTTATCTTGGGTTTGACAACTTTTGCCTTACCCTTGCCTTTGGCACCAGGCTTCTTCCCATCATGAACCAGGAGCACGGGAGAACCTTTCTCCACAATTTTCATCTCTGCAGTTTTGAGCATCCCATGCAACTCAGAGAGATTCTTATCCATTCCATGCATGTTATAATTCATTACAAACTGATTATAACTTTTAGGCAATGAATTAAGAATGAGATCCGTGGCTAGCTCCAATGGGATTGGATAGCCAAGTTTCTCAAGGTGCTCCACATAACCTTTCATTTTAAGAAAGTGAGGACTCACTTGTTGCCCTTCATTCATTTTACTAGTAGTGAATGCAACAATGGTCTTGTACCTCTCTTGCCTAGCTTGCTCTTGAAACATGGTTCTCAACTCCACGCCTATCTCATAGGCTTCCAAATGTTCCAAACTTTGTTGGAGTTTTGAACACATAGCAGCAAGCATGAGACAACTTACATCTCTAGAATCATTACGATGTTTCTTGTAATTGTCTCTTTCTACCCTAGGGGCAGTAGGCGGTGGTTCAGCGGGGAGAGGCCCATCGAGAATGTACAACTTATCTTCTTGCCTAAGAACGATTCTTATGCTACGGATCCAATCCATAAAGTTGGTACCATTCTCTTCGAGCTTATCCTTCTCAAGGATCGATCGCAACGACATTGATTGAGTGTTATTAGTCATTATCTACAAATATGCAAAATTTCCAAAATTTAATAAGTACCGATTTTTCATTAAAGAGATAAAAAGATGTATTTTAAAACAAAATACTCCCACTAAATTATATAACCTTCATGTACATCCAATGTATAATATAATTTAAATGGGTTGAGATCCCGCTTTAATCTAATTTTGAGTACGCTTTGGCGCACCGCTCAAAATTAAATCAATTAGGTAGACAACTCTTGTCAATCATATCTCATATGACTCTCAGTTATTTTCATGAGATTCTTTAAGAAATCCAATTTCAAAAAGCATGCTAAATCTCATCTTTGCCTTAAGCCCAAAACTGTTTTGACGCTTAATTAAGTCCAACCATTTTAAACGCATAGGAAACTCTTATTCACTCATCTTGCTCAAACATGAATAAAATCAATGCACCTCGCTTTGGCGAGCCCACATAAAATTACTCATGTATAAACAAGTGTTTTAATCATGGCTTGGCAAAAAGACTTAAAACTTTCTTTGAAGGTTCATCACATATAGCATATAACACATTTATGAGCACATAACATAAACATGTTACACATCAAGTTTAGATACTAAATTAATCTCCATTAATTTAAGCATGGTATTTATGTGTCATTAGTTTCTCTATAATTATGAGGATGAGACTATTTCAACTTTGGTCATTATCTCCAAATCAAGACAACAAGAAGTGCGGTCGAACTAAGCCATTAGGCAACCACAATCCCGCACTAATTCAAGAGACCAAGAAAGTAGTCCATGTGGCCGAAACTAAGCAATAGATGGTCTCGATGAACGTAGGCCAATTGCATTCACAATTCCACATGGATCTCCAATCATTGAATCAAGAACTTTGTTTCTCAATTTTAGTAATTATGAACTCTTCATAATTCTAACTTCGTTTTATCTTTGAAACTTTGATTGCGATCAAGTTTGGGAAACACAATCTCGATGAACGCAGATTAGCCATCCAAACCTTGAACCAATCTTAGAATCATAAGACTAAAAACAAATAGGAAATTCAAACCCCAAAATCCACACACAAACCAACTATCCAAAACCCATTCCAGATCAGCAAGTCTGGACTAGTTCTGTTACTGGTTTTGTTGGACCTCTCGAAAATTCCAAATTCTGATTTCAACCAAAAATCAGACAATCTGATCCTTATGTGCGGCCGCCCAAAACTCACTGTGCGGTCGCCCAAACATGTGCGGCCGCCCAAGTGATTTTGTGCGGTCGCCCAAACTGATCAGAATGTACAGAATTTTGAAGTTCGAAAATTTTGTCTCAAAATCGTTTTTCCCCGATTATTAAAACTTTGATCCAATCAAAAATTAATAATCAACAATTCTGAATCCACCATAATTTATTTATTGCGATTGAATCGTGCGATTAAAGTTGTAAAACAATAAACCACATAAAATCACATAACACATAAACAACATATATTCCAATATTCAAATCATGCAAGGCACATAAACAATTTATATACACATAACATGATCCAAGTATTGAATTAATTAACATAAACGGGGCTCTGATACCACTATTGGGTTTCCAAGTAACATGCGCAGCGGAATATAGCATTTAAAATTTTGAAACCCAAAGCCATAGATCCGTTTCATATGATTAAATCAAATACAACATAAGAACAAAGGAATAAACTAACCCTTGATGGCTATCAAATTCTCTTGGTCTTTGGTGGAGGTTTGAAGACTTGATCACGATCACAAAGCTTGAACACGAACTTTGAAGATGATGATTTTCACCCTCTAGCGGTATCCACACTTCGAACGAATATCAAAGGAGCTTCTTTGATCTTGGTTGCTAGACCAAATTGTGAAACACTTTTTCACAATCAAAGAACTATATGGAATTTATTTTGTGTATTATTTTGTTCCTCAACCAAGAATGTCTTGGAACAAAATAAACCCTCTCTCAAACTCTTTGAGACTCACAAATCATTAGCCTTGAGTGCTGGCCGAATTTGGTCTTTTATACACAAGTATGACCTATTCCAAATAGGAAACTTGTGTCAAAATCCTTCCAAAATTCGTTTCCAAATCATTAGGAATCTGCCACCCGACAGCACTGTGCGCCCGCCCAAAACCATCTGTGCGGTCGCACAACATTCTGAAACAAAACTGTACATTCTGAGCTAAGTGTGCGGCCGGTACAAACTGTGCGGTCGCCCACTTTACTGAAATATCCAGATTTTCCAAAAATTCCAATATAGTTCTTTTAAAGATTCGTTCTATTGTGTGTGACCCTCTAGGATTATACTAAGTTGGCAATGAGCTCAACATGATCCCATAATGATATGATTAGGTTCTAGCAAACCGTCATACCTACCCAAATAGTATAACTAGATACAAGTTCGCATTCCTTTAGAATATGTCATAATCCCTTTGTCCACGAGGTCATTGAACACAAGTCATGGTCAAAACGGTCAACTTGTTTTGTTCAATACTTTCTCGATTCGAATATGTTGATAAATCCAAATGACATTTGATCCAATCAATTCATTTGAGTCCGGCCGAACATTTCATCAACATCATTTCTACGAAGGCCCAAGCTTGACATCTCTCCGAGGAGGGACAAATCCATTTAGCTTATTATTCTTCCCTACGTGAATCCGATTATGCCAATCATACCCTTTATAACTACTCTGTTAAAAGTAGCGTTTGAATATGTCAACATAATGTTTCATCAAGTGGAAGACTATAATAACTTCATGTCTAAGGATTCAAATGACATAACTAATATGAGATATATGTACGACATAGACCATGACACAAATCTCATAAAGCGGGTCATGTCCAGTACCTTGTTCCAAACAAGTACCCATAAATCTAACATGATCATCCCATGATCATTTAGCCTTTATACTAGTGTTTAATAAGTACTAGGGACGGAGATTATTATAGTAAACATGAACAACAATAATAATCAAAACATCTCTTTATTGATATGAATAAATGATAACAAGTTACAAGACGTTTATTAACGTGCCTAGGGCACCACTACTAACAAGAACCGCTAGAGGGGGGGTGATATAGCGTCAAAACTTTTTTCGTAAATAACCTTAAAAATCAACCGAGTACTTTCACAGTTTGGTCAACTGCGGTTAAAATCACTTAAACCGACTGATAAAATGCACAGCGGAGTTTTGCAGTTTTGGCCAACTGATAGTTAAAGAGTTGGCGGTTTGACTCGGGTTGAAAACACTATGATGCAACAGATAGATCAAATTGAAGATCAAAGAAAAACACAATTCACTTTTCAAGTCATTTCGTATATGGATTCAAGTTAAAGACCACAAACATAAGAGAAAATGACAAGACAGAAAAGTAAAGATCAAACACCAATTTGAAGAGGTTCATTCTTGAATGAACTACGTCCTCTACCTAGATGGTTAATCTAGGATTT